>BROG01000056.1:627500-832500 GCA_030159075.1 Atrina japonica
TGGGGTTTATTCCAGGACCCAAACCTTGGCAACCATAATTGCATAAGTAAGAAATGTCTGGGATATAATAAACAAGTTTACATTCTAGATATATTAAATTGACTCCTGCAGGTTAATACTTAAATTAAAACCGAGAAATAATAACACTGTCTACATCAACATGATACATTTGGAAGAATTTATCTTATTTTTAAGAATTCTAAATTATTATTGAAAAATCTTATGTAAGTAAGTTCAATTTCCTCATTGGGCAATAGACCTTTTTCAATTATCACATTCCGGTCAGTTTTGTGGAATAATGTGTACTCAGATAACTTGACGTCAACAAAAAGTTTCGTAATGTCGATATTCACGACATTCAATGATGTCTTGTTTCAGATTCTTTAAGTGGGGAAATGTTGAACTAAATGTTCATTCTTGTAAAATGGACAAGTATCATGCCGTTACGTTACGCCAGACTCTCAAATTTGTTATATATGCGATAATTTGTGAATACTGCAGGTAAACAAAATTCCGAAAATGGAAGTTAACAGTGGACGTTGGGGATGGATCAAAGTTTCAAGTTTAGAAGAATTAGTGAAGATCAAAATTCAAAAGTCAAACGCAATAATTGTAATGGGCGGTACATCACTTGGTAAAACAAATTTCTCTCTCTCTCTCTCTCTCTCTCTCTCTCTCTCTCTCTCTCTCTCTCTCTCTCTCTCTCTCTCTCTCTCTCTCTCTCTCTCTCTCTCTCTCTCTCTCTCTGTGTTTTACTCGTAAAAGCTAACACATACGAATGTATATACATAAATATCTTTTGTGTTCCTGAATTTTGGCGGTATGAAGGGTTAGGCCTTCTTCAAGTTTTTACTATTTTCAAGATGTGGTCGTTTTTATCTGTTGAATATCTTGTTTACAACTCACTATCGTAAATTGTTTTTTTGTTTTTGTTTTTTTTTTTGTTTGGTTAAGTTTAGACAATTACCCGATTGGACCGTACTAAAATGGCCAAAATAAACTGTCAAAATTATGTAGGAGCACATGTATGTTCGATGGACGAGAAATCTGGATCTCTTTCTTACATTAACCCGGACGTATTTTTCATGTTAACTTTCATCGTTTTTGTATTAAGTGTCTTTGACAGGCCGGTAATACAAAGGCTTTAGGTTTATATATCTCATCTACTCATAATTATTTCTTGACGTGTGATAATTGCTGTGTATCTCACGACATGTCGATTTTTGCCCTAATCTTCAGAAATGTACACATCACACGTACAACGTGACCTCTCAATATCCCTAGGCCTCTTGTTTTTGCAGGACACCTTATAAAGTGCGGCAAGCTCTCGAGTGGTTTCCTTGTCGACTGCAACGACATACCAGAAATGAATATTTTCAACACGACACCAGATGGCATTGAAGTGGGAGCTGCTGTTACTGTTGCTGATTTGGAAGAAAAGTTGGTTTCTCTGTTAAGAAGTCCAGCTGGTTAGTCACGCCAACTATTGTACATATTGAGAGAATTATATAACGAATACAAACAAATTGTACTAAATATTATATATAGCTCTTCCAGTCTATGTTGATTTGGCTTAAGTTACATAGTTTGCAAATAATTGATTTTAGTATATTTGAAACTATACAAACAGATATTTTTAATTCAATACTTCCGTCGTTTCAAACGCAAATATTGGAAATATGTGGAAGCTGAGTAGGCGACAGTGTAAGAACTTAAAAGGGCATTAGCTGTATTTACCAAATATATAGTTTTGTTTCTACCCTAACTGCTTGTACTTGATGTACAATAACAAATCATGGCTATACAAAGGGATAAACGATCTTATATTCCTATATATTTTGTGAAAATAATGTCAGATCCAGTGATATTCATATACAAATAGTAAGGATGAGTAATAAATTGCAATTAAAAAAGGGTAAAAACTGGGTTTCTAAAGCAATTGTCAGAATCTCTATAGGGATTTAACATTTAGATAAATCAATCTAAGTAGTAAAAAGGAAAAAAACAACGTTTGACAGGAAATACAGAACAAGCGTTTGCCCCTTTAACATTTAATTGTAGTTATATTCATATAACCTGATGGGTTGGAGTCTCGAGCATCATTTCATCCGAACCATTTCTTGAGTTTGCCGGGTTTAAAGTTTAGATAATAAAACATAACATTTAAAACTCTACTGGCAAGAGTATATGGTCCTACTCGTAAACATACCTAAGTATCCAGTGATGAAAAAACATCTCTTCGCTCTTATGATAACAATTTCATGACAATTTGACTATACCCTCCCCTATGATATAATGCTTACACAAATTAATAAATTAATAAATTAATTAACAAATTAATAAATTAAATTAAATTAATAAATTAACAAATTAATAATTAATAAATTAATAAATTAACAAATAAATAAATAAATTAATAAATTAACAAATAAATAAATAAATAAATAAATAAATTTAATAAATTAACAAATTAATAAATTAATAAATTAATTAACAAATTAATAAATTAAATTAAATTAATAAATTAACAAATTAATAAATTAATAAATGATGTTTTACAATACATATAGAACAAGAAAAATTTGATGCAAAGCATCAATTCGCCGCCAAAGGTATTTCAAAGGAAGTTTGGGAATAAATGAATGCAAGCTTTCAGTTACTTAATATCTATTACGACAAAAAGTCCCACCAGATAACATTTTTGTGAAAATAGAGTCAACAGAACTAATTTAAACGGCGATTTCCCGTCAACTAACACCAAGTTCACAGACAGTAGTGAGAAATGGAGTGGTCATCATGTTCCTGGTCAAATTCATCCAGTGTAATCATTCATTTTAGTAGTGTTTATATAGCAATTGACATCAGCGATGTAGCAATGTCTATATATGTAAAAGTTTACAAAATGACAGTTGCAGTAATTTTCACTGTTCTGCATAATGGTTGTCAACAATGGTGAAGAACTTGGGATTTTTTTTTTAAGAAAATGTATTAAATATTAGTATATATCAAGAATATAAAACGTAATTTAGAAAAACATTTATGGAATAATTCAGAATTATTTTTTTTAAAACAAGTCCATATTCCAGTCTGTTTTGTTCATTGTTGGCCTAGCCGGCTAGAGTGGTTCGATCTTGTTTAACATGATAATTCTGACTTTATCCATTATTACACAAAACTCGTGTTAAAAGTAACATTTTATTATATGTAGTCTTTAACATGTACTACATGTACTACAGTTTTTATGTCGAAATAAAAGTAAAAATGGTGTGCTTCGGTAATTAAGGTCTGTTTCGGTAAATCGTCCGACCCGTTTTCACTTTGTTGTTCTCCCAATCATCAATATTTCATACGACACATTTCGTTTTCGGTGTTATATTTATTCCGTTTTGCACAACCGAAATCATTTTAAATGATAAAAAACATTTTTGTTTCCGTCGTCCACTAAACTTATATAATAGATCATGCTCTGATCAAAATCAAAAGCAATCACGTAATGATTGCTCCCATCATTTCGACTAATGTCTCCCACTTATCGTTATTTCAAAAAATACGAATCGCGGTATTATACCTTAATTGCATTAAACAAATTTAGATGCTGATTATTTATGAAACAAACCAACATCACTTTCATATCTGAAAGTTAATAGCGTTTTGCCTCAAATAAAATTACTACGTCATCATTCCGCGTTCAAAGAAACTAACAGCTCCTTCCATATACTACTTCCTAACTTAATTTGAAATATATTCGCCGCCTCCTGGCGGCGAATAATGACGGTACCTGTTACGACAAAAAATCTCAAAAGAATATCCATGCGTATTCTAAGTATCCGTTGAAAACTGGGTTTAAATTGCAAAATGTACAAATGTTTACTGAGGATACATTCTTTCGACTGACTGACAATATTATTTTGATAGAATATTCATTAAACTGAAGGATTCATTCACAATTTCATCTAGGGACTTCAGAACAAACAATTTTCGATTAACGCAGATTACTATTAGACAATAGACTATTTGTTAAATAAGTGTAAGACATCCTGAACATTACTAGAAAATATTAGAATACAGTTAATTAACTTATCACTTATTTTTATTCCAACAGGCCAGAACTCACAAGTAATTCATGCATTTCTGAAATGTATTCGATACTTAGGCGCTGATCAAATACGAAATATGGCGGTAAGATGTCTGCAATTATTGTATCATTTATCTATTTTGTTTTTTGTTTTGTTTTTTTTCCTCGGACTGAAATGTCGCCATTTTATTGGATATAAGTGGTCCCGTGCCTTCCATGGTTCCATGGACGATAAGTAAATATAAGACAAAATAAGACAGGTATTAAGTTTGTTACTGAACGTCCTCGCCTTTCATGGTCGTGATCAACCCAAACTAATCAAAAACCGATCTCTCATCGCTCCCATTCTCTGTTGTGCAGCGTAGCGGATCTAACGCAATCCGCTATGGGGTCATGTGCAGTTGACCTCTCTTAGATGTGTAATGTTCAACCAATGAAAATGCGACTTACAAAAATTACTGGCACAGAAATGCTATTTATTTTATAAAGAAAGGACACCGCCAGTCCACAAAATCCCATCAGAATATGTTTTGTGATATGAACTCATCCAGGGTTATGAATATAATTCTGTACTACCGTATTTGTGTGATCAGTGTTGTTTTAAATGTTTACATCTCTTTGCTATTTGATCGCTATGAAGATTGTGCAAGTCGCTTTTTCATTGGTAAAAAATGACACACCTATGAGGTAATATGCACGTGACCCCATAGCGGATTGCGTTAGATTCTATACGCGACATGTCAGAAAACGGGAGCGATTAGAGATTGGCTTTTAATTAGATTGTGATCAACCCGACATATTCCCGTGGAATTTCTATCTCTTCATCTATCTATCTATCTATCTATCTATCTATCTATCTATCTATCTATCTATCTATCTATCTATATTTTTATCTATCGACCACTTGTGTTGGTCTAGTGGTAGAGAGTTCAACACGCAAATGGTAGGACACGGGTTAGATTCCTGGTACCCGGCTAATAAAATATTTTTTAAAAATGGTAGTGACTGTTTCTTCGCTAAACGCTCGGCTAAAGTCACGGGTCTTTCAGTTGAGGCTTGGCACATGAAAGATTCATCTCCTCTTTGGTGTCAGTTCCTAGCACAGGTCAAAATTTATCTATCTATCTATCTATTTAACTATCTATCTATCTATCTATCTATCTATCTATCTATCTATCTATCTATCTGTCTATCTAAGAGTCATAATTTTATAGACGTTTATTTTTAAATTTATAGTTCACTGTACTTATTAATCGAAGTAAGGTTATAAACAGTGATGACATGTATATAGATACACCCATTTGATTTCCATGGCATTACTGGTACATTTCTTCTGTGTAATTGATTTTATTGCAAAATTTATTTTCCAGACAATTGGCGGTCACATCGTAGCGGCGCAACCACATTCTGATTTAAACCCTTTATTTGCGGCCGTTGGGGCTAAAGTCAGAGTAAAACGTGCCGGTAAATAAACACGAATTTCCCCTTACATGTTGTATGAACTCGTGGAATATTACATTTCGATATTATAAGATTGCAATTATATGATGTAGATATACTAAATATGATTTTATAAAGTGAAAAACACGAACAGGAAATGATCAGATAGATATAAATGTAAAAAATAAATATTGTCGTTGAAAAAATTCAATCGGCAGTCATTGTTGCTGCTTTTGTTGTTGTTGTGGTGGTGGTGGTGGTTGTTGTTGTTGTTGTTGCACAATGATATACATTTTTGTCGGTATAGTGACCTTGTTTGTAATTACATTATTTCACTGATTTAAATGTCAACAACCTGTTCGATAGTGGATGTTGAATCGTCATTGCTGATTATGACTAGGTTAAAATCCTCAATTATTTCATTTGAATTTAACTGTGACCGGTCCACATGGGATGCTTACCCCTCCATGGCACCGAATCTTATTTGACTTTTCAGGGGTGCATGTGTTTCCAATATTCACCGGATTTATACATGCATTCTGGGCATTATAAGAATTATGACTTTGATAGCTTAGATTCTTATATCCTAATGTATTGGGTTTATTCGTGTGTCTCTAATACTTACCTAATTTGCAAACCGTATCATTAACCTTCTTTTGTATATCACACAGCAGGGAATCTTCAATCGGTTTTGCTGGATAATGAGTTTTTCCAATGTGCCTACAAAACATCATTAAAGACCGAAGACATTGTTCTGTCCGTTTACATACCATTTCTGACAAATGTAAGATGTGTTTTAGATTGTAATAAAACAATTATCAGTAATTCGTTTCTGATTTTTAAAATCTAATGAAATTTTAACAGTTTGGTTTGTCAGCGATAAATGAAGTAAAGTATTTGTTTATCATATGCTGTTACAATAGGTAAATTAATATTCATATCTTTCTGTCTTGTCATCAAAAGTTCTTTCATTTTACATATTTCCGTTTTGCAGTGTGATTATATTGACTTCTTCAAACAGTCACCACGATCAGGATTTTCCTACGCCATCGTTAACGCAGCGATGTGTATGTCTGTGCTTAACAACAAGATTCAGTGCTTAAAATTGTGCTTTGGTGGCGTTTGTGACAGAACATACTCGGTGTCCAGTTGTTTGAATGCTGTCATTGGTTTGTAAGTTACATGGGTTACTATTTGATAAATTAATATAAAGCAATATATATATATATATTTAAAATTAATTACTTTCTTGTTTTATTTCTATCTGATAGTTGTAGTACACAGATCCTCGAAACAATGGATGTTTTTTTCGATAACAGAACTAGTAGTGTATGTTGGTCTCATATTCATGTTTGATAATTAATTAACTTAATTTAAGTTATCTCTCATTCATATGCAATTTAATCAATATTGCAGGACTAGAATGTAAATACAAAATGAAATGTTTAATTAAATTAAATTATCAGTTTTGTGTGCTGATGTATTTTTCAGAGAACTTGACACTAAATGCCTCGAGACAGTAGTTGATGCTGTTGTTAAGGATATCCTTGAGGAAAATCGATCAGTTGAAAAATACAATCTGACTCTTGCAGCTAGCTTCGTGTTTAAATTCTTCAAAGAAATCATTTTGAAGGTAAGCATGTTCGTATTCATTTATGTAATCCATATGTTAACAATATGAACCTTGTTAATGATTATATATACAATATGTATATATATATATATATATATATATATATATATATATATATATATATATATATATATATATTCAATTTCAAGAATATTAAGTATTTATACTGTTTTTTATATTCGTAATCTGATTATAAGCTTTTAACCGATTTTTATTTTAGTGTGTGTGTGTGTGTGTGTGTGTGTGTGTGTGTGTGTGTTTCTGTATGTGTATGTGTGAGAGTTCATCTTAGGTCGGGGCTTAAGCTCTCAGTTACGTTTTCTGGCCCCTAACAATTTAACATTGCCTTAGTCCGTTTGACCACCAAGAATAATTTGACATATAATTTGATTGAAACATTTATGTAATACTTTTTAGCACAATCGATTTACAATTTTTAAAGGATTCAAAAAATGTAGACGTTTCCTTTCAAAATGAATGTGTTGAAAGTCCATGCGAAAGTCTCCAAGTTTACGAAGATGTACCGAAGGACCAGAAAGGTCATGATGCTGTTGGTAGGCCGATTCCTAACCTTTGTTCAGAGGACATGGTATGTGGTCAAGCTCTGTACGTTGATGACTTGCCGCAATATGAAAGTAAGAACCTTATTTCACATTATAAAATTTAAATGAATAATTTTCTGTTTAAAGTTTCATGATAAGGAGATATAAAAATATACTTTCCAGACGAACTTTTCCTCTCACCCGTGTTAAGTACGAAAGCACACGCCAAAATAATCAAAGTAGACCCAAGCGAAGCCATGGAGATGAAAGACGTCGTTGAGTATATAGACCATCGCTCTCTCATCGGGTCGAACAATTGGGGAATTTTACGAAATGATGAGGAATTGTTTGCTACCAAAAAGGTAAAATATTAATCAAAGATATATCATTCACACTTTACAGCCATATATTACTACCACAACCACAACTACTACTTCTACTTCTACTACTACTCCTTTTACTACTACTACTTCTACTACTACTACTTCTACTACTACTACTACTACTACTACTACTACTACTACTACTACTACTACTTCTACTACTACTACTACTTCTACTTCTACTACTACTCCTTTTACTACTACTACTACTACTACTACTACGACTACTACTACTACAACAACAACAACAACTACTACTACTACTACTACTACTACTACTACTACTACTGCTACTACTACTACTATTACTACTACGACTACTACTACTACTAATACTACTACTACTACTATTTTTACTACTACTGCTACTGCTACTACTACTACTACTACTACTAGTAGTACTTCAACTACTACTACTACTACTACTACTACTACTACTACTACTACTAATAATAATAATAATAATAATAATAATAATAACAATAACAATAATAATATCAATACAATGTTTATACTTTTACTTATTTATATTTACATGAGACAAAAACAACAATTTTAAAGAGTTTTTCAGCAATTAAGAGTTGAAGTTTTCAAACTTAGCTATGACCGTTTCCTTTCATCCTTTGACCTTGTAAATTCAAACAGATACTCGTCAGCGCATTTTCAACATATTTGCTGTATTCAAGTTTATGAAATACATTTGTTTAGCTATGTAGAATTGTAATTTTCAAATTCAGTTGTGACCGAGAACTTGATTCTGTTACTCTGAAGTATACTAGCAAACAAAAGTACAGTAGAGAACCATATACTTCTCTGCTGTGCGTTAAGAATATTGACTTTCTATAAATTATCATTTATTTGATTGCTATTCTTGTTGAATGAAGATAATGTAACTGCATTCATATCATGGAAGAGGGTTCATACGGTTTTTGTATTTTGTTGTTGTTATTGTTGTTGTTGATGATAATGTTGTTTTATATTTTTGTCTGAACTTCACGTCATCTAAAGTAAGGTATAGTAAAACATTTTTAATAAACTATTTGTTGAAATTTTATTGTTCTGCAAAGGTACAATCATTCGGACAACTGATAGGCGGGGTTTTGGCAACTTCAAAAGCAGCGGTAATTAGGGCAGCACGACTAGTGAGAGTTGAATATGAAGACTTGAAGCCCACTCTAACAATAGAGGTATTTCGAATGTTCCTATATGATAACTCAACTGTGAATAAGAAATAACAATTAACACACACACGCACACACACACGCACGCACGCACGCACGCACCCACACACACACACACACACACACACACACACACACACACACACACACACACATATATATATATATATATATATATATATATATATATATATATATTATTGAATTTATCACTTAGAAATATAATCTATATTTGTACATTGATATTTTTATCTGAAGAAAAATACAACTCAATGCAAAGTAAATGGAAAATACTATATTTCATATTTAGCCAATCAAATGCAGTTAAAAATTAAACCAAACGGTTACATTTACAGAAACCTTTTGACCTTACCAGGGGTTATTCTCAGGAAAATGTACTTTCAATGCACCAGTCACTTTATCACAAAACAAACATCGCATCAGTACATCTTCATACACATCCAGCACGAGTCATTAGGCTTTAAACATGTGATTAACAATTCCCGCTTCGCCGTTGTACAAGTTTGCGTATATTGATGCACCTGTAATTTTCAGTTTCTAAATATTCAATGGAACATGAATTACAATGTATTAAAATGATTTATTATTTGTAATAAATGATTTACTGTCTGTTTGTTTGTCTGATGTTGTAAACTGTTTAGCCTATATTTTCCCCATTTCAATGGACCATTTTCTTAGTGGCGGAGTGATACTAGATTTTAACCAAAATGTGAAATGGTTACTTTACATTTCACGACTCGAAGATAAAAGACCATATCTCAGCCTTGCTACAGAACTACAGGTAACAAAACATGTCTGGAAAATGTAATAAATAGAATATTTGACAATTGATTTGATGGTTATTACATCTCATGAGGCAAGATCATCCATATTTAACACTGGTACTACGTACTCGTGTTAACTATGTCATTCCCTGCCTCACTCGATGTACTTGTATATATATTATAAAGAGTAAATATGCAATATTATTAGCTTATAGTCAAACCATAAAATAAAAATATATAATACACTATAATTATATTCATTAATCAGGAGGCTATTGAAGAAAAATCTTTCTATAACATTGAAACAAACAAACATGAGAGAGGCAATGTGGAAATGGGGTTTAAGTTGGCAGATCACGTGATTAAAGGGCGAGTGAAGACAGGGGCCCAAGATCATTTCCATCTGGAGCCTTTATCAGCCATCGCAGTGCCAAAGATGGAGAAAAATGAGATGGTAGTGATTGCCGGTCATCAAGATTCTACTTTACATCAGGTATTCTGCAATGTTTGGGGGCGCCATTGTGTGTTCTATTGTTCTGCATACTTTCTAAATTAACATAACGACTAAAGCAGTTTAAAACAGAATGGTAGTGTCTTTCAAAATAAATCAGTAATAGACAATGTAGTTAAATCTCATTAAGGGCAACAATTTCCTCGGTTTTGAGTTTATTGACTCCAAATCAGGAGGTCTATAGAGTGTCTTATGTCTTCTATAATTGATGATAAGATTTAACTTATACTTTCTGTCAAGGCACAACGAAACTATAAGAGTACTAGGGCGACTCCAGAGGATTCCTGATTTAGGATTCGATATTTTTCGACCTACCTCCGAAGGATTGTTTAATGGGAGTCCATATTAATTGTTCTTTATTATGTATCAGTACTGCTTAACTTAAATGAAAAATATTTAAGTATTTCAGAATTGTGGAATTAATACTGTTTTGATTTTAAATACTTTTACAGAGACTGATTGCACAGTTCTTAGGAATTCCAGAAAACAAAGTGACTGTCATTCATAGGCGCACAGGTATTGCAATCATCAGTTTCATGTATTTTAAATCGGAGCTCATTTGATGAAGTCTAATTGACAGAATCGATCGGCTTGAGCATTATCACTTTTTTATTAGTTTTATGATATTTCTAAATATTAAAACACTACATTTTTCTAAGGGCAACAGTATAAACAGAAAACTAGTCTCGCTTTGGTTTTGGGATTTAATCATGGTTTGATTCTAGTTTCTTTAGGTTTGAGTGATGCAGTAAATTACAGGTTTGAATTTTCAAAATGTAACTAGCGTGAAATGGGTTAAGTGTATACTTTGTCGAATTATACTCGGCATTAGGCATATTATAAACTTAATAAAAGTACAGTTTTTCAAACAGTTTGAAAAACTGTACTAGATAAACAAAAACTGTCACAGCATTTTATTAATTTGCCATCTTCGTTTACTTTGGACTGCATGTAAACTACAGAAACCGAATCCGGAGATAATTTGATCAGTTAACCGAACTGGGTTTTAACTGTTAGTGTTATGGTGTTAATGAACAAGACGAAATTAGATCCAAACCAATGTGGTGTAATAAATGCCAAGTTTATCAAACTAATTATTAATCATACCCGGTTTATAGACTACAACTTTACCCTATGTATGAAACAGACATGGTTTTGTCTGATTAACAAATAAATGTGTGATGATAAGGCGAATGTGTATCCAAATTATCTCGTTACCACCCAATATAAGATGACAACTATTTCGAATTTTTATCCATGTATATATTTCAAAACTATAAATCCAGTTCTGGACGTATCACATTTACGGTTAAACAAATTGACATGAGTTTGTAACTTATTTCTAATATTCATTTTGTTATATGCGTATATGGTTGGAATGAAAAGTAACGCATTACGGATCAAGGGTGTTCACGGTGATTTAATGCATCTTCTTTCGGTATTCTGTTTTCTGTGAATTCAGCTACAGATTCTAATTTGGCATACTTTTACATATTTATAGGAGGCGCTTTTGGTGCAAAAGTAACTCAAACCATTCGAGTATGTGGACCAGCTGCAATTGCCGCTGCGAGGTAAAACACGTTCATATTCAAAGGTTAAAATAAAAAACATAAATTTCTTGTAAATCAATATTTTTAAGCAATTTCTAATTACTTACAGAGATTATTATGTATTATATTTCCTCAGAACCGGGAGACCAGTGAGATGCATTCTTGAAAGATGGCAGAATTTCCAAAATGCTGGAAAACGTCACCCATACCTTATTGACTACGAGGTATTTTGACCCTTTTGGTTTATCTAAAGAGCATTACTTAATAGTAGTGGTAGACAATATGCGACCCTGAGCACATTGGTCGATACGAAAATGGTATGGGAATGGGGGTACTCAATTCGATCGCTTCAACTAATTATCCGACCAAGATTTGGTTTCGTAAGAATTACTAATATAGGTTCAGATGTATATATCAGCTGATGACAGTCACAATAAGAAGTTCAGTACAATCAGATCAATATCATGCCAATCTATTTATCTAAGGTCAACTAAAACAAAAAGTTGTTTTA
This sequence comes from Atrina japonica, assembly GCA_030159075.1. Classification (NCBI taxonomy): domain Eukaryota; kingdom Metazoa; phylum Mollusca; class Bivalvia; order Pterioida; family Pinnidae; genus Atrina; species Atrina japonica. The sequence continues at coordinate 640,112 of BROG01000056.1, forward strand.
GCACGTCTTCAATTTATCAAAACCGTGTAATCACTTAGCATGTTTGCAATGATCAGATTCGTATATTTCAAAGTAAATTAATTACCGCAATCATGTGATCATTGAACTTCTTTCTCATTCTTCAAACTCACAATTTTATACTATGGAAAAAAGCGATTCCAAAATAAAGCCTGAAGCATGAATAAGATAAAATGTACTTCCAAACAGCACAATAACGTAATACTCAGAATTATCAACTGCAGGTTGGTTTTACCGATGAAGGCAAAATATTATCGGTGGATTTCCACTTATACTCTAATGCAGGATTTTCTTTGGATTATTCCGAAAAGGTAACAAATAACAGATGACTTATTTACTATATACAACAGTGTATGTGTGTCTATTTAGTTCCTTATCTCGATTACGAGATACACTTTTTTATCTTTTATGCATTCTCTAAATATATCCATATTTACAATAAACAAATGAGTATTACACTCATTCAGTGATTTCACATATTCATGACTCTTTGATTCGTTCTTGTGCTAGTCTTATTTTCAACAACCAGTCGAGCGTCCTACATATTAATATAATTCGGAAATCATTTATCTGTTTTTGAGTACAGTTGTTTTTACCTGTTTTCTTCTTAATCGCAAAACACATTTGATATTTTCAAGGTAATGATAAATGCCGTTCGGGGAATAAACAATTGTTACAAGATCCCTAATTTCCGGGTAGAAGTTCACTTGTGTAGAACTAACACAACCTCCAATACTGCTTTTCGTGGATTTGGCACGCCACAAGCTTTGGTCGCCATGGAAACCGTTATTGATGAAGTCGCAAATGCTATCAACAAATCAGCAAATGTGGTAAGTGTATAGCAAATATATCTTTTTTATTTATTGGATATTATCTCAATTTTAAAATTTCATCAGCGCAAAGTTGGTAATTCCCATTTAATGGTGTGATGTGAAAATAATGACAGTATCGAAAAATATACTGAATAGAAATTTATAAAATTCCCTGTGTATTCTGTCTGTTGATAATCTATTTTTATTTTTATTTTTTTCCTCTGGAAATATTTGATATATGTAAACTTATCTATATTACTTCAATGACTGACTTTGTGCTGATTTTTAAAAAAAAAAGATAAATTGATATGCAATTTGAAAAAAAAGTCTGTGTATTGCTTTTAATTTTTTGATATTGATTTTCCAGCATATAATTTATGTGTATCATGAAAATCACACACACACACACACACACACACACACACACACACACACACACACACACACACACACATACATATATATATATATATATATATATATATATACTCACCATGCTCCGGCTGGAGTTCAAACTTCGACCTTCGGCACCAACAGCCAGGCTCCCATGCTCAATGCCCTAACACACGTTATATTTTGTTTATCATGAAAATCACACACAAAACACACACACAACACACACACACACACACACACACACACAGAGAATATATATATATATATATATATATATATATATATATATATATATATATATATATATATATATATATACTCACCATGCTCCGGCTGGAGTTCAAACTTCGACCTTCGGCACCAACAACTAGGCTCCCATGCTCGATGCCCTAACAACTAGGCCGTCTACGCATTCACCAAAATACCTCTTAGTAGAGTTGCGAACATGAGAACTCATTCATAGAGAGGGAGGTGAAAGTTGTTTATCCTAATAACAATGGATGACGATGCAGAGAGAGAAATTCAAGTATTTATAAAGCAAAATATCACTACAACATTCAAACATTTACTATGGAACTTGGATCACAAATGATACTAACAGCATAAATAAATCAAACATAAAGCAAAAACACAAAAATAAAAAGGTACCTACAAACTCACCGTGCCCCGGCTGGAGTTCAAACTCTTGACCTACAGTACCAACTGTCTGGCTGCCATACTCCACACACTTACACACACAGACACACAGACACTACCACACACACACACACACACACACACACACACACACACACACACACACACACACACACACACACACACTATATATATATATATATATATATATATATATATATATATATATATTATAGGTTCGTGAAATGCACTTTTTCAAAGACGGTGACATAAGATTCTTAGATATGCCATTTGAAAATTGCAACATCTTAAGGTGTTGGTCAGAATGCGGGAAGAATAGTAACTATGAAGAGCAACTGACTAAAATCGACAGGTTTAACAGGCAAGTACATGTGTTGAAATGTTACCAGTTGATATACTTCATTTTGTGGGTCCCCCATGACCCAGTGATTACATTATCGCGCTTAGAACCATGGTGTCTCTCACTTCCTGTCAGTACAGGGTTCCAGCCCGGTTGGAACCTTGGCTGATTTTTGTGAGAAAATTTGTCGGTTTACTTGTGAAAGGCCGGTGGTGTCTTCCCGGATATATTGTCACCTGGTTATCTCACCACCATTAAAAACCGGTCACCGCCATATAACTTACAAATTGTTGAGTTTTAAAGTTATGTCCCATTTTTACTTCCTTATGACTGGATGGCGTCGAATTCAAATCTTTATTTTATCACACTAAGTTATATACTCTAAGGATATCATAAGAACAATTATAATTATATCACGTTATACATTGCCATGAATGAACAGGTTAACATTGCATTGCTTTAGATGCAAACTTGGCATTATTTGCTCTCTTTCAAAATGTTTCAAATATTCACAAAATATTACGCGGGGATATAAAAGAGTATCAACAATAATTATTGCTTTATGTACCTAGTCTTGCAGTACGGTAATGTATATGATCATGATCATTCACTCGCCGAAATCAGCCACATCGATTAAGAATACTTCATAAGAATACGTTATTTAGTCAGCATGCTAACAAAAGTGTGGTCTGTTGCACACACCCTTCCACAATTGTTTCTGGAAACAAATGCTGATTGCTGTACTTTCGTTTGCACACTCACAAATTATAAATATATATACGGGCGCTTGGATCGGATACCTAACAATTCTCTCATATCTTCTAAATACTGGAGATACATGAAAACTTTTTGTGTCGCTTTTTCTCATTTTGCAGAAGATCGAAATGGAGGAAGCGAGGAATATCGATGATGCCGTTAGCATTCGCTATTGGAAACAGTTGTACGTTCTTGAACCAGGTAAACAATATACTTACCCGAGGAAAATCGTTTACACTGATTTTGGGAACATCAACAAATGGTGTTAAAAATTAATGAACTATCATTATCCATATCTAAGAATACCTTGTGATTCCTTAAACCCACTTAAGACACAGATATTCGTATCCGTGTCGCAAACAAACCAAAGAAAGGTAATTTTAAATACTCGAATATCCTGAAGAGTGAGCGGACGTAACGGAATGTAAAGAGATAATGTACGTTATATTTTGTGAGTAACTTTCTCAAGTTTCTCCACAAACGAACTGGCCTGGATTTCTCGAAACAAAAACGTATTTTTTTACTTAAGTTTTATCTCAAAACTCTAATTTAAAATCAGGTAAGTTTTTTTCAAGTTGTGTTTTTCAAAGCAATCTTAGTCCAATTTTGTCGTCAATCATCAATAAAATCGTTAACATTAAAATCTTCATAAAGAGGATCAATAAAGGATAAATAATGTTAGCGTTTTTAATGTTTTTGTATAATAATTATATTTGTCACTTAAGTGGATTTAAAAATCTACCATAATAAAGAAACTAATTTCGTATTGTACAAAAGTTAATCAGATAATTATAATGGTAGCGGTATTGAAGTAATTGTATAAGATTTATTTACCTTTCCAGTTGATTTCTGTTCATAGGGTTATTATATCACCCATTCCGTGCCCCAAATTGCGTCACATTCACTACAATGTATGACATTAGTTTTCCTGCAGGATGATGACAGGGTATGTATTCTGCATGTTTTAAAAACATTTCAAAGACGACTGAAAAACCTATCGCGACAAAGATCCATTAGCGTTGGTCATATATGTTACTGCTGTGGTTAAAACATACTTCAACACCCACCGGACATCGTGATGACTGTTGGCTTTATTTGATTAGCGTTATAAAACACCTATTCCTTGTCTCATTTTACGTCACACTGACTTCATGCCTGAATACAATTCCCAAGAAGTTAGGCATGGAAGTCATGTCGAAGAGCCTAGTAGACACATTTGAGGCCTACGTGGTCTGTATCATACATTTCAAAGACGATAGTATTAGGATTGACTTGTATTGAATTCATGAAAGTTGCATTGAAAATGAAAAAGAAGACATCAGACATAATTTCTTCGTGTAAGCTGTATAACATAAAATCCCGAAAGCACCAGACTCGAGTTTGATTGTATTTACCTGCCTTACCTTACGAAATTCATAATCAGAGGCGTAACCATCCCCTTGTTGTATAGCCATATTTAAGTAAATATTTTATGTAAGTCTGCTAGATAGGTGACTTAAGTTTTACTCAACCTAAGCAAAATATTCGACTGAAATTTTTTTTAGATATGCACTGATTTGAGTTTTCTCAGATTTGAGAAAATAATAAAATATTTGAGCAAAAATTCAGATTCATGTCTAAAATTTGACCTAAGTTTCTTTTCAAGAAATCCAGGCCTGGAAAGTAGTTTACGATGTCAAATGATCTTCATAAAGCATGGCAGATTGCAAGCGCAATGTTTGAGTTTTGCTGAAAAATTAAAGTCTCGTTCAATTTCTATATCGTAATTCTACGTCCACATCCACATACAAAAATATGAATTATCAATACTCTGCTTTATCACTGCAGGGAAGTGCTTTGATTCACATTTACCAAGACGGTTCGATTTCCTTGAGCCATGGAGGTTGTGAAATAGGTCAGGGTATAAACACGAAAAGGATCCAGGTGATACATTTATGCATGTTGGTATACTATTAGATTTTGAAATTGTCCCTTAATTTGATGACTGTATCTATCGCATGCATTTTCATTCTTGATCATATAGCATACTATGTTCCTTATATCATATCGCATGTAGTAGTGAGCGTGACTGTTTGAGAGAGAGAGAGAGAGAGAGAGAGAGAGAGAGAGAGAGAGAGAGAGAGAGAGAGAGAGAGAGAGAGAGAGAGAGAGAGAGAGAGAGAGAGAGAGAGAGAGAGAGAGAGAGAGAGAGAGAAAGCGCAAAACTTGTCCATAACGAACCAACCCGGATCTAACAAATTCTTGGTTGTAACGAACTAGTTAAAAATTCCATGTCCCATATTCTTACCGTGTCGAATATTTGTCAGTAACAAATTCGGATGTAACTAGTTTATTGTGCTGTGATTCCGATTGACCTTTTATTACCACATGTAACTCTGTGTGTGTGTGTGTGTGTGTGTGTGTGTGTGTGTGTGTGTGTGTGTGTGTGTGTGTGTGTGTGTGTGTGTGTGTGTGTGTGTGTTCTACAATTCTATTTTGTAACGATGCATTCAGTAAATGATCTACAAATAGATCAGTGAAAATTGTTTTAACAATTTTCCCGTTAAAGTAAGTGAAAATATAGATCATGATTTATTTCAAATTTTTGATCCAACTATTGTAATATTTTTGTAAATGAATAAGACATATCATTCCTTTATTTCTATGAATGCATCTTTGTAAATGTAGGTGACGTCGCGAGCGCTTGGGGTTCCGGTAGACCTGATATACACAAATGAACATTCAACAGCTACAATAGCTAATGCCACAACAACTTCAGCAAGTACTACATCTGATATAATAGGAGCTGCAGTATACGTACGTATAATGAATACGTAACGTTAGTGACGTTAGTAAAGTAGATACGTAATTGGACTATCAGTTAGTAAGTAGAGTTGCGCAGGTATAACATAAATATCCAATGTAAGTAAATTAAATCTACAACTCAAGAAAGGTAAATATGTAACGTAAGTAAAGTAAAACTGTAACAAATAATTTTGTAAAGTAAGAAAGATGCGTCTACAATGGAAGTTGAGAAAATCTTTATCGTACGTGAGGACAACTGCAATCTGTGAGTAAGGTACATTTATAATGTAAGTAGGTCGGTAGTTTACATCAAGTAAAACAATGATGCCAGTTCAGTAAATCTGTAAATATTCCTATGGCACGCTAAAACTTTTTTTTTTCAGTTAAAGCTATTTTTTCTCCAGTTAAACCTAAATGTTCTTATTTGAACCTAATTCACAAAAATGAGTTAAAGGTAAAAAGGTAAAGGTAAAGGTAAAAATAAGTACCAATTAATAATCGAAGCTCAAGTCCATTAAAACATTATTTAACATAAATGTCTTCCAAAACACTGTTATGGTTCAATATAGACTTGTTTGTAAACACTATGATGTATATATATTATTTGTTAAAATTTTCTTATCTCTATTGACGGAGTTATACTGTAATTTTACACAAAACGTGATTTTTTCGCATTACATTTAAAGTCAGAGTACAGTAAAAAAAAAAAATTACTATTCCTACTGTAGAATGAGTTTCTTGTTCGAGATTGGTTAGAGTACTATCTGTGTGTATACCCATTTATCGCTTTTGATTCATCCTTGAATATTGATCTACTGTTTGCTGAATAAAATTAATTATTTGTGATATGTTTTCTTAATCAGTCCATTTCTTCTATCAAATAGGATGGCTGTTTAACACTCAAGAAACGTTTGGAACCTTTTATGAACAGAAAACCAAATGCATCATGGAAGGAACTGGTCAATATATATATATATATATATATATATATATATATATATATATATATATATATATATATATATATATATATATATATATATATATATATATATATATGCAATTGCTATACTGCCCTAAATGAATTATTTAGATACTTGTTGAATGATGGCTGTTGATTAACCTGTACCAGTTGTGAAGAAGATTTTATTTTTCAATTATGTCTTCGTTACCTTTAGACTAGTAGGAAATCCTTGACACCTAAGAAGATTAAAACTGATAAAAGTGAATAGTTTATCAAATGCAAGAACTATGATGAATTTCAATGATATTCCCCGTGTCAAAAGCTTCCGCTATCGCCCGGAAATAAAAGAGATATGATTTGACTATTTTCCGATTACTGTTTTTTTAAATACAGGAATGGTTATAAACATATTGCTTATAAACATAGAAAATAGTCCACACCTCTAAAGACCGCCCACATATCTGTTCTCAATTATCATCGAGTCCGCAATTAGGAATATATAGATGTGTTTTTGTATTTTTCCAATCTCTCTGATGAAATTACGGATGGTCTCTCTCTCTCTCTCTTTCTTTCTCTCTCTCTCTCTCTCTCTCTCTCTCTCTCTCTCTTTCTCTCTCTCTCTCTCTCTCTCTCTCTCTCTCTCTCTCTCTCTCTCTCTCTCTCTCTCTCTCTCTCTCTCTCTCTCTCTCATTTTTGCAATCCAAACTGTGAAACTTATTACAGTCACGCAGAGTTTCATAAAATTGCTTAATTGTAAATTATGTAGAACGTCGGTATTACAAGGAAGAACATATATGTACAGTGGCGAGATAACTAATATTCGATATATTGAAGACGTTGATAGATCCCCCAATTCAAGATACAACGAATAAGTTTTAATACAATCATACACACGCATTATATATTACGTGTAATTTGACAGGACCAGGGCCTCAAGTCACCAAATTTACTCAATATTCAAATCAACTTTCATCTCATTATTTTGAACATAACATGGTATTATGTTTATAATATTTACAATCTACTTAATATGCATGTAATGAACAGAAAAATACATTAACTGTGACAAAAAACATTCACACACACACACACACACACACACAAAAACACACACAAACAAACACACACACACACACACACACACACACACACACACACACACACACACACATCCACTCTCTGGGTCGTCTAATAATTTGTAAATACATAATTACATGTAGACAAAATGGATCAATACAATCCAATATAACATATTATTATGTTTGGAAGTCCATAATTCAAATAAACATATACATTTCTGATATATATATATATATATATATATATATATATATATATATATATATATATATATATATATATATATATATATATATTCATTATTACAAAAGGGGTATAAATGCAGTAGACATAGCTGATTTAATTAAATCAAACATCAGAACATGAAAAATGATTATAGTACATACTGAAATTTGGAGTCTGGTATTTGTCATTTGTAAGTGGTCATGTATTGGATCAAGTGTTTATTTGATAAAAAATGATTGAATTGTGTTACTTTTGGCCCCGAAATACACCCCATTATTTCGTATTTCAGGTCAAGGCAGCGTATTTGAACAGAGTCAGTCTGTCTGTTATTGGATATGGAAAGTATGTTAATTTTTATATAAACTGCATAATTCTTCCTCATCATATCTTGTAACTGATCATAACATGTACCAGGCATGTTCCGAATAGACTCATTATATAATAGAGAGTGCAGCTGGAACGGCCGAAGCAAACAGATATATAACGTGTGTACATAAGATAGAAAAGAGACAGAACTTTGTCAGAAATGTTATACTGATAAGCTTACAAAGCTCTCCAGACTGGACCACTTCAACCTGACACTTCATCGGTTACTATTTACAAAAACGTTTTCAAATGAAACGTTTTTGAGACTTTTTATGGTCATATTATTGCCAGAATTGCTGATATTGTAAATATTCAACGTCGCAGTTAAACTGTGACGTCATTTTGCCGGACAGGTGTTGTGAGAGCAATTAGACTCACAATAAATGTTTTTTCCAGCATGTGTAAAACAAGTAGCTGCAGCCGCTTTCAAGATTTTGCTTTAATTCATATTAATGGTACTATAAATGCATAGTACGAATAAAACAAACTGCAACATGTACGTTTACATTTGTAATACATGTAGACATAATCCTTATCCGTGTATATTAAATTTCAAATGTGTTTTGGATTGCAGATATGTACGGGTATTGATGTAAATATTTTTTATTTTTGTTTTTTAAATATTTGTACACCGGTGATTGTTTGTTACAGACCAAAAGTAACTGGAACAGGAATGCCATTTTACTACTTCACGTATGGCGCGTCTTGCAGTGTGGTAGAAATTGACACTTTGACAGGTGGACATCAGGTAAATCAATATAATTCAAATAAATTTACTAACGGAAGTATGTAATATGAAAAACTATTAAATACTTAGAAACCTGTTGAGACCACATGACTGTTTTTGTACCGATCTCGAAAGAAAGAGCATTTTGTGTTTAATGGAGCATTCGACTTGCAAGCGAGATATTTAGTGTTCGATCCCGGGTACCGGTTCACTCGAAAGACTCTTTGCCAAGCGCCGGGTATACGAAATGAAAGTCACAGGTTATTCGGGTGAGACTTAAAACCGAGTTCCCGCGTCACAGTAGGTACCAGTTCCTATCAAATGTCAACATTTTGCAACTTCACCTTAAAGTGAAGACACTTTCATTTAAAAGGAAAATGTTTACTTGGAATGTTTAACAACATCAAATATAAAACATCGACAGACACATGCAAACTAATATGTATTTCTTTCATGTTTTCCTCATCAACATTACAAAATACATTACTGAAAATATCAAATGGCATTATGCAAACAATAACGAAAAAATATATCTTTTTTATTTTCATTCTAGATATTTACATTATCTAATAAACCTTTTCCTTGGGATATTTTCTGTTGTACAACATATAACTGGGTGACAGGAGTATTTTGAAACCAAGAAGGAACTTCCGAGTACCGTTATGATTCTGAATTTAGTCGCACAAGTCACGCGAATCGTAAAAAATGTTCCTTAACATTATATCCTGTTTCGGTAATATACAAAGTCCCGATAGCGCAATTGGTAATAGCGTCCTGCTAGTGTTCAGAATGTCCGGGGTTTGATTCCCGGTCTGTCCGCACACTTTTCGCCGCATACTAAATTTAGCGTTCAACTAAATAACCCCCTGAGGTAGTTTGAAGGGTCTCTTGGTTTTATTTACACAAAATAACGTTAATGGGCTAAAAGATAACGATAACCCGGACTAACTCGAAAGTTTCCGATTAAATGTGACGATATCAAAAGAAAATATGATTTGATAATTTGATGTTTTGTTTATTGTCTGTTTTGTCTATTTCTACCCATGACAATTAGTACTCAATTAAAGACTAATTATTCCCTGTGTACAATTTAAATTTCATTGAGTATGATTTGTGTTGAGTACAAAACTTCTTGTTACCACTTGGAAGGGATAAGTGAGCAGGTGAGATTAGTAGGAACACAGTTATCGTGAAAGGGTCTACTGACCTTCTGCAAGTAACTGTCAACTGTTCTAGGCTCAAACGTTTGCTAACAAAGAGTGTGCGACTTTATGGTTTAGAGATGCTCGTACCACTCGATCATGGATGCATAGGAATCATTTATTCGTATTCGTAAAATAATTACGTAATCATTTACCCAGATGTAGAAATTAAAATCATCGGCCGCAATGTAGGTGTAGCCGAGTTTATATTAAATGGCTTTTTCAAACCATGCATATGTGTTGATAGCAGAAATATTGTATTCTATAACAATATATGCATATATTGCAAGTGTTCAGAATTATATGAATAAAATTATTCAAATATCGCTTTATACAGGTGAAATGCTGATTCATTTCCATTGTGTTTGTAGGTTCTAAGCACACACATTGTAATGGATGTTGGAAACAGTATAAATCCCGGCATCGATATTGGACAAATTGAAGGAGGATTTATGCAGGTCACACAACCATACCACATTAAATGATGATATTCATGTTCGAATTGGCCTTCAGATTTTTTTACAATAGATTAATAAAATCTACCTCTACCTTGATTGTATGACAAAAGAGTCTCAATTCGAGGGTAAGACTATTATATGTCAAACCCAAGGCTTGCCGAGGGTTTGTCATTCAAGAATCTTATCCCGAGGTTTGGGGTTGATTATTTTTCTCCCATGTTTTAAATTCATGTATATGTAAATTCACACAAATAAAATCTGACATTATGCACTGCATTCTAGACGCAACAGACACCCTATATCATAATTTGTATTGCGGCGTCATAGCGCGTGCAGTTTGTTAATACCCTAGGGTTGACAAGGAAATCACCCCCTTTAAAATGAAGGGGAAATCTGTGAACAATGGGAGAACGATATATCCACTTGCATTGGTGAAATTCACATGAGATGTCCGGACATATCAATAGAAATAATTGTAGTAAAATGGTAGCTGCAGCAGTGGTGTTAGTAGTAGTAGTAGTAGTAGTAGTAGTAGTAGTAGTAGTAGTAGTAGTGTCAAAAGTAATAGAAGTTGTAGTAAAGTTGATAACAAAGTGAAATAGTTGCCACTTGAAGTACCTTCAATGCCCTTGGTAAAACCCATGCTTACATTACAAATGATTAAAATGGTTTCAAATACAGGAAACATATATTGATTCAACAATACTTCAAGAATAATTGCTTGTTATCACTATTTAGTTTGCATATCACTATTTAGTTTTTGTTTTGCCTGTCTATCTATCCACATTCGTTTTGCTTGAAAAATATATTCTTTCTTCAATATCGTAGGACAAATTATGAAAGACATTATACTTTTATCATGTCACAGAGCCAGGACCAGTACCGAAACATTATGTGTTACGATGTCTAAGCCGGACATTATATTACAAACAGCAAACTTCAATTATTATTATTATTATTATTATTATTATTATTATTATTATCATTATTATTATTATTACTATTATTATTATATTATTATTATTATTTTTTTTTTTTATTATTGTATGCAGTTAGACTTTTACTGAATTACAAGAAACGTGGTCCAGATGCTTTATTCTGCCTTATTTGTACAATCATTATTTTATGCACATTCACAACGCATATCTTTTTTGCTGTCATTTGTTCTTCTAGGGATACGGTATGTTAACATCAGAGGACATAAAAATAACACAAGATGGCAAACCACTTTGTGATGGTCCAATTAACTACAAAATTCCTGGAGTCAGAAACGTTCCTCGGGAATTTAAAGTATCATTACTGAAAGACTGCCCATATACAAAGGCTGTTTATTCTTCAAAGGTACTGTTTTAGACTTGGAAATTGCCAATACGTAATCTTTTTTCTCATTCTAATGACAAACAGATATATAAGAAGTTTTTATTGTGTTTTCAATATTATGAGCATTGATAAAATTGGGAACTTTCGAGTTAGCCCGGGTTACCGTTATAATCCTGCTTTTATTATCTCCAGTTGCGTTATTCTTGAAAAATGTTCCTCAATGGGTTTTTTTCGGTTTTGATAATATATAGATAGCCCCCATAGCACAATAAGGTAAAAGCGCATTCAAGTGTTCGGAAGGTCCTGGGTTCGAATCCTGGTCTGTCCGCACATTTTTCTCTGCCTAATACATTTCAGTAATTTGGCGTTCATCTAAATAACTCACTGTGGTATGTTTTTTTAAGAGTCTCTTGGGTTTATTTATACAAAATTGATATAATGTAAAAAAAGTAAAAAGTAAAAATATTTCCATTTACTTTACATATGTTGCAAAGGTAAATATGAAAACCAGGAAAAACATATGAGGAACAAATTCAAGAAGGTGCGAATAAATGCAGAATCATAACGGTAATCCGGGCTAACTCGAAAGTTCCCTATTGGATGTTTGAATGGCGTTTCACGTCATACACAACACTTTTTCCAACATGTGTTAGCAGCCAGAGTTTATGGCGACGACAACCCGATTACGATCTATCCTGGAAGAGACCTCATGTCTTCTTGAAGTACATTGGCAACCTTTCTTACGTAGTCAGCTTAGGTCCCAGAGGGGGTCGAACCTGCGCTGGAAAGAGGAAAGATACTTCATGGCTTAAAACATTATTATCTAACAACTCAGCTATGGAGTCCTCCACCCACAATAAATGATTGGAAACACATTAATTTCTGTTATTACAGGGTATTGGTGAACCTCCATTTTTATTGGCAATATCCGTGTTTTTAGCCATCAAAAAGGCAATTCAGGCTTCACGTAGAGACTGTGGCATTGAGGATCATCTAATTCTTGATTGCCCAGCTACACCGGAAAGAATTCGAATGGCTTGTGAAGATAACATTTCCAGAAAGGTAAGACATATACAAATTAGAAATGTTAGCAAAGCAAATAAATTAGAATTTTATATAAAAATTTAAATAAATAAAAAACAGCCACTTTGATATTTACGCATATTAGTTTGGTAAATTGGTAAAACACACACACACACACACACACACACACACACACACACACACACACACACACACATAGAGCAAAGTGAGTCTTTGACAATATATTTTAGTATTTGGCATATATATACAGTAAAACCTGCTATAGCGGTCACCTCTATATAAGGATTGCCTGTCTATAAAGGCCAGTTTTGAAAAGTACCATGACTGCATACTTCAACTAAATGAAACCTGTGTATAAGGGTCACCTGCACCTAAAGGCCCTTATTTTCTGGTCCTGTGGGTGACCCTTATATACAGGTTTTACTATATATATATATAGTTTGCTACATATTAAATTCTTGTTTTAAAGGAGATAACTATAGAATAATAATAATTGAATAAGAATTGTAAATTGCATTAAATCTGTAAATTGTGTGCTTGATCGATAGGGGGTACTTACTCTTCCATAATACTTGGTCCCACTTCTGGATTTTCAGAGACACTTGTGTGCCACCTGTACCTTCTTACAATTGATACGTTGATATCTGTAATTCTTACATTATAAACATTCCAGTATTTTTATATTATTTGTTGTAAATAACGACGACACATTACTATTTGTCTATGAAGAAGTGTCTTTTGAATTTGAAACGGAAGTAAGCTACATTTAAAATAAAATAAAGAATGATGTCATTTAGTCTGAGCTATACACTATTGACACTGCGCCTTATATTTCCCCAATTTTGTGCTGTATAATTCACCATCCAATTAAAAACAAACGGGATCATTTATAACTTCATGAAACACATTATAGAACAAACTGCAACAATGTGCAATATTCATATTACAAAATGTAATTGATATATATTTCGTCCACATTTTATTTTCATTGATAAAGCAAAACGGCGAAATAAATGAAATTGAAAAATAAATCTTATTCGTATGTATTTACATTTTCCGCAGCAGTCTCCCATAAATTCGGTCGTAATCTAGACAGCGTTCACATCAGCTATAAAATATGTCACTCCATTCATATAATGACGTCAAAACAAAAATGTAATTCAAAAAATATATACTTTACTGTTCTACCATAAATTTCGCTGTCCCATCATAATGAGACCGATCGCGTATTAGGCGCAGTATTCGATTCCATTATTTTGATTTTTTAATTTGAAAAATATGATATGTAAATGTAACGAATGGATGTTTGTCAGAGTGCATTTATTGTCAATACGGATGCCGTAAACGGTGACAGATAAATATTGATCGCACCTATGGGACGCCAATATATATGTCAAACAAACGGCTTCCGTCTTGACAATAAATGCACTCTGACAAGCGTTGGCTCGTTAAATATAGCGCCACTGTCATTTGAAGAATTGACGTCATTATATTATCTATTTCAGTGCAACAATCCAAATGCAAGGACATACATAAGTTACTAAATGGCCGAGGACTTGGTTTGCGCACGTTAAAAAAACTTGTTCACGTTTTGTTTGTTTGTTTGTTTGTTTATTGTTGTTTAACGCCCCACTCAAGAATATTTCACTCATATGGAGACGTCACCAAATGCCGGTGAAGGGCTTCAAATTTTGGCCTATGCTCGGCACTTACGGCCATTGAGCAGTGAGGGTTCCTTAACGTGCCAACACCTAGTATATGGTATTACTTTAGCATAAATGTAGCAATTAAAGATAAATGCTATTGGTCAATGTTACAGGATTATCATATCCCTAATGACTCCTTGTAAGAAACTTACATCTTACATAAAGTCAATTTAACACTGTTACAATTATTTGCTGCACGTCATACAGTCGTGTTTTTATTACATACACTTGACTGAATGTTTATTTAAGAACAATACTTAAAACTACAAGCAACAAGGGTGCAAAAGGGCTTGGTGTAGCTTATATCAAATTTGAAGATTATTCAGAAGTAGGTTTTATAACTAAACGTATGCCCGTGAACCAAATTTGCCAAGGTGGCGTTAAGCAATGGATTACACTTAACCTGTAACGTATAGCGTTTGGATAATTTGAAATATTTAAAACATTGTGACTAACTAGTAACAAAAGATATTATATATTTTTACATTATAACTGAATTTCATCATATCTATATATTTATTTATAGGCTAATTATGTTATATGATTTGATTTATAAATTTGTTTTTTATTTGTATTGTATACTATTGGAATGAAAATTTTAATTTTTTCGCGGCCATGTCGAAATTCCATGACTGCAAAAGCAATTGTGATGTAATGTGTTTTATGACGTCAAACTGACAGATTGCTTTTATGATAACACACCGGTACATGTGCATTGAGACTATTTTTATACATGTAGTGTTATAATATAAATATGTGAGCTGATGTAATTAAAATGTGTGTGCAGTCTTTTGCCGTATATGTACGGTTATGTCATGTCCCATTTCTTTCATTTGAAAATGTGATTGAACACATATCGCAGGATTGTTAGTTGGTTGCGTTGATTCCGTAGTTTATTTCGAGGGCAAAGATTTAAGGATTGTTTTTCATTTTTTGAAAAAAAAAACATGGGTTTTACATGCAATGGCTCATGGAAAAATATTTTTCACATTGAAATTTTTTTCCATAAGTCATTGCATGTAATGAAGAACAACTCTAATATATATATATATATATATATATATATATATATATATATATATATATATATATATATATATATATATATATATATATATATATATATATATATATATCCATTTTCTGTGAATCTGTTGTCAGCTACATTCTATGTAATTGACTTTTCGGTGGGAGGTTTTCATATGACGTAACAGCTGAACAGCTATGAAAAAGCAGACGTTATGTAAACATTTATATTTGTATGGTAGTGTTGATTTGATTTCCTCTTTTACTAATACATCAATTAATAATCTTATGATACAAAGTCTGGATTTGGCTACAATTTGTTTTTTATTCTATCTATGCATCGATGGAAATACAGTATTTTCCTCGCATCTTTTGTTTTTCTGTTCGCCTTAAAAAGCTGTATCTCGCGCCAATGCTCTCAACCCATCCAACAAGTTTGTTATACATTCTACCAACTTCCGGTTGCCTCTAGATAAACAATATAGGTATCATATAATGATCGTATGTTGAATACGCGCTGGTATATGGGGTCGTCTGTAAGACGTAAAAGAAATATATGGGCGACAAAGGGATATTACTATTTAAATGTTGAAACCGTTATCCGTTCATTCACATTACATCCCTGAAGGGAGATAAATCGAACATCTCGTTTCACAGAGTTGAAAACAAATCGTCACGTCCTGTGTTTACACAGCAATTATCATAACTCAGGAAATAATTTGAGTGGATGGGGGATATAAACCTTTGTCTTTGTATTACCGGATTGCCCAAGATTTATTTTCAACAGAGACCGACTTAGAAACGGATCCAGATTTTCGGTCGTCGAACAAGTATATGTTTCGGACGGTTAAATTTGGTCATTTTAAAATGGTGGCAAAATTTTCCAACCTTCAACAAATGGCCAAAATATCACAATGTACGGTATTAAGTTGAAAATGGGCAATGGAATATAGCAGGGATTAAAACATGAAAACGACTACACCGCACCCCGAAAATAGTAAACATCGATTCATTGGAAAACCCGTTGTACCGCTATATTAAAAAAAAAAAAAAAGTAAAGCGGGTTTGGCGTTATAACGCTTTTATATAAATTTCTAAAATAAAAGAAACAAGAACATGTAATGTACTTTTTTAAAATTAATTTTATATAGGATATTGAAAATAAATTCATTCTGATTTCCATATTAGGTATTTTTCAATATTTGAAAAAGGACATAAGAATTTAAGGGAGTTCATTCAGACTTATGGTTGGCTCATATGTAACATAAACAGTAAAACACCGTGAAATAATATAAGATCATTAAATTTTAATACTTGTCAGATTGATTTTATATTTAAATATTACATATAATGAAAATGAATTATATGTAAAAATGAAAAAGTACCAATTGATATTCGAAACTTAAACCCATTAGATGTGAAATTGATCTCAACATGAAGAACAATTGCGAATCCCAAACGAGATAGGAACAGGTGTCCGGAAGGAGTCAGCGTCCTTTGCTGGTATGCCACACCCGTAGCAAATTTTCCATGGAAACATTTCTAGTTCAAGTCAAATTCGATGAATAGGTCAAGTTTCGTGATAAGGTCAAGTTTGGTGAAAAGCATGATTGGTGAAAGGGAGTCACTGTTTGTGGTGGTGCTCCAGAATTTAATCTCGGAGAGGAGGACTTCGTATTGTTGATTAAGATCCCCATATCGACCATAAAACTTTTTAAACGACGATTTCAAGCGTTCAAACAACGTAACCGTGTGTAGGTAGTTTATTGACGAGTCGGATCGCTCTCAGAAGAATAAAACATTCATAAGAAGAGCATAACGTATAAATATTATTTATTCAATTAAATTCAGTATTTTTGTCCTTGTAAAACTCTGTCTCTCTGTCTGTCTCTCTCTCTCTCTCTCTCTCTCTCTCTCTCAATACATACATATATATACGTTTGTCGATAATTCCAACGTTAAGTATTGAAGTATAAAAAAAAATTCAGATACCAAAGTGTATCCTCGTCACAATTGGTACAGACGTTTCAACAACCGCCAACGAAAAGGCAACTCAACATTTCACTTACTAAAACAGAGTAGTCGCAAACAAGACAATTATACCAACCATAAAATTTGCGGAACGTTGACATTAAACGCGGTTTTCGATATCCCTGTGTCAATAATTTGTCAGTGAGTAGTTTACCTTTGTATATGAAATCTCCATATGTTGTACACGCCCTGGCATATCGGATCATTTGTGAAATATAAACTCCATATGCGGGTGAGTGAGGGATATTGCTACTTAAATGTGGAGAATTTACGAGTGGAAAGCCGAAATCGTCGCGTTTATCGTAAAGCTTAGTTGCTTATTTCCCGTCGGTGTTATATTAAGTAAAATGTCTAAGTATTAAGCGTGTGTGCTTGATTTTTTTTGTATCTTTAATTTCTAGTTCGCTGGAATATATCGCATTGACATATGTATGAAAATTGTCATTATTAATTGACAAAACGTCGTCGATATATCTAAATGTCAAATTAAAGGACACCAATTTTTCTTCTTTTGATTCAGCAGTTTCTGAATTAAGTCAGCTTCGTATGAATAAAGGAACAGGTCGGCCAATAAAGGAGCACAATTGGTTCCCATAGGAACGCCGACAGTTTGTTGAAAGACCACGCCTCCGAACATTACAAATATATTGTCTATTAGAAATTCCAGCATGTTTTTTATATCAACTTCAGTATATTTATGTGTATAATCAGAGTGGTGTTTGACAAAATAAGCATCCTAATAGCCAATCACTAGATATTTAAATTTTCGGGTACCACCTTTAGTGAAAAAACAGTTGTATATGATGCTGAAAAGTCTTTCTTTTATTTTTTTATGTGGAATAGTAGTGTAAAGAGTAGAGAAGTCATAAGTTTTGATACCGTGAATTCGAGAAAAATTGTGTGCCTTCAAATTTTCTAAAAGCTGTTTAGAATTTTTAAGTATCCACTACTGATTTACATCTCTTCTGGAATAAGCAACTGTACAGTATTGTTGAAATTTCTACTAAACGGCTGTCAATATCTTGGTAAGGAGTAATGATAAAGGTTTGGTAGTACATTTGCTGAATCCTGCCATGTATCTTTGCTTATATGGGGTTTTATGAATCTTCGGTATCCAGTATAAATGTGGTAGATCGAAATCGGTATCCGTTGTAGGTATATCAAATGAGCGTAATACGGACACGTGATTTTGAAGGATCTCGTCCTTTCAAAGTGAGCTACGTGTGTATGTAGGATTTCCAGAATTCGTATTAAACCCAAGCTAATATAAAGTCCAAACGAACTGATATATTAGGTTCAATCTCTGATTCTGCTGTAGACAAACTCCATGCGTTGATGCGTTTGACAAAATCGAATTGGAACATAATTCACGAAACAGATTTTCTGATTTTTTAAAATAAACCAGGTAAGTCCACCCAAATGGCAATCCAGTGAAACATAAACATTCAAGAATAGATACAACCACCTGCAATATTTCGACTTTCCCATCTTTTCTCCAACGAAAACACGACAATGTAACCCACAAATTACCGATTTATTTTTGTCTTCTTTTCACCTGACTTTTGTTCGTCTTTTCTACCCCGCAAACTTGCGACTTTGAAATTTCGTCTTTTCTCCCCGCACATAAACAAAACCCTGACAGACAAAATGGATATTTCAGAGATTTATTTGAAATTATAGTTTTAAATTAGTTCATTACTTGAAATCTCCCAGATGCCGATAGCTAAAATAATTATATTTTAAAAAAGTGAAATGTAGTTTTCTGACTTTTGTGCAATTACTCACGTCACCTTAATAAAAATCAGTGACAATAAACAATAGAATAAAGATTTAGATATGTATATATAATTAAAGAATAGCTAACTCTTGCCAGTAATAATATTGAATAATAACTGAATACCTCTTCAAATAATTGTTCATATACGTGGAGTTGTCGCCAGAAGTGCGACATATTTTGACCGATTCTGTGGACGAACACCGATATAGAAAATAAAAGCCATTTCATAGCTCAATTATTACGCACTGAGTCGACTAATAGAAAAAGAACACTACCAGAGGAAGGTCACTTTATAACTCAATTATTTCGAAATAGCTATATAGCTTAATTATTATACACACAGACTTACCCCGGGTGGTGTCCCTTATCTGTAAGTCCGCTCAGTCCGTAATAATTAAGTTATATAGTAACCTACTCCAGGGTGGTGTCTTTTTTTCTATAAGTCAGTCTACTCGGTAATAATTATGCTATATATAGTGACCTGCCTCAGGGCAATGTCCTTTTTCTATAAGTCTTCTAAGACCTTAATAATTAAGCTATATAGTGACCTACCCCAGGGCCGTTTTCTTTTTTTTTTTCTATACGTCAGTCCAGTCCGCAATACTTAAGCTACAAAGTGGCCTACTCTAGGTTGGTGTCCGTTGTTCTTTAAGTCGGCGCAGTCTGTAATAAAATGAAGACATATAGTGACCTACCCCAGGGTGGTGTCCTTTTGGCTATGTTAGTCTAGTTCGTGATAATTAAGCTATAAAGTAACCTACTCCAGGGTGGTGTCTTTTTTGTAAAGTCTGTGTAGTATATAATAATTAAGTTATAGGATAACCTACCCCAGGGTAGTGTCTTTTTCTATAAGTCGGCTCGAGCTCTGTGCGTAATAAATAAGCTATACAGCAACCTATCGCAGGGCAGTGTCGTTTTTTATAAGTCGGCTCTGTGCGTAATAATTAAGCTAACCTATCGCAGGGCAGTGTCCTTTTTCTTTAAGTCGGCTCTGTGCGTAATAATTAAGCTAACCTATCGCAGGGTAGTGTCCTTTTTTCTTTAAGTCGGCTCTGTGCGTAATAATTAAGCTAACCTATCGCAGGGCAGTGTCCTTTTTCTATAAGTCGGCTCTGTGCGTAATAATTAAGCTAACCTATCGCAGGGTAGTGTCCTTTTTTCTATAAGTCGGCTCTGTGCGT
Organism: Atrina japonica; assembly: GCA_030159075.1. Taxonomy (NCBI): domain Eukaryota; kingdom Metazoa; phylum Mollusca; class Bivalvia; order Pterioida; family Pinnidae; genus Atrina; species Atrina japonica. The sequence continues at coordinate 660,982 of BROG01000056.1, forward strand.
AATAATTAAGCTAACCTATCGCAGGGCAGTGTCCTTTTTCTAAAAGTCGGCTCTGTGCGTAATAATTAAGCTAAACTATCGCAGGGTAGTGTCCTTTTTTCTTTAAGTCGGCTCTGTGCGTAATAATTAAGCTATTTAGTAACCTATCGCAGGGTAGTGTACTTTTTTCTATAAGTTCGTCTAGTATAACTAGTAAACTTTAATTTGCTTAAATATTCAATTCAAACAAATCTTTTATCATTTCTGAGACAAATATGCTAATAACATTCATTTTGTTTTCATTCTGAAATATCCGTTCTGTCCGGTATGGAACTTTTTAATGTGGGGCGAAAAGACGACATTTTAAGGTCGCAAATTTGCGGGGACAAAAAGATGAGATGACAACAAAACACCAGATGGAAAGATGACAAAAGTAAATCGCTAACTTGCGGTTTATTCTGTCGTCTTTTCGCCTCAATTTTGTCGTCTTTTCTTTCTGACGTCTTTTTGCCCCGAAATAACGAAAAGTGGACATGACACAAAACAGCCTACATATACACTCGAAATTTTGTCTTCAAGCTACATAATGGTGGCCAATTACAGCACGCCCGAAATAGATATCAACAGATTACATAAAGTAACCTGGCAAACAATTTTCACAGAATCAGGTAAGGTTCCAGTTCGGCTCGAACCTGCGCTTACTATAGGATTACTTATCACTACTAATTCATATCATTTCTTAAAAATTTACGACTTAAAGTGCAATACTCTAAGCACTTTGCCAAGAAGTTTCACGAAAGACTACGTAACAACTTGCATAATCTGTAAGCGCTCGCTTTTTTCCACTGTAAAAATCGTAACTTTCTGACATTTTGCGGGTTTTATGTGTTTACTGGTTTTAAACATGCGTAAAAGTTTTACTCAAACTGGAGTATATACTATAATAAGAACAGGATCCAATATATTTTGTGATTTGCACAATAATTCAGCGAAACCTCATTTTACATGATTCGACTTTGAAATATAGACAGATATTGATATTTATGATACAGGTACTTTTACTGTATTTACAACCAACCCAAAATGTTGTCACACTGAGAGAAAATATTACCTAAAAGAACAGGTTGTGTTTCATAATTATGTTTATGTTATTTGAAGTGATTTGTTTCCATCTTTTAATTGTGAATAGTACTTTTTAGTTATATGGTGGTCGACAGTTTTATTGGTGGAGGAGAAAGCTCGTTTACAATATACCCCTGAGGAGACCACCAACCTTATGCAAGTAAACTGGCAGATATTTCACGCCAATCCAAGAAACGTAATTAGATGTATGACATGTATCTTGTATGCGTCTCAGTTTCATCTGTGACTGTTATTGATTCGTTTTTGAATTGTGGTTTTACTTTACTCGAGATAAGAATTAAAGGTCTGTTTACAAAGGTTTAATTTCTAGGTTAGATCTGTTCAGGACTGACTCCATGTTGAGGATAAATAGATCCCAGGGTTTGAAAATATTCTCGTCAAGAACCGCTGCATGAACTGAAAAACCAATTGCTTCAGAGTGATCTACATGTATGTTTAATTCATATTGTTTGTTTCTAGAAAGCGGAAAATATTTTTGATATTGTGTGGTTTTTTTCAGAATAAATTATTTTCATTCATTTCTGTATGAATTATCTGGTGTTTGTGCTAAACCTGGGATAAAGCGAAGAAAAAATTTCAACAAATACTATTGTTTAAGAATTTTAAGACTCTCAAATAAGGAAGGAAATATTTTACAGTCCTCCAAAATCGACGAATGGACTTTGATAAAATCTCAGTTGGTCCCCCTCTATCACCCCAAAAAACTCCAGATCCCCTATATAAATTGAAAGATAATTAAATCTAAGTGATCCGTATAGATGTGTGATTCAGGTTTTTGTTTTCCGTAGAAATCAGATAATTTTTTTATACCTTTTGCAATTTGAGGTTTTTTTTCATAAATTTCATGGTAAAACAGAGAGTACGGTTTTTTCACAATATCAATATTGTATTCGGAACTACTGACGGATAATTGATGATACTTATTTTGCTGAAAGAAATGGATGCACAAATACAAGTATTGAAACACATCCAACTATGAAGTACATATAGCCTCGTACAGGTGTGTGTCGGGATGGGTCCAGATCGGACACATAATCATTTAAATTTAATATTGAGCTATAAGTAGATGTCGGAATTTGGTGTTCTCCAACGAAAACATGATTTAAACAACGAAATGTTACTTTAATTCACAATATTTAACTGGAGAGTTCTGGCTATTATTTTGATGATAAGGAAACAATAAGAAAGTATTAACGTAATTTACAATTGTTTTTCGTCTTATTTTATGGGGGGGGGGGCGCAAACTTGAAACAATACGATCCTAACTATATAAAAGTTGCACTTTATACATATCACCACACAATTTTGGATTAGATCAGTGTTCTAAAAATATCCATATTATTTGATTCGATGACAATTGCTTATATCACACCCTACCTTTATCCACTCTGAAAGGGTGTCAAGTTCGAGATCCTCTTTCTTAGCCCAACGTTTGACATATGATTCACATACATCTCTATCACACAGACTGTAAGTTACTATGGATAAAACAACAAGTTGATTAACTCTACCAATATTTAATGATTGCCGGGTGAAATTATAACTCTAATTGACATAAAAGTTTCGCAACAAGGCGACTGTTCCAGTGTAATATTATATATCAAAGCGCTCTTGGGTAATACATGTATAATGTTTTGTAAAATGGTCCTGTGTAATTTAATGTGTAACTGTATCTATGAGGTATAATAGTAAATGTATATACTGTCCATTATAAATCGAGTGGAACTGTATATGATACTCAAATGTCTACATGTCCTTTTGATTAAGATTCCGTGATATTTTCTGGCTGTTCAGTAGGAAATGTATGTCTTTTCATTTGGATTGCTGCTCTGAAATTGAAAATATGACACATTGAATTCCCTAGGCATATCACCAACGGGGAAAGCTGGTTATAACGATCGACGTTTTGAGCACGTGGTCTCCGTGTAATAGTCAGAATCAAATTGCGTTAAATTGTCTCGATATGGTACAGTGCATGCATGTTATGTCAAAAGTTTCACTATGTACAGATTTTTTTAAATATTTTTTCAACAGTGATATCAAATTATCACGATTACTGATAGATGCTGAATTTCCATTAATTATAAATTCTATTAAATGGGAATAAGTTCGTATCCTTCCACATACGAAAAGCCAGAGAAGGACCGGCTAGGTAGATCGCGGAAAAGATAGTTTGGTATCCGAATAAGGTGGTACTTGGCTGACTACTGCTACATTATTAGCCGAGCGTAAATGTAAGTGGATTCTAATTAAGGTATTCCTATCACCATCAGAATAAAAATATACATTATATTGCATGAGTATCTGTAACTTCGGCTTTGGGTACTACTTCTAGTATTTTTATCTATAATTGTTAGTAGTCGTGCATATCCTTAAACTAAAAACGTTTACTATATACATTTATGCATAAATATCAACATTCAGATCCGCTGTTGTAAAATATAGATATCCAAATATCGATATATTTTAACAAATTAGTTAAATGGTGGCGGCCAATTTTATTAAGTGGAGGAGAGAACCCAGTTGCAATATACCCGGAAGAAACCACCGGCCTTCCACAAGTAAACTGACAAACTTTCTCACCTAATCTGCTAAGGTTCCACCAGGGCTCGAACCAGCGCTGACCGGAAGTGAGAGACTTCATGGTTCATAGTACGATTCTCTTACCATTGATAGGTTATCGTAGTCATATTTTCATGAGACATTATATGAAGTAAATCCACAAGACCTGTCAAACCCTTAAATCATTGAAGACGCTTAACAGGACTAAATAATTTTTATAACTTTTACAGATAGTTATGTCGCTATAGTAAACTTATTAATTTGAACGCAATTAAAATACCACGAAGCACACACGTGCCTCTCTCTCTCTCTCTCTCTCTCTCTCTCTCTCTCTCTCTCTCTCTCTCTCTCTCTCTCTCTCTCTCTCTCTCTCTCTCTCTCTCTCTCTCTCTCAAGTCTAACCTTTTTTGAAATGTTATCTTCACAGGTCATTCGAATTCTTTCCGCAGTTGCTGGACAATGAAGAACAAAATCATCCTCTATACTGCTTTCACAACGTGAAGCCTTAATTGCCTCTCTGATGGCCAAGAACACAGATATTGCCAGTAAAAATGGCGGTTCCCCTATACCCTGTAGTATGGAAACAATTTTAAAAACTTGTGAATTTAGTCCCTTTCAGAGGTTTTCAAATTTTAATTACCTCGCTATATTATTGAGTATTTCCGGGGATTGAAATCAATGTACATTTTTCTTTTCTAGTTCCTTTTACTATGCAATATATAAAGATGCATATATTTGAGTTCAATTTAATCACCCAAAGCGAGTTATTATTGATAACTGGTGTAACCAATGAATTGTTTATATTATATTTCGTTTAGGTGATAATACCTTTGATGAATACACGGCCCTTGTGTTAGGGCAGTCTTTCAGCAACGAAACCTGGAACTCCCTCGGAACGTTTCTGACACCAGGAATTTTGTAGTTGATCGGTCCATTACAAAGTAGCTCACCAGCTTTTGTCATTTTTATTTCCTCTAATGTAAGCATGCCATATCCCTGGTGACAAAAAAAAAACATATTCAGAAAAATGGAAATCTATTCGAAAACAGGTATCAATGAAATTAATAATTTTTGCATAACAAAACAGAGAATGACTATAATTAAACACGTGTTCTGGATGGCTTGTGTGTTTGTTTGTTTGTTTATTGTTGTTTAACGTCCCCTCAAGAATCTTTCTCTCATATGGAGTCGTCTGTTCTTGATGGCAAACATAATTATAGAGTTTAGCAATTAACCATGGTTATCGACTGTTATCATTAACATACAACAAACTACTGTAAAGGAGTTCAATTATCATGCTCGCAATGTTCATTTTTTTCTCATTACTAGACCGATGTTAAAATTTTATCACCATTTTTGCGGATAGATTTGTTTGGTAAAAGCTTCTAATGTAAGCATGCCATATCCCTAGGAAAATGCATTTAGATGTATTACTTGGCCTTGGTATGAAACCAATTTTATATTTTGGAAATTAATATTGGTATTAAATTTGAAGTGATGAGGTCTTATTGATAAAAACGATCGATTTGAATATTTGTGTTCTATTGTAAAAGTAAAACTTCTGGTTAATTATATTTCTTACATTCACGAATTGTCCACCATTTACATATCGAATATGAACACGAACTTGAGTTATTATCTATCTTAACAGAGAATGGTTATAATTAACACGTGTTCTGGATGGCTTGTTTGTTTGTTTGTTTGCTTATTGTTGTTTAACGTCCCCCTCAAGAATATTTCTCTCATATGGAGTCGTCTGTTCTGGATGGCAAACACAATTATAAACTTTAAAAATTAATCATCGTTATCGACTGTTAACATTTATATACAACAAACTACTATAAAGGAGTTCAATTATCATGCTCGTAATGTTCATTTTTTTCTCATTACTAGACATTTTTTTTCATTTTTTGCGGATAGCTTTTGTTGGTAATAGCGGTAATAGCGACGAAGGTGGTGCGTGGTATTTTGTTTATATACAAAACTTGATAAAAGAAACTTATCCAGTATCTTTAATTCACGTATATATCGCCGGGCATGTGTAGAATATGAACACGAATACAGACACAATAGCTGATATCCTCTATACGGCAACATATCACGTACAAGCATTGGCATCTCAAACAATCCGTGTCATTCAGAAGCAATATCGTCATGTATTTCACAACCGTATTTCTAAACTGTATTTTTTTTTTTTTTGGGGGGGGGGTAATATAATTGAGTCTAGACCATCCAGAATACTAGAGCATCGACAAAATTTTGAAATTTTAAATCATAAACGTTTTTGTATATTTTTTCTGGTACAACAAAGCACAAAAACAAACCTGCAAAAATCCGCCCTCAATTTGTCCGATATCAATGGCAGGATTCAAACTTTTCCCAACGTCCATTACGATATGAGTTCTCAGAACCTGCCAAAAAAAAATTCAAAAAATCATATAACTGACACTTTCAAATGTTGTAAACAAACTGAATTTAAGAGGAAGTACTCACAACTAAACCTCGATATTGCATTTGAAATATCAAAATACGAGATTTAAATGACCAATATCAATATAAATCGTTTCAGAAAAAAAAAACAAGATTCATCCCCGATCCGACGACAATAAAATACTTAATATGTAGATCAAAATGGGGTCCTTTGGGTAACTGTGAACACGCATAAATGTTATGCTGGTCAAAGAATGTCTACAAACAAAAAGTTAACCATGGTTTGCTGCGATTTTCAAAATCAGTAACAGACATATACTATCTATGTATTTGTTATTCTCTGTTGAGGAATTATTACAATTGAGATGAAGTGGTCTTGCACTTTATCAAGCGTTATTGATAGGTGCACTATTTATGATTTTGTTTACATGATAATTGCATTATACAAATACATATATTCAACACGTTAAATCACCGTTGAAATGTCCACGTACAAAACGAAGCCGCCCAATCTACATTCTAGTAACCGACACAATTATTTCGAAACTGACATCACATTTTTAGGACAATGACTATGTACAGCACTTAGTTATACCGTGTATAGTCAACCAAAATGCTCCTGAAAGACTATTTCAGGTGGAAGGAAAGTTGAGTACATAAGTATGAGTATGTATTCTCAATATGACACAGAACGCTTAAATGTATTGTTATTTATATACCTGGTGATCACCTGTAAGAGAATCGATTTCTACGACGCTGCAAGCGGCTCCATACGTGAAATAAAAGAATGGCGCCCCTTTATCTGTTAACAAAGGCCTGCAATATAAATAAGGAGATTTAATCTAATTGGAATGTAAAAATGATTGCAAAGGGATAAAATTAATATATGCATTCTCTCATTTTCCAGGCTCTTTTTTCTAACATAGACACCATCATAACTCAGTTGCGCGTAGAAGATGAAATACACTCGACGTATATATGGGAATAATGAATATATATATATATATATATATATATATATATATATATATATATATATATATATATATATATATATATATATATATATATATATATATATATATATATGCATATATATAATATTTATTACAGATAGTACAAGCGCGAACTCATCTTGTTCTTGAATGTCGATACCAATTATTATCCATAAATTAAGTGCATTACTTAAGACAAGATTACATACCTTCCAAAACCCACCACAGACAAACTGACCCTGTCTAAATACGCAAAATTGACCTAAAAGAACAGCAATTTGTGAAATATTAAGACCGAATATTATTTTTAGCATTGCAGTGGACATTTTTACAAATGAAAATATATATTTGTTTTATATTTCGTTTAAATATTTTGTATGAATGATTCCAGTTCCAGCAGATTACATTTTCTTTTTTTTCATTTTGACAATTATACATGAGCACTTATTTGTAATTTAAAAATGTATGTTTTTCTCTTTACAAAAATGTCGGAATCTGGTATATAAACAAAAATCCATTGTTTTACACATACAGCGGCATCCACACAACAATTACACAGACTGACCTATTGAGAGAGAGAGAGACAGAGAGAGAGAGAGAGAGAGAGAGAGAGAGAGAGAGAGAGAGAGAGAGAGAGAGAGAGAGAGAGAGAGAGAGAGAGAAACAGAGATGAGGCAGTCAGTATACAAGTAGAAATTATAAATAATATAATTCCGAAATATATCATTTCTTGGTTACCAATTCTGTCCACGTTGCATTTGGGTATTTATCCTTGAAAGGCTGCAAACGCTCCTTCAGTTCTAAACAACCATTCTGTCGAAAAAAGTTTTGAATAGCACAACTCGTTCAAACACACATCAACATATTGAAATATTTAATCCGAATTTTTGCGGTGAATTACATATATATTTTACTTGTTTAGATTCCATTTAGATTTGTTGAGTTTGTAAGTATGTGTCAGTTTACCTTGGTAGACCTATATATATTTGCTCTACTTACCTGGCGGATTCGACTGTACATATATCAAGGAGAATAATACTTGCTTTCACAAATTTATTGTACTTACAGTAGATATTTTTGTACATACATCCCATGTTTACAATTCTATAATGACCTGCGTGGCCGAATAGTTAGAACATAGAGCTTTTTAACCAAGAAAGTATCCCACTTTTGATCAGCGCAGGTTCGAGCGCACCGAAGCTGATTATTGTGAGAAACTTTGCCCGTATGCCGGTCGTTGGTCATATAGCTTTAAAATGTTGAACGTGGCAAAAACAAAATTAAAACTAATAAAATATATAAATACATTATTTACACGGAAAGAGTACTCTGGTTACATCACCTGCATTAAATGTTTACTGTATCGACGTGCAATTTTTATATCATATTTATCAAATTATTACTTAAGTTACAGCAGATATTTTCAGAACTTACATGCATTACTTACATCACATTTTTGCAATTAACGTCAAAGATTCAGTATACTTACATTACGTTGCAACTGCTGGTGGACCGTTTGAGTCCCCGAGGGTGTTTCAATACCCGCTAATGATCTTATGCTATAGTAAATATCTCGCACTGATAACACTATTTCAATTCTAAAGTCTTCAAAAGCTGAGCTAGTCTCCCTATTATAGTGGTTACTCTTAGACGGATTTGGCTAACCATTTAGACTTATTTGACCTTGTATGATACCACTTTCCTTTTAGAAAATCTATTTTTAATTGGAGCTCAACCGATGATATCTAATTAACAGAAAAGATCGTCCTGAGCATTATAACCTTTATATTGTGTCTATAATATTTTCTAATTACGTATACATGCATCACAGATTGTCTACGTACGTCAAATATTCAATCTCCTAATCTAAAGATATTCTAATTACGTTACACTCTAATTACGTATACATTTATCACAGATTATCTACATACGTCAAATATTCAATCTACTAATATCTAAAGGTATTCTAATTAGGTTACACTCTACTTACGTTACACTCTTCTTACGTTACATTATACGTACGTTACACTCTACTTACGTTACACTGCTTACGTTACACTTCTTACGTTACACTCTACTTAAGTTACACTCTACTTAAGTAAAACACTCTACTTACGTTACACTACTTACGTTACACTATTTACGTTACACTCTGCTTACGTTACACTCTGCTTACGTTACACTACTTACGTTACACTACTTACGTTACATTCTACCTACGTTACACTCTACTTACGTTACATTCTACCTACGTTACACTCTACTTACGTTACACTACTTACGTTACACTCTACTTACGTTACACTACTTATGTTACACTACTTACGTTACACTCTACTTACGTTACACTCTACTTACGTTACACACTACTTATGTTACACTCTGCTTACGTTACACTCTGCTTACTTTACACTACTTACGTTACACTACTTACTTTACACTACTTACGTTACACTACTTACGTTACACTACTTACGTTACACTCTACTTACGTTACACTCTACTTACGTTACACACTACTTATGTTACACTCTGCTTACGTTACACTCTGCTTACGTTACACTACTTACGTTACACTCTACTTACGTTACACTCTACTTACGTTACACTACTTACGTTACACTACTTACGTTACACTCTACTTACGTTACACACTACTTACGTATACTGCAGCTCCTATTATATCAGATGCAGTACTAGCTGAAGTTGCTGTGGCATTAGCTATTGTAGCTGTTGATTGTTCATTTGTGTATACCATGTCTACCGGAACACCAAGAGCTCGGGACGCCACCTACATTTAAAATCAAAACCATGGAAATGTAGGGTCTTTTTCTTTACAAAATTTTATCAAAAGTTTAATACAAAGCAGTAGAGGTTTAAAAAATCATATAATGTGAAGCATAAAATTAAAAAGGACTATATTGTAAAGTCGAGTATTGGATACAAATACATTCACTTCCACTGAAATGGTATCAGTCTACCTACATACATTTGAGTCTGCAAGATATTTGGTAATGGTTAAGTCCAAAATAGCATTTATTTATCGACCCTGCATATGTAAAGCAAGTGCCAAAATGGAATAGAATCTTGGTACAATAACACTGATTCGTATCAATAATTTTAAGCAAGTGTAGAAAGTGAACTAGTAAAAAGCTAGAAAATGAGATGTAGGCAAGTACAATACAACCTTCATCAAAACAGAAGTTCATTTTATTAACGTTATTCACAATACGTTATTTGTTTTTGTTGGAAAATAGCAACCTTGAAGATCTCGTGTCATCTAAATCTGCTGGTAATTAATCTGGTTTCTTGTCTTCTCCACTTCGTCTTCATGGTAGCCTTTCTATTTAAAGCGAGCTCTTTATTGTAATTCAAAATTAGAATGTATAACTGTTTACCTTATGAAAAATGATCAGATATAAACAAAGACAAATAAATCCTGGATTCATTTAAATAAGATTTCAAAACCTTGGCTTCCCCACAGACATGGTGCAGAGGACCCCAATGATTCACACGAAGACTCTATGATTCTACAAACTGCATGATGTTTTCCTTACCCGGTACGTTATGATTTAACAATAACCGAGCTGTGCTCGCTTGATGGCAATATCAAAGTTCATAGTGCAGCCACAAAATTACTATAGTTGATGGTAAATTCTTTAAATTAAGTCGATTAAGATAATGCGATACGTTTATCTGGTATATAAACCCCCAAAGGATTATATTATTCTCTGACCAAGACTAGTCTTTTTCGGAGGCGAGGTTGAATAGGCTCTAATACGCCCCTTAATAATCTTCTTTGTAACAGCTGGGGTGCTTTTGGTGTCGCATACAGTTAATTGATATTACCTGAATCATTTTCGTGTTTATTCCCTGTCCCATTTCACACCCACCATGAGCCAGTGACACAGAACCATCCAATAAAATATGGATTAAAGCGCTTCCCTGAAATATAACAAATGTAGTAAACATTTATTTCTAGATACCTTGGGAAACATAAGATAGACCTAATAAGTCCAAAAATCTATATTTTCGTAATTGTTTTATTTATCATTGTCACATGTATTTAGAAAAAAAATACTTAAGGGAAACACGACGGCACAATTATCCATTGTTCAATTAACTTCGTGTTAGGTGCAGTACACAAGAAATTCAAGATTATTTTGACCCAGAGCATTGAGGTATGTCAAGAATCACTGCTGAATTCCAGTATACGTTGTAGTTAATTAGTTACAGTGGAACCTTGCTATTAAGACCACCTAACTGACTGAATCTAAGTGGTTTGATTAGTGAGGTGGTCTCTTAAGCGAGGTTCTGTATTTATTCAATGTAAATGCAGAGACTAAAATTAACGGTCTTAATTGTGAGGTGGTTTCTTAAGCGAGGTGGTCTTAAGGTGAGGTTCCACTGTATATGTAAATATATAAAAAGAACAGACACAGAAGCATCAACGGTAAGGATGACTCAAGACAATTACGAAATATAATTGACAAAAGACGTCTCAACAACCGCTATCGAACAGGCAACTCAACATTTCACTTAGTGAAACAGAGTAATCGACTATTACATCGGCCGTAAAATTTGCGGAACATTGACATCAAACGCGGAATTTGATATCTTGATTTGTCAGTAAGAAGTTTAATTCTATGTATGAAATATATCAAAATAATATATTTTTATCACATAAGTGTTGGATCACTGGTTGTTTTAAGATTAGTTTACCACATTTCCTTTATTACCTGGTTTAAGAAAGGCTCAGGGTACCCAATAGCAAACGCCAGTGGCATAATTGATATTCCTCTTTTCCTCCATCTCGATTGTCTTAAAAAAGAAAAGTAAATTAATATCTGATTGATACGACCCTTGTCTGAAGTGAAGACGTATACTTATTTGATGTAAATTGCTGTTATTCTGATATTTAGCACGTATAAATTTCAAATGTAGAGAGGTCCGTACCATTTGCTGGCAGTTCAAACGATCCATCCATCTACTGCCAAATATTATTTACAATGCCAATGTTATATTTATGCAAAGGAGTCCAAACAAATTCTCAAGACGGTCGTTTCTGTCAATAAGACTTCATCGGTTGGGAATTTAATATAGATATATTTCCGGAAAAAAGTGGTATCATAAAAGGCTTAATTATAGAATCTAAATGAGTTGCTAAAATCGGTGAACACAGTATACATATTGCAAAACTATCATTATATCAGCGATAAAATATATGGAATGATCATTCTTTCGAAAGAAGCTTATTGTTTCGAAATATTTTTTTTTATTATTATTGCCAAAATTGACGAATTTGTAAACCATTGATGATTAAGCACAAAGAAACGTTGCACTTTTAAATAAGTCTACAATTTTGTTGTATTCACATAATAAAAATGAAGAATTACCAATGGATATTCAAGCCTTCAAATCTATATGAATACGGCAAATTAAATATACAAATGGTCTCAACACAAACAACAAATGCGAATTCGGGACGGGATGGGACCAGGTGTCCCAGAAGGAGTCAGTATACCCTGTTAGCATGCCACGACAGTAATAACCAAAACATAAGTCGAAGTGGAAATGATATAAACCAAAAGTCCGAACAGATACGCACCTGTTGAACATGTCAACATTCTTAAGGTTCTCTTCATATTTACTATTCTCTTTACATTCCGACCAGCATCTCATGATGTTACAGTTCGTCACAGGCATATCTAAAAATCTGGTATCGCCTTCTTTCAGAAAGTTCATCTCTCGAATCTGTAGATTGAAGGCCGTTATAAAACGTAAACTTATATAAAGTATACTAAACATTTTTTGACCGTTGAACAATTATCAGATCATTTATGTTGTGCTGTTTCACCAAATATCATCTATTATTATTTTTTCTATCTTTTTTTTTTCAATTTTCTGTAAATATACCTGCCAAATAGTGAAAAGTCTAAATCTGAGGATATTAGAGTTTATATCTGACTCAATCAATTCAGTGCAAACTATCCAAATGACAATTAAAATGATAAGTACATACCAAATCTGGCCTTTTCCCAACTGCATTTGCAACCTTTTCAATTAATGTTTCCATGGCAACAAGAGCCTGAGGAACTCCAAATCCACGAAAAGCTGTATTTGATGTCGTGTTTGTTCTACATAAGTAGGGTTCGATCCGACAATTTGGAATTTTGTAGCAATTATTAATTCCTCTTATTGAATTATTTATTACCTTGAGAAAAAAGTAGTAGTAGTAGTAGTAGTAGTAGTAGTAGTAGTAGTAGTAGTAGTAGCAGTAGTAGTAGTAGTAGTAGTGGTGGTGGTAGTAGTAGTAGTAGTGGTAGTAGTAGTAGTAGTAGCGTTAGTAGTAGTAGCAGTAGTAGTAGTAGTAGTAGTAGTAGTAGTGTAGTAGTAGTAGTAGTAGTAGTACTAGTAGTAATACTGGTAGTGGTAGTTGTAGTAGTAGTAGTAGTAGTACTAGTAGTGGTAGTAGTAGAAGTAGTAGTAGTAGTAGTAGTAGTAGTAGTAGTAGTAGTAGTAGTAGTAGTAGTAGAAGTAGTATTAGTAGTTTTAGTAGTAGTAGTAGTAGTAGTAGTAGTAGTAGTAGTAGTAGTAGTAGTATTAGTAGTTTTAGTAGTAGTAGTAGTAGTAGTAGTAGTAGTAGTAGTAGTAGTAGTAGTAGTAGTAGTAGTAGTAGTAGTAGTAGTAATAGTAACAGAAGTAGTACACAGATAAGGATGTCCTTTCTATATATTCTGATATAACATGAAATAAGAATGAGTGAATTCTAGGTAAACTGTTCGAATGAGAGATAAGTAGATTAATATGCAGTAGACAATAATCGTGATTTTATTAAGTTATGTAATAACATAATAATTTTACATAAGATACGTGTAATAACGTTATCCATACCTCTTTGGAAAAATCAATTGAAAAGCCTGCGTTTGAGTACAGTTTAAATTTTACCGATAATATTTTCCCTTCCTTTGTAAAGCCAGCCTGCAAAACAGAGTAGTAAAGAAATAAGATGCAAGATTGTTTACTATCGAAAATACACGACAATGGTAAACAAAAGAAGGAGGAGAAAGCTGGAGACAAACTACAGAATATGATAAAACTATAATTCTGTAGAATATAGTAATTAAAATATCCAGTAGTGAATCCATCTTTATAACCATACTTTTTATATGGTAATATTGCGTGAACTTGTATGTTAATATACATGAATATCGTTTGATAATATGAAGCACATACGAAACGTATATATACATGTATATTCAATATATATATATATATATATATATATATATATATATATATATATATATATATATATATATATATATATATATATATATATATATATATATATATATATATGCAAATCAAAGGAAATGCAAAAGGCCAACAACGGAAACTTTACTATAAATCCAAGAAAAAAAAAACGAACTATGTAAAAAACTAGAATAAGTAACGATACGGAAGCAAAACATTTTTGTTTCAACGAATTTTCGGAACTATCTGTTTATTCCTTAGGACGAAAAGAACTGTATATATATTTGGAATATAAGGAATATGACGTCACTCTCCTTCTGTTTTCATTTGGACTTATAAACACAACACATATTATTAAAGTTACGTACACGAATAATGAACAAATAAAAACCATGACACCATATTTTATTGATAAAAAGGAATTATATTTCACCTGCAACCACGCCTATCGTAGTCACTCTTGGCAACTCGATTATCCATCTTTTTTAAAATATTATATTACCGTATGGATAAACAGGAAGATGATAATATATGATTAATAATGATTAACATTTCCACTGCAAATACGATAGAATAAATTGAGTTTGAAAGAAACACATAGTATATGGTGTGCTTACACACACAGTATACTGTACGTGTACTTATTTTAGCGGTATTCCAATATAAGCGCCTTTCACGCTCAAGGTCATTTCTCCATACTGTCATTCTGTATATACGACAAATTTAATGAAATCAATTGCGCGAATTTAAATTGAATACTCAAAACTCCAAGTCCAATAGAATACGACAAATAAGATATACAAATAGTTTCATGATGAAGAACAACTGTAAATCACATACATTATAGGACCAGGTGTCGGCATACCACACCGGTTGCAAATGCTACATGGAAACATCTCGAGTTTGATAAATATGTCATCAGTTAGTTTAAGGTATGATAGGCGAAAGGAGGGTAACTGGAAAGTAGGGAAAACAAAGGGACGCTATATACACAGCACATTTTCTGTCAGAAATCAATTTGGGTGTGAATTTCATTACATGTTTCAAACAAACATTTCACTTTATTCGGACCGTCATATCATACCTCGTAGTCGACAAGGTAGGGGTGTCGTTTACCGGTATTTTGAAGATCTTGCCATCTGTCAAGGATACATCTTACAGGTCGCCCGGTTCTGAAAAAACAAAGTCTTTACAAATACAGTTGAGTCTTATTTTGAAACTTGTTACATTGAAATCCTACTTTATTTGGAATTAGTTTGAGACCCCGGGTAAATTACTTTATTACCATTATAACCCAGTTATATTGAAAACCATGTTTATTTGATAGGAAAATTTAATCCACATCGATATCAAAATATCCGGTTTCGACTGTATTGGATCAATGCCCGAATACATCTTTAAAACGCTACCATTATATTTCATGTTTTACACAAGAATTATTATACATTTACCTAGCCGCGGCTATTGCAGCCGGCCCACACACTCTGATTGTCTGAGATTCCTTGCCTCCAAAAGCACCTCCTACAGACATGAAAGTCAAACCAAATAAGATGAAATTATATTGACAAATAAAATGCCATCGTTATGCGATAATGCTAATGTGTTGTAATAGTTGTAATGTTCTTACTTTTTTGCTGTTATATTGTGCTGAAAAGATGTTATTGCGCTAAATAATGTTATTGTGTCGTAAATCTTTATGTCACTGCAATGTATTGTTCGATGACGGGGCGGAGTTCCCTTTCGATTTATCATACGAACGATTCTACTAACTCTTCGGTTATGACAATCTGCAGGGGGAAACGTATTATTCCTCACCGGGTATTTTCTTGTGTAGAGTTCAAGTAGGAACGATTACTGTTGTCAGTGTAATTTTTATGTTATGCTTTATTACCTACGTACACCAAAACATTTCAATACATTTCACATTTCAAATTGTTTCTTACACCACATGATGACGGTTAATATATATATATATATATATATATATATATATATATATATATATATATATATATATATATATATATATATATATATATATATATATATATATATGTAATGAAATATATTCAAGAGTTACAAACTAACGATTTTCGATTTAACATATGTTTGGGTAAGATATAAACTGCGTTTCCTTTTCAGGTCAAAGACACTTTGATTTGTCATCTTAAACAATCATGTAGTTAAAAACAAATATTTTGTATGTTAAAAATCGCAGTTGGGCATTCACCATTGAATCCAAAATGCATTCGTAGGTGGGCATGGGATGGTAAATAAATCCCATTGACATGACACAGAACACAGAAGCATTTGTCATTATATGTAGCATTTTATGGTTGGAGATGGATCTAGCTATATGTGATTTATTTTTATGAAACACAGATCAAACCTCTTCAAAAACAATTATAATAATAAATACATACCTGTGCGTCTATGTCTGATGGTCACCCTATTTGCTGATACTCCAAGGAATTGTGCAACCAACCTCTATAGAAGTATCAAATGTAAAAATAAATTCCTACCCGCCATTTCATTTTAATTTGGAACTCAACATAACATTTTTGAATGTATCGTTGAAAGTATGTGCAATCAAATGAGAATGTACTGACACCAAACTCTGAAAAACATTGTGATTTAAAATGCGATGCTCTAACCACTCGACCACGGAGGCCCCTGTATTTGTTGCAATAGATGAGTTATCTTCATCCGCCATGATTCCTCTGCCAAATTCATGAGTTGCGATATATAACGCAATTTCTAAACAATAGCAATATACATCTAAAATGACAAAATGTGGTTCAAAACTGGTAATGAATAAAAACAGACATAAACGTAGTCTCCAGGTACCTGATTTAATATCGAACTTTGTTGACCAACAAATACTTCCATCTCACTTTGCTCTACGTGAGGAACGGCAATAGCTGAAAAAGTCTCTAGATAGAAATGCTCCTGAGCTCCTGTTTTCACGCTTCCTTTAATCACGTGAT
The DNA here is from genome assembly GCA_030159075.1 of Atrina japonica. NCBI lineage: Eukaryota > Metazoa > Mollusca > Bivalvia > Pterioida > Pinnidae > Atrina > Atrina japonica. Next base: position 678,335 of record BROG01000056.1, read on the forward strand.
CTGCTGTCATAAACCCCTCTTCCACATTGCCTTGCTCATAAAATTTCCTTTCGACTTCAAAGAACGAGTTTGATTCGATTGCTTCCTAAATGAATAATGTACATAATTATGCGTGATATTGTCTGCCGTGTAGTTATGATTGAATGCAGTATATCATATAATATTGAACATGTTCATAGCATCAATTGCTTTTTATACCACAGTCTCCTAATGTAGTTTTAATGTGAAAGAATAAGTACAGCAGAAATGTCAGGAAAGTACATAACGTAAATTTCCATTATGTTATAGTTCCAATGCAAGCTATCATATGTGTAATAAATAAATGTTTTGCGAGGTAAATTATGATTCAATATAACTTCTTTCACTAGATAAAAAGAGATAGATAGATAGATAGATAAATAGATAGATAGATAGATAGATAGATAGATAGATAGATAGATAGATAGACAGAAAGATTAGATAGATAGATAGATAGATAGATAGATAGATAGATAGGTAGATAAATAGATAGATAGATAGAAAGATAGATAGCTAAATTGATGGATTGATTTATTATGTATCTACTTTTGAAATACCTCTATTGTCAGAATGGGCTTCAAGTCTTCATATTCAACTTTCACTAGTCGTGCTGCCTTAGTTGCCGCTGCTTCTGAAGTTGCTATGATCCCGCCTATCAATTGCCCAAACGTGTGTACCTTAATGTAAAGAAATTATATTAAAAAATGATACACACTGGATAATAATATGGTATGCTGATAATTGATATCAACAATTATATTTTTAAGCTGCCCGTGTAATACAGAAGGTATAGTAAATTCCATACAACGTGGCGGGGTTGAGTCTTGTGAACGTTTTTCATTACCTTGCCGAGTGTAATTTTTGGTAATAAAGCATACCATTAAAATTACACTGACTAGAGTAATCGTCTTTCCTTGTCATCACAAATGAGAGAGTATCCAGTCAGGAATAATACGTTTTTCTCATGCAGTTTGTCATAACCTAAAAGTGAGTAGAATCATCCGTGTTAAAATCAAAAGGTTACTCCGCCCCGCCATCTTATGTAAATCGGACAATACAATATTTATAAAGTGCCCTTACATCTAAAAAAAAAAATGCGACGGAAAACTCGTATCTGAATTTTAATTTCGAACTCTACCGATGTCATCTTATTGACAGAAACGATCGTCTTGAGCATTTGTTTTGGCCCCACGTTTTGCAAAATTATAACTTTGTTATTATGTTTATAATATGTATATCATTTTTTATAATAGTAAATCACTATGATAAGATAAAAATTGATTGCTATTCAAAATAATGGTCATATACGATGGAAACTGAATATTTTATATTTTCTTGTACGGATGTCTAGTCTATATTTATTGATAACATTCATTTTAGAATTTTCTGTGACAAATGCTACATAACTGAAAAATCGGCGCTTTACTGTTCATGACATGCAGCAAAAATCATCTATGGATTTAAGAGTGGATAATATTTTACCTTTTCAGAAGCAAATAGCTCCTCATCATCCTGCATAACTCCCCAAATGTTCGAGCCAATAACAGAGCAATGATCAATATATTCAATTACCCCTCCGGTACCTAGGGCTGCACTAGGATCTACCTTGATTATCTTTGCATGTGCTTTAGTACTTAATACTGGGCATAAAAATAGTTCGTCTGAAAATACATATAAACATAATATTTATATTATTCATTATGAAACAATGTACCAAATGAAATGATTCAAAAATATCAATTATGGAAGTAGTGCCTTACTTTCATATTTTGGCAAATCATTAATAAACTTTGCTTCCCCGCATACCAGGTCCTTGGCACTTAAGTTCGGGATCGGCCTACCAACTGCATCATGGTCTCTCTGTTCATCCGGCACATCTTCGTAATGCTGCAGACTCTCACATGGGCTTTCAATATGTTTATTTGTGAACGAATTATCTGCGTCTGTGTTATCCTATAACAGATCAACCATATAAATGTACAACATGATGTATCGACAAGAGGTATATTAAACGTGAAAAGGTAAAGAAAAAACATGTCTATAGAATTTACAACTAACGTTGCCATATCTTATACAAATAAACTTTTTATATCTACCTGCAGAATGACAGCTTTTAAAAACTTGAAAACAAAACTCGCGGCGAGAGTCAAATTATATTCCTCAACTGTCCTGTTTGCCTCTCGGATGTCCTTTGTCAAGGTATCTATGACAATTTCAATACATTTTTCGTCAAGTTCCCTGAAAAAGTATTTATTAAATTATCGGTCATAGATTTAACAGATTATGATGCATTGTATTACGTAAATAATGAAACGTAATTCTAATCTTTATAAATGCTAAATAAAATGGACCGTTATTACCAAGATGCAACTATAAAAATAGGAAGGAAGGAAGTAATGATTTGGCCTATATGGAGTAGTGATAAAAACGTGATAAGTGATAAGTGATAAGATCTATGAAAAAATGATAGGTGTGTGGTTTTCCAGCCTCTGGCAATGCATTCATTGGTAGATAAAATTGCCGCACAACTCACAGACCGATGGCAGCTTCCATGCACTTTGACGCCACATATGTTCGTTCACAGACTCCACCAAAACACAACCTCAGTGACTCAATTGTATTGTTCTGTATTGACAGGTACATTGCTGCATTAACGGTGGCGTAAGAAAATCCAGTGCGAGGTGATTGTTTGAAGAAGTCCACATGATAATTCTAAAAAGAGCGAAATATGAATACTTTTTTTTAAAAATAATCACTAATAATAAAAACTAGTTCATGCATGTTATAATGAAGTATTATTCAATCAATTTATTTAAATTCATACATGTATTTGAATACAAAAGAAGCAATTGACTTTAAAACAGGGAAGTTATTATACTTTAGAAAATGTAGACCATTGACGAAACTTACCCTTTCCGTGGTCAACAATGGTATGTTGACAAAAACTACAATATCCTCTGTTTTCAGAGATGTCCTGTATGCACCCGTGAAAAACTCATCAGTTATCGGAACTGAGTGAAACCCGCCATCTGTATGATAAAAATAATGTGTTTGGTTGTAGCAAACAACGAATCCTCGGCTTTAAGCAAATGCTAATTTGAATAAATTATTATTTTCAAATATCGTCGTATCTAGTTTATCTCGTTTATTTATTTATTTATTTATTTATTTATTGACTTATATAACTAGTAAATATGATATCTTGTCAGCTACAATATATACATTTTATACAGATCTTTGTAGATTTACATTTTTATTGCTATGGTATCAACGTTAAGTAATGCCAAAATAGTTGTAGATTATATGCATTGTATCATTGATTTCTAAACAATGTACCGGTCCTTATAACTTTTATTTCCGCCCCAACAGCTACAAGTAAAGGGTTCAAATCAGATAATGGATGTGCAGCTACGACATGACCGCCAATCGTCTGCAAACAAACAAAGAACAATCAGATTCCCAGCACAATATACACATTGATTACGATACTTGCAAACAAGCATTGAAAATGCAGCCTGGAAGTATTAATCTGAACACTTAACAGTCCGAATGGAATGAAAACGAAATTCTTTATGTTTACATTCGTGCCTGAGAGTAGGAAAATGAGAATGAAAGAGAGATGATATCAGATATTGAATAAGAAAATTCAGAGTCCATCAAGTGATGAATTCTGTCACATCTTACTTACCGCCCTATTTCTTATTTGGTCGGCGCCTAAGAATCGAATGCATTTGAGAAATGCATGAATTACTTGGTCTTTCCTTGTAACTTCAATACATAAAATGTTTTATGGTGTTTAATCATAAGCAATTTATCAACAACAACAAATATATTTTTTACATAAACTCTAATTTGTTTATTTAATTATATATATATATATATATATATATATATATATATATATATATATATATATATATATATATATATATATATATATATATATATAAGTTTCAAGTTTGATACCATGTCAGTTTAACGTGGTTTGAATGACCAGTCACAATCATTTTCATAGTTTTTCAGCAACTTTACAGTTTTGTTCATTTTATTCATGTTTGTTTATTTCATTCACATTTCCCTTTATCGTTGGTAGTTTAATTTTTTATTAATCCTTGTTTGATTTCAAATTTAATTACCATATAACATCTTGCTTTTCATTTATATTCCGATTGTGTGTATATGTGGGTGAGTGTTTGTGTGTATATGTATGCATTATTGATTTCAAGAGGTCCGTATTTGTCCTTTTTTACCAGATTTCTAGGAAGGACAAGTCGCCCCGAAAATTTGACTCCATTTTTGTCCGTGTCATTAGTCATTGTAATACTTTATATAATTCGTTTCATCACTTGTATGGTGACCAGTTATGGTATAAACATAATAGTGCTTATGTTCCCATAAAAAATTATCAGATTCCACTTGACGACATTTTTGATAGTTCGTTTTCAAATAATATACCAACAATTTCGAAATGTTCTGTCAAAAATTGTAAAACATGTCATATATTAACAACGGATCAAGTGTTCACCAGCAATCTGACAAATAAGCATTATAACACCAGAAGCTGGGATCATCTAGACTGCAAATCATCTAACGTTGTTTACGGAATTGAGTGTACCTTGTGTGGTTTGATTTATGTTGGCGAAACTAAGGGGCCCTTAAATAAAAGAGTATCTGGTCATCGATTCGAGATTAATAATGGGGGTAACCAGATACTCTATCGACATTACAACTCTCCTGGCCATTCCATCTTGTCTATGAGAGTGCGTATAATTGACAAAATATACCACTGAACCAACAATCCCACCTTAGTACCCCCTTCCGTAGACAACGTGAAGAATTTTGGATTAAACAGCTTGGCACTGCATATCCCTATTGGTGTAATGATAATATCCAAAGTGTAGGCAATCTATCAAGCCCACTGTGTAATGGTGTTAATGTGATGGAACTTTTTAATTCTAACGTAAGACGTAAACGAAGTCACGGACATCGTTCATACAACCGACCCTACATACATGATGTCACTTTTTCATCTCTTTTACCCTACGTTAACAAAAAATTGGGTCTTCATCACATTCGCAGCAAACTTTATTCTGTTCCTTTTACAAATCTCAATAAACTTTTTTAAGAAGCAAGAATGAACCCCTACACGGATTCTTCAACCCCAGAATACATACTGAACTCCATTATAATGGACATCGCTTATCACAGACTGTTTAAGCCTGCACGCGTCACAAACGATGACTGTTCTGAACAGAAACGTCTTTTCCTTAAACTTAAATTCACAATTAAAGGCATAGACGCTTTAAACATTGGCAATGTTCTAAATCACAAAAAAGTTCAGTCCTGTATCCCACCATATTTTAAACTGAAGACCACAGCTATACACCTAGCATCGCACCCAAGCTATTCAATTACAACCAGGTTTTGCAGTGCCTAGACATCAACCATCTTCTACACAACACTGTCACATGTTCATGTGCTTCATCTACTTTCAAATATAATACTATCGAGCATGTCATTACCGGCGACGTTTCTATTGTTGAAAATGAAAGCCTCAAAAATCTTATTTTAAGGGGCCCTAAATACCGGGAAGCCCGTTCCTTTAATTGGCGTCAGAATTTCAGTTCAGTTATGGATTCTGTCGAAGATTATGCCAGACGATGGGCCAAACATGAAGACGTAGAACCAGACACTTTGTCTGAATGGCTGAAAGCCATACGATGGTTGATAAAATCTCGTATTCGAAAACTTAAAGGGACTATGAAAACACGTTATTCCTCTGTATTTAATGATCCAGAAGTAGTAACTGAACTGGATAGGTTACATGACCAATATGTACTGGTACCAGCAGACAAAGCCTCGAATAAAATTGTTTTTACTTGTAAGGCACATTACTATAATTGTTTATTAGAAGAACTTGGGTTTATTACGAATTCTGGAAATCCTACATACACACGTAGCTCACTTTCAAAGGACGAGATCTTTCAAAATCACGTGTCCGTATTACGCTCATTTGATATACCTACAACGGATACCGATTTCGATCTACCACATTTATACTGGATACCTAAACTTCATACATACATATAAACATATAAGCAAAGATATATAGCAGGATCCAGCAAATGTTCTACCAAACCTTTATCTTTACTCCTTACCAAGATATTGACAGCCATTAAGGAGAAACTTCAACAATACTGTACAGTTTCTTATTCCAGAAGCGGTGTAAATCAGATGTGGATACTTAAAAATTCTAAACAGCTTTTAGAAAATTTGAAGGCACACAATTTTTCTCGAATTCACAGTATCAAAACTTATGACTTCTCTACTCCTTACACTACTATTCCACATAAAAAATTAAAAGAAAGACTTTTCAGCATCATAGACAACTGCTTTTTCACTAAAGGTGATACCCGAAAATTTAAATATCTAGTGATTGGCTATCAGGATACTTATTTCGTCAAACACCACTCTGATTCTACACATAAATATACTGAAGTTGATATAAAAAACATGCTGGAATTTCTAATAGACAATATATTTGTAATGTTCGGAGACGTGGTCTTTCAACAAAATGTCGGCATTCCTATGGGAACCAATTGTGCTCCTTTATTGGCCGAAATGTTCCTTTATTCATACGAAGCAGACTTCATTCAGAAACTGCTGAATCAAAAGAAGAAAAAGTTATCGGTGTCCTTTAATTTGACATTTAGATATATCGACGACGTTTTGTCAATTAATAATGACAATTTTCATACATATGTCAATGCGATATATCCCAGCGAACTAGAAATTAAAGATATAACAGAATCAAGCACACACGTTTCATACTTAGACATTTTTCTTAATATAAACACAGACGGGAAATTAGCAACTAAGCTATACGATAAACCCGACGATTTCGGCTTTCCCCTCGTACATTTTCCACATTCAAGTAGTAATATCCCTCAGTCACCCGCATATGGAGTTTATATTTCACAAATGATCCGATATGCCAGGGCGTGCACAACATATGAAGATTTCATATACAGAGGTAAACTACTCACTGACAAATTATTGACACAGGGATATCGAAAACCGCGTTTAATGTCAACGTTCCGTAAATTTTACGGTCGGTATAATAGTCTAGTTTACGACTACTCCGTTTCACTAAGTGAAATTTGGAGTTGCCTTTTCGTTGGCGGTTGTTGAGACGTCTGTACCAATTGTGACGAGGATACACTCCTCACTTGTTTCATTGGACTTGACTGTGGACTCACGGCGGGTGTGACCGGTCGACAGGGGGATGCTTACTCCTCCATGGCACCTGATCCCACCTCTTGGTTTCCAGAGGTCCGTATTTGTCCATTTTTACCGGATTTGTATCTATGTCCTGGACATTCTATTGATTTATACTTTGGTATCTGAAATTTTTATATTGTATCTATTTGTGTGTGTGTGTGTGTGTGTGTGTGTGTGTGTGTGTGTGTGTGTGTGTGTGTGTGTGTGTGTGTGTGTGTGTGTGTGTGTGTGTGTGTGTGTGTGTGTATGTGTGTGTGTGTGTGTGCGCGTGTGTATGTATGTGTGTGTGTGTGTATTTGTGTAAATAATAATTTAATCAATGGATAGTAAACATAAAAGCTGTTACAAATTGCCGGAATCCATAAGCAGGGTAGCGAAATATTCTTCCATCTCCGAAATTGATACAGCAGTGTGTGTGTGTGTGTGTGTGTGTGTGTGTGTGTGTGTGTGTGTGTGTGTGTGTGTGTGTGTGTGTGTGTGTGTGTGTGTGTGTGTGTGTGTGTGTGTGTGTGTGTGTGTGTGTGTGTGTGTGTGTGTGTGTGTGTGTGTGTGTGTGTGTGTGTGTGTGTATTTGTGTAAATAATAATTTAATCAATGGATAGAAAACATAATAGCTGTTACAAATTACCCGAATCCATAAGCAGGGAAGCGAAATATTCTTCCAACTCCGAAATTGATACAGCAACCCCTATATGAACGCCATCTGGTGTCTCCGTGAATATATTCATTTCCGGTATATCATTACAGTCAATGATTAGTCCACTTTTGAGTTCTCCTGATTTTATGAGGTTACCTACAAAATGCAATGCCGAACTATATATGATATGAGATTAGCTGAACCTTAAAAATATGTATGTCAATTTTTTTATTAACTCATTAATTCATTTAATAATACATATCTAACAGGTTAAGTAGATGTATTTTTGAGTCGAAGACGGCTACTGCAAAATATACATTCTGTCAAACATGTGCAGTGTAGAAACATAATTCTATTTTATATCGTTAACCCTTTGCTTCCAACGTGAAACAAAATACACATCTCGTTATGGAAAAATAAAAGCTTTTTGTCCCTAAAAAGTTGATATGTAAAGAAGGCATTAACTGTATCGGTATATATTTCTGGAATTTTAAAACTGCATCGCACTTCGAAGCTAAAATGTCTCCAAATGATTTAATTGCTTTCTCAGGGGGTGAAAAAGTAATAGACAATGTATCAGCACCATCGCACATATAAGGTATTAGTAGGAATTGCTAGCCTTCGTAGGCTTCAATTTGTGTGTTCTAAAGCGATCTCAAACCCGAGCTATACATAAAGAGAGAGAGACCTTAAAGTGAAAGCTAAATTTGTTTTTCATACGACTTTGATGGCGTTCCTAGTACATTAAAATTAAACACTATACAACTTAAATCTATAAAATACACACACACACACACACACACACACACACACACACATATATATATATATATATATATATATATATATATATATATATATATATATATTCAATGTCATTATTATGCGAAAAAAAACAGTAAACACATAATTTACTAATTATAGCCCCCTTTCCTTTATCAAGTGAAACAACATCTATATAAGGTATATAGTATATATATATATATATATATATATATATATATATATATATATATATATATATATATATATATATATATATATATATATATTAATGGATTATTAAACTAATAATAAACTTGAGTGAAATTATATACTAGAGTGGGGGAAATTTCTTAGAAATTACTTTCAAGTTAATGTGAATTATACACAATGACTTACTAAATATAATGATTAATATAATAATATGGTGAATTTAGAGTGTATCTATTGATTTTTGTTATATATATATTTGCTATATATATATAGACATTTACTTATTAATGTACCGCCTGTGATTATTCTAGCATCCGGGTTCTTTCTTTTGATGTTCAACACTTCTTCTAAATCTAAAGGTTTCATCCAATTCCAGTGTTCATGTTTAAACCCAAACCTTGGAATTCTGTTCACCTGTAAATACTCTGTGTTAGTAATTTACTTTTCACATCATTGATTAAACAAATAAATCACTTTACAATGCCATACTCGGTATATTTTATATTGTAAAGAAGTAAAATGTTTCAAAACTCCTATAAAATGACATCGTCACTAATGCACTTTGATACATTTAGTTTATGATGGCCTTGTAGAAAACAGCGATCTTCTTCGGAATTCTACATCTATTTTAAATTCGAACTCAAATGATGAAATCTGATACCCTTGTCTGATACCACTTTCACTTTAGAAAATCTGTTTTAAATTGAAGCTCAACTAATGAAGTCTAATTGACAGAAACGATCTTCTTGAGCATTTACTTTGACTTTTATCCGGTTTTTATTTCATATCATTATATTCTATTTGAAAGAGAAGTAATAATCCTAGTATGTGTTATGAAACGAGTCATATCAAGTAAAAAACAAAATTACAGTAGATTCTTAGAAGAACATGTTTACCATGAGGCTTGGAGGGAAAATGGCGTTCTGTGTGGGGTCATTTGGTGTCAATTCGGAATCTGCATTGCTGTCTTCTGTTATCTATAAAATAATAAATAGATTTACAACTTTATGTAACAAAATATTACTGTAAACTTTTATTTCAATATTCTGATATTTCTTACGATATGAATAAAAATTTATGTAGGAATAATATGTAAGGTGTATCAAGGTTTTACTCACCAGAGAAAAAGACTCTGATTTGTTTCTGCAACACCGGTCTCCCATTGGACAAGCCTAACGATATATATGCAAATTAAAGAAAGGCCAAATTAACATCAGAAACATCAATGGTCAATATAGAATCACGAGTGCAAAATGAAGATGTATGGAATATCATTTATTTAAAGAGGGAACAATACGGCGTCATTCCTCAAATTTTAAAGGGGTGTGTATCTGTTCTATGTTCGCTGAGCATGATTTTGGCATGATTTTGGCACGGATCCTGCTGATAAAAGTTATAGGCATGGAACTATGTCATGAAAGCGTGACACGTAAAGGAACCATCATTGTATCATGCAGTCCATGGCGAAGGTAAAATGTGTGGGACTTCACCTAATGCTGGTGACATCTCCATATAAGAGAGAGATTCATGTTACCGTGTTAAGCAAAAGACAATCTGTGTCAGTTTACAGTTTTTCCTACTAATAATATATGAAATAATTAATGATGTTTAGTTGTAAAAGGTAATTACAGAAATTTACAAGTCAAACGTAAAACTAGCTGAATCAAATAGTTCTCACGTAAAATGGTTTCACTGCGTCGATAATAGGCCTGTATCCTGTACAGCGACAGAGGTTACCTAGAAAACAGAAATAGAAAATTATAGTATTTCAAACTCGTATGATAATATAATATGTAGTTGATACCATAGTTGGAGTAATATTGTTCATGAAATTGCAAATTCGGACATTATACAAAAATATTATCCCGTGTAAGATCAACCTAAATACACACCGATCTGTAATCGCTCCTGTTTTCTGGTATGTCGAGTACAGGATCTAACTCAATCCGCGGATGACCTCGTAAATGTGTCATTTTCGACCAATGAAAAAGCGATTTACACAGTCCTGTAATCTATCTAATGACAAAGAGATGTAAACCTTTTTTTAACATTTTAAACAACACTGAGCACTAAATCCGGAAGTACAGAATTATTTTCATAACGTTGGATAAATTCGAACCGATGGCTTTTTCAGACTGACGGTTTCCTTTTTCATAAAATAAATTACATATCTTTGTCATTTAATTTTGTAAGTCGCATAAGCGTTGGTCATGTTTTTATACCTATGAGAAGTCACTCGCACTTGACCCCATAGCGGATTGTGTTAGATCCTCTAAAAATCGGGAGCAGTGAGAGATCAGTTTTTAATTAGATTGGTGTAAGATATACCTTCAAGGGCTCGCTCTACCTGTAACTGTGTGGGATTGGTATTGTTTCTCAGCAAGCAAAACAAAGTCATTACCATGCCAGGTGTGCAAAATCCACACTGTATCCCATGAGATTCCACGAGGCTTTGCTGAAAGGTATAACCAGTAATTACAGTTATTATCCACATACACAATTGTTTAAAACAATTGTCATTTTCTGTCGTTTAAATTATGTACAAGTCGACACATATATCATCATTTTCATTATCTTCTTGCCAAAAAGGAAAGTAAAGATTTTTCTCTGAGAATTTTTAAGGACGAAGGTATAATTCATTTTGTTGCTGTTTTGTTGTTTAACGTCCCACTCAAGAATTTTTCACTCATATGGAGACTTCACCAAAGGCCGATCATGGCTTTCAAATGTTGGCCTATGTTCGGCACTATGGACATTGAGCAGTTGGGGTTCTTTAACGTGTCGACACCTACTGTGACACGGGACCTCGTGTTTTCATTTCGTCTTATCCGAAGGACAGAGAAAGCCAGACGGCTCCGCCGAGGCTCGAACCCGCAACCTTCCATAGAATATGTTATAATTTCTGTTAAAAAGTAAAATTAAAAAAGCAAACATAGGTTGCCGTTTTGATGCATGACTAACAGATTCGTATAGCTATTGTCCGATTCACATAGTCTGGTGAGGGGAAGTTACCGTTTGATTACCATATAATCGGTTTTATTCACTTATGGAAGGTTTCATGGGATTTGTATTTTATTACCAAATTACCATCTGGATTAACTTGCGAATGATACAAAGTAGGAACGACGTAATGTTAATGCATTACCTAAAATTTGATTTAATGTGATTTTGAAGAGTGTTTAACTCCAGACTCGACAATTTTTTAATTATATGGTGGCGGCCAGTTTTTAATGGTGGAGGGGCGAACCTGGGAAGAGACCACCGGTTTTCCGCCTGTAACCTAAATTTCAAACTTATCCAGGTCAAGAAAAGGTTCACGAGACTCCATCCCGCCTGGTTATATGAATTGTACTATGAATGTATATATTGGTCGTCATAATATCAGTTTATATTATAATTGGACTAATTCGTGTACCACGTGATACCCGATAACGTTTGTGCGGAACTATTGTTTCTATTAGTGATGGAATGACGCTATAGGACGATATCCCGTGCTAACGCACCCATTTCAGCGGGAAGATTACGTATAGTTACGTTCTATCACCATCGAAGATACTGGTACCGCAAAACGTTATCGGTTATCACGTGGTACATGAATCAGTTCCATTGGAAAAGTGAAGTTTGTACTGAAGAACTGTTACTATTCTATGTACTTAAAAACTAAACCAGTACATAATTATTTTTAAAAAATGCATGGTACCTGAATTGGATGAAGACCATTGCGATTATTTCCAACTCCCTCCACGGTGGTCACCGCGTAGCCATGAATACTACATAGTAATGTGATGCATGCATTTACAGTAAAATGTCTGCAAGAAAGAGAAAACCCACTGAAGGCACGGTCATATGCATATATTAAAAGCATACAATCTTTAGGTATTCGAAGTTTCAAATACTTGAACAAAAATTCGTCATTGAAAAACTAGGTTGTACTGTCGTATTTGTGAAAAGAAAAGAATGTGAATAAAGGAGGAATAAACATTTTTATTCTTACATGGATTGTAGGAATATCAATGGTCACCATATTTCATTCATTCTAAGCAATATATATGATATAAAATTTTCCACAGCAATTTATTTGTTTAGCCTTTTGAATCTCAGTTTGGGTCTAATAGCAGGATATTTGTTTTTATTGCATGCATATGTTATCATACAGTTACAATACAGAGTACAATACGTCCGCGCAATATGTAATGTCGTATTGCACATAGTTGTATACAGATATTTCGCCGGAACTACTTTTCTAAATGGCGATCATGTCATCCAATATATTTGATGGTGTCGTTAAAAGCGGGATGAATTTTAAAATTGTGTTCACAAAAAGATAAATAAGGTACTTATACTAAATACAAAACCACACAAATGTCTCTATCCGTATCATCAGACTGCACCAAATGACATCATCGCCAACCTTCAGATGAATGACGTAACGCTATTGCCAAACTTCAGATTAATGAAGTATTCGTATGTAGTGAATAAATAGAGGATATTTGACAACTGGTTTTGAATAACATGTCTATTACATCGAGTGAGTCAGGAGAATACATATTTCACACGAGTGCTACTATTCTATTTATTACATTTTCAAGTTATGTTTCATCAGGCCCTAGATTTAGGCTACCTGATGTTCTTAATAAATCTACTGTGCGGCTTGTGAAATGTAAACAACAAGACTTTGATTGAAATACATCACTTGACTGCGACTTTGCATTTAAAGTTTCTGATTGAGTGTAGATTAATTCTAAGTATCATTCATATACTTTTTACAATATTTAGGCCTGGCGATATAATCCCTCATTGATACGTCATATCTACAGTACGTGGTCAAAAGTTTTTACAACGGCATCACCATTTATTTGCATTTGCTAGCAAATGTGATCAGTTTATAACCAAACAATGAATTGATAATTATCATTACATTATAGAAGGGATTAATTAATCGGATTTTCATTAGTGTCCTGGCACTGTATTTTGATTGGCTTAATGAAAAATATTGATATTTTTCATCAAGCCAATCAAAATACAGTAAAACCAATGAAAATAACAGTGATAAATAACAATGAAAAATACAGCTTTTTGTTAATTGATAAATTTAATTAAAAATGTAATAAAAGTGGTTCAGCTTGCTGCACGTTAGCCGCCAGGCTTTATTAGACATGTTACATATAAAATACTTATGTAGTCTGTTACGAAACTGCATAACACACAGATCATATGATATATATATATATATATATATATAGAGAGAGAGAGAGAGAGAGAGAGAGAGAGAGAGAGAGAGAGAGAGAGAGAGAGAAAGAATAGCACATGGCAAAATCTGTATCGCATGCCATATCAACCCGAGACTCCAATATCAGCCCGAGGGTTGATATGGTATGCGATACAGATTTTGTCGTGTGCTTTTCAATTAAATTTGTTGCGTTATAATCGCGACTTGCGTCCGTCAATGCAAATTCCTACAATACAGTATATGTGGGCAGATCTCGGTAAAATTACGGAGTACACAAACTGTTTACACAACATAAAAATTAGCATTCCTCAAGGTTTTTACTGAAATAATTTTATAGTAAATATTTTATTAGGTTAGATTTATATAACGGTAGGGTCCTACATAAACTTTGAAAAGAACATTCAAGAAACCCTGTTGTGAGACTGTTTACGGCAGAAAATGGCAGAACATTGTGTTGAAAGGAATAGCCTATGGTACCTAGTACTCCGTGTACACTCGAATCTAGATCTAAAATATGAAATGCACAATTTTGCGGTGTGTTGAACCCACCTACGGAATATCATTACACTTGTATCAAACGATTCCTTCATATTTTTATTCAACAATGTTCACAATTAGGCCTAATATTTCACAGACTGTGCTTAACCTGGCATTTATGCATAAGGATTTTGTCTGAAGCGGAATGCAATCGAAGTGTTCCGAATAATAATACAAGAAGATACAACAAGCGTTCCAAATGGGGTGCAATAAAGGGTTACAAGGGTGTGATAAAGGGAAGGCTAATACAGGGTATGTGATAAAAGGCACGTGCTGGCTCCTGTATCAGAGATGAAAAAACCTTGTATTTTGTAGTAAGTATATGATATATATATATATATATATATATATATATATATATATATATATATATATATATATATATATATATATATATTTGTGTGTGTCTGTGTGTGTATGTGTGTATGTATATATATATATATATATATATATATATATATAATATATATATATATATATATATATATATATATATATATCTGTGTATGTGTGTGTCAATATATGAGTAGATAATAGAGATACATAGATAGATAAATAAATAAAGATAGATAGATAGATAGATAGATAGATAGATAGATAGATAGGTAAATCGATAGAGACAGACAGACACATAGATAAATTGATTGACCGATGGATGGATTGAGTGTTAGATGACGCTGATATTTAATTTGTGTTACTTATAGAACAATACCTTATTAACACACCTTATTTTATTCTTCGTCTCCTCGTATTTCGACAACATCACTGTACATGCACCACATCCTCCTTGGTCACAGGCATTTTTACTTCCTGTCAGGCGCACTTTACATTGTTAAGGAATTGTGTTTGAATATTTCCCTCATATCGAGAAGCCACTTACTTCAATGCATTGAGGTATTTTATGTCTCACGAATTCCCTAGCACGTCACCTCGATTTGAGTCTGATCCAAAAGACCCGTGGCTTTTACTTCGCACTTGGCTACGGCACAGTCATAGCCACAGTCTTTGGTATGACACTGTACCGGAAGTGAACCTAATACCTTCCACTTGCAAGTCAAGTGCTGTGACACTAGACCACCGTAAGCGGTTACAATGTTAAAGATAAGCATAACTACGCAAAACAATTGCTGTTTCTCGTCAATGAACAAAGACAACAATTCTGATACATGCATATACAATAAGTCTGACTATTCCCATACATATATATTGAAAATGTCGCGTTTGTATCAAATCAATGTTTAACAATATTTAAAGTTCCTGAATGTGTAAACCAACCCACAAATATCAATAACTCAAAGTCCGGTCTGTGATCGTATAGTTTTATTCTCAGCACAGCAGAGTACAGCAATGGTAACAAATGTTTCAACAATCAGAGAGTATGGTGGTGTTCTCTCTAGGCGGTTTCCCGCTGGTCTCTCTCGTCTCCAGAACTCCAGTGCTTATATACGTTTGTCAGTTTTGACCAACGCAAAACACTAAAGTTCTAGAAGCTTCTAGAGAGTTAAATGCATCTACAATTGGAAGAATATGGGCGCCAGCATCATCAAAATCTGTCATAATGCAACCTTTGGTAACCTTTTTACACTATCATTCTTAGTACAACTTCAGTACTTTATATTAATTATCATTAACATCAATTCTTGTTTTACAAAACTGATGATGACAGATATTTGACCTTTTAACATGCAGCTTCAATTGCTGCTGAATTTGTAAAGGTGTTGACAAGTTGTTTATCCAAAACAGTATATTATATATTATAATAATGCTAAGTCATATTACTAAAATATTATGCTGAGTAATTTTGAATTTTGGAAATTGGAATTTTATATCTAAATTAACTTTGTCAACATATTTACTTGACCGAATTAGAAATCATGTAATTTTAGCTGCCCGTATTTTCCCAAATACATATATAATATACATCAATACTATTTCAAGTCACACCAATTTATTTACGTATATAATTTCCTGAAAGATTTATCTCCCGTACCTCATATTGTTACAAACGTCCCTATCCCTTGAAATTTTTACTAAATGGTAAAAATTTCATTCTTATAAATACTTTCCAAATTATAGTTAGTAACTTTTTTATAAAATTTCCCCCATTGGTGTGGCTTGAAAGTTATAACATAATTCAATAAAGTTTTTACTGTTAATCATGAAATGAATAAGTTGTGACCTGGATTTTTTTATCGGTAAATAATTCATATCCTGGAGTAATAACAAATTAACTTGTGACTTAGATTTCTCAATAATCCACTATCAATTATGACCTGGATTTTCAACAATTCATAAAACTCATGATCTGGATTAATATTAAATAAAAATGTGACCTGGATAAAAATATGTGACTTGGGTTATAATTTCAATATATATTCATGCATTATAAAGCGATATAAACCGGTTCAATAAGCAGAGAATTTATGCATAATTCAATTCAATAATCATTGTCTCAATACAAATAAAGTTCATTATTACAGTCCATAAGTAAAGTTCATTATGTTAAAGTTCATTATAACATAATACATTTAATAATTCACTTTTTAACACTTTTAACATATTCATGGAAAATCCTCCATTCACGGAAAGTCCTCCGTCCTTATGAATATTCATGGAAAGTCCTCCATTCACGGAAAGTCCTCCGTCCTTGCGTAAATTCTGTTTCTTTAAATAAGAATAAGTTTTTCGACTTCTTTAAATTATTTTCGTTTTGTATTCACATTACACTGTGATTATTACTTAAGTTCTTGTATAGTTTTCAATAGTCGAATGTTAGTATCTTTAGTTACTGGTGAACTTAAAGCTGGTAATCGGGCTTCTGGATCGAAGCCAAGTGGTCTCATCCACTTCGATGTTTTCGATCGACGATTTGTGTTGTTATCGTTAAATTCTTGCGGTGTCACATCACCTGTTTCTGGGTCTTGATAGAGTTCATGATTTATTTCATGGTTATCGTGTTTGTATTCCTTTATTTCACAGGAATGTACGTCTGGATATTCATTTTTGTAGTTTGGTTGACTGTTTTTTCATTTCTCCTTGACTATTTTGTTTCGTGTTTTCTGTTTCTCTTTTATCTTGACTGTATAGTGTTCGGTTTTTCAATGTTAATTCTGGTTTGATCAGTTACTGGTATTAAGTCTATGTCGTATTTATCCTTAAGGTACATACTGCAAAGTTTCATGTCTGGATATTCCATGTCGTGTTTATCCTTAAGGTACATACTGCAAAGTTTTCTATCTGGATATGCGTTCGGTTCTTGTTCAGTTTGAATGTCTTCTTTGTATATACTGGCTGTGTTTCTTGACCGTTGTTTCATCTTTTCTGTTATAAGATTGCGAATGTCATTATCATCTGCTGTTGACTGTGTATTTATGCATGATCGACTGTTTGTTACTTGGTGCTCCTGGTATGGCTGTTGGTTCTGGTTTCTTAGAAGTCTTGAAAGATTTGGAAGACTCAACTCCTCTTTTCCCTCATTACTTGACCACTTAACATTAGGATTATCTTTATTTTTCTTTTTTGACAGAAGATTCTGAATGCCTATTTCTACATTTTCTTATTATTCTTTTTCCACATTTTATCATTATAATTATTAAGATTGTTACTACTGGCACTATTGGTATGAGAAAGTATTGACCATTTTTAACCCAAAAATCATCTTCTGGCATTGGTTGCATTTCTTCTAGTTTTAGTTCATTTATCAAATTATCTAAATTAATTTCTTTTACTGGTTTCAACGTCTTAGGAATTTTAATCTTATCATACCGTGGGAAATTTTGTTTATATCTCCAAAACAAACTTACTTCGTCTTTCTTATATTTGTCAACTAATGTTTTTAAAGGATCCTTAAAGTTAAAATTACTTTCCTTATAAATGTAAGGTGTTAAAGTCATATCCCCGTTAGAAGCTTGACAATTTTGTTCCAAATGTAGAATGTCTAGAGGGTGGTAAGGTTTTCTTAATCATTGATTCTTTATCACACATGATCATGAAATTTTGTAACTTTTTCAGCAATGATTAACCAATTTCCTTCTGTAACATACTGTCCTCGAGGAAGAATTGCATTATTGATCAGTGTGGTCTTACAGTTTTGTTCAATTTTAGATCGTGTTTCTAAAAATATAGAAATCACACATGTCTGTCTGTTTGAAACAGTATAGATAGGACTGTCAAAAGAACAATATCTTATTGAAGGATTTGAACATTTTTCTAACTCCTGTTGAGTTAAAAGTGCAAATTGTGTTTTCTCTTTATTTACCACTAAGGCCTCTGACTCTAAGTCATATTTGGCGAGTACCGAGGGTTCTTTCATATGTGGCAATGCCAAGTTATGTATCTTGTAAATTTCTAAAGCATTTGTGGTGTCAACCAAAGGTACTGACACAATAACTACAATGTTTTTCGTCTTTGAAATATGTAGCACAAGTCAATGTTTTGTATAGGTCCCAAAGATCTTTTTCAGGGTCAAAAGGCAAAGCAAAACGTGGATTCAATTGATTTTTGATTGATAAAAGTAATTGCCGAAACTGTAAAGGTTGTATAACAGATGGCGCGAGGTGTCCCAATGACAACATGTTCAGTTGGATTTCAAGATGTTGTAATTTGTTTTGAACCAGTCTAACCCAGTTCTTAACATGATCTAAAGCTCTATCTAATTGGATATAATTATCAATTGCTATTTTGTTTTTGTTCGTTTGATCTGTCACATTTTCATTTCTTTGAACTAGTGTTTTCAAGGATGTCAAAGTGTCAGTTATTGTTTTTCGATTTTCTGAAATTTTATGTCGATTGTCTTTTGTAATGGTCAAACTTGCATTTAAAACATGTTTCATACCCTGTTGATTTTTCATTAAAGATTTGATATTCTTTTGAATGGATGAGAGATCATCCTCACTTACTGTGCCAAAGAGCCAAGAAAGAGCTTTACCTACGACAGGTATAAGACTTCTTTTTCTACGTTTTCCAGTCTGTTTTCTAAGTGTCAAAAATGTCATTAAGTTCCTTTTCAAAAAGTGTCTTGTAATATTGTCAATTTGTTTATTTCAGAGCTAACTGTCAAAACTTGCTGTCTTACATTCAGGTTTACTATTGTGAATTTCTTAGCTTCATCTAAGTATTCATCTAGGTCTGAGATTGTTTGGTTTAGTTTATTTAGTATAATTCTATATGGAGTTACAGGGATCTGAAATGCTATCGTCCATTTGGATTTTGAGGTTGTTATCTCATTAGTTTTTTCGAATATGATATTTTCTCTGTTCAGCAATGTAGGCGTGGTATGTTCGACGGCGAAAATGTATATGAGTATAAGTGGCAGTATCATTTTCTTCCTCTTCCGCTGGAAGAGAATAAAGAAATTTGTTTACTTGTCTAAAGGGAAAGTAACATCTAGATAGCATGTCATGTAATTCTGTTATTAATTCCCCTATCGAAATTATTGTATGTTCCTGTGCTTCTACCCAATTCATTCTTTTTGTCATTTCTAACCAATTTATTTGTCTAATGAGGTTCTGTGTTAGTTTGTAAATATTGATATCTCCCTTTACTATCTTAATAAGAGAGGGTTGCAGATATTCATTATCTTCTAGTCCTATCATCTCTTTTATAAGAGTATCCTTTTGAATTCTCTTGAAATGGTTAAATTCTTGCACTAACGGCCTTAATTGTTTAACTGTTATTTTTATCAACTGTCTGTTTATTTCGTCGACTACTAATGAAGGTAAGTGTGATATGTTTTGACTACAAGTATCTAACTGTGTGGGTTTTATCTGTACAGTTGGCCATTTTCTTGCCTTTACTCTTTTTGGTAAATCTAAAGGTTTAAGCTTTTTCCATTTGTATTCTTCCCCATCCCAATAATAATCTTTATGTTTAGGATCCATTCTATTACAAAATTCCCTACGGTCTAATTCCCAAAAATTACAGATTATTTCCTGTTCCTTTTCAATCTTTAAGTTTAGATTCTTATCTGAAAAGTCACATAATGGAACATAGACTTTTACATTTCCAAATGTACATCCTTCGAGATGGATGTTATCCCATTCCCAAGGTGAAATCCTAAATTCCTGATAAGCTTTTGGCCAACTTCCCGTTTTTTGGACAATTTCTTAGCCTCATTGTTGGAAATTTTGATATAAGTTCTATATTTCTTCTTTCTTGAGAAGGGGGCGGAGATCTTGCATGCCTACTTCTCACAAATAGTCTTTTTCCTATCCATAAGTTTATCTTCTAGTCTTAATTTTCTTTATGGTAGTTCTTATTGCTATAATTGATTTTATTAACGAAGGTTTTACTATGTCTAATTCTTTCCTACGATGCAGTGTCTTATTAATTTTAATTATTCTTAAGAATTCTTGGTTAAGTGGTCTTTTACTTTTAACTTGCTGTTCTGTATAATTTTTATATATTTTACACTTTATTTCTTCTGGTAGTTTACTTATTAATTCATCTAATTCTATTTCACTAATATATCTATCTACTTTCTCTAATATTTGCTCAATTATTTCCCTAACTATTTCTGCCATATAATAAGAGTTGAGTCTTCTTTCTTGTTAATTGTTTTCCTGTAATAACAATGTACGTCTTATAGTCTGAGATTTCTCATTGTGTGACACATGTTATTAAACATATCTAAATTGTTTCTACTCATTTTGTCAAATGTTGTATTTAACGTAATTAATATCCCTTTAATAGTAGGGGTCCATTTCATCTACAATTCTTTTTGAACTCTTAATTTCATTTATTTCTGTATCTTCTGTATCCTTACTTATTTCTTTGTTTTCTGTCTGATTGTCTTGTTCTGTTAACTTTTCTCTATCATCTAACTTTATGTTTCTGTATATTCTTTTTAATTCTGCTAAAGGAATATCATCCTCACTATCTGAGTCATCTCGAATTTGCCTAGATCTCTTTACAATATCTTGATTTTCATTCTTATCAATTTCTTCATCTGAAGATTCTGAATCTGGAGGTACTACATATGTTGATTTTCTTATCGGTCTATTTAATTTGTCTTGGGGTATCTCCCAATCATCTAAATTAGCTAACCTAAGATGTCGAGCATGTGTCTTAGTTGTTGTTCCTGTCAACTGATTCTTAACTATAAAACTTAGCGGTCCTTTTTCTTCAATAATTCTGTAATAAGGTGTCCATTTATTATCTAATTTACTGGTTTTTCTTTGATTCTTAATATATACTGGATCTCCTACCTTGAAATTAATTTCTTGACTACCCCTATCTGCATATTTCTTTTGTCTTTTCTTAGCGTCTTCTAAATTTTTGTGTACTAACGTAAAAGCTTTATGTTGCTGCTGTAATGCTACTTGATATTGGTCTTCCCCATTATATTTTCTTCTAGGCTTAAGAATTGTATCTAATGGTAATACTACATCCCTATTGTATAGTAAGTAAAAGGGTGAAAACTTGGTCGATTCACTTGGATGAAATCTAATTGCTGCTAATGTCTGATTCAAATATAAATCCCAAGTCTGAACATCATCAGATATTTTCTTAGCCATTACATCATGTAAAGTTCTATGAAATCTTTCTACCTTGCCATTACTTTGAGGACTATAATAAGATGTTGTAATATGATCTATGTTTAAACTCTTTAAGTGTTTCTTGTACAGCCTTATTCACGTTTTCTGACCCATTATCTGTTAATATCTGAAGTGGGCAACCATATCTTGGAAATATTTCTTCTAATATAAGATGGACTATATTTATCAGCTGTTTTATTTGGTACACTAAAAGCTTCTGGCCATCCAGAATATAAATCTATGAATGAGACAATGTACTTGTTACCTGACAAGGTGGTGGGGTATGGTCCTGATAGATCTAGAGCAATTTTTTGCGAAAGGATAAGGTGGAATATCCGTTTCTTTAAGAGGTGGATGTGTTTTCTTTTGGCTTCTAGTTTGACATATTACACATTGATCTACATATGTGTGCAACTTTTGATACATTTTTGGAAAATAGTATTTTGGTCTAATGATGTCATATGTTTTTTATCTACTGCCATATGTCCTACAAAATCATGATGTTGTTTAATGACAATGTTTTCTAAATTTTCAGGTATGTACAATCTGAGTTTTGGATCTTCTGAATCTTGTTGAGATAGAAAATATAATAAACCATCTATTACTATTAAACTATTTTGTTCCTTTTAGTGGGCACTACCTTTGTCTAATTTTATCTTAAGTTTTGCTATCTTTTCATCATTTTCTTGTTCTGTTTTTATATCTATGTCCCCTGGAAGATCTATAAACGGCTTGACTAAGTCATCTGGTGGATCTATCTTACAACTAGCGTATTTCTTGGGAGTGAACTTGTTTGAATTTAATGCACTACTTCTAAAAATCTATCATCTATTTCTATTTCGTCTGACTCTGACTCTGATTCAGTAATGTCAATTGTTTCTTGACTGTCTGGTATTCTTGACAACAAGTCAGCGCAACAGTTAAATCTACCTTCTATATACTCAATCTTACAGTTGTAACCTGCGATACTGAGAGCCCATTGTTGTATTTTCTTATTTTGCATAGGTGAATCTAATAAATACTTCAATGGTCGGTGATCTGTACGTACTACAAACTGAGCATCATGTAAATATAAGTCTAATTTCTTGAGAGAGCAAAAGCTATTCCAAAACATTCTTTTTCTATTGTTGACCATTTTTTTCTGAGATTTGCTTAGTTTGTGAGACAAATAATAGATAGGTTTTTCTTCCCCAGTATCTGTAAGCTGTGTGAGACAAGCACCTACACAAGTATCACTAGCATCTGTGTATAACACATAAGGTTTGTTTGTATCAGGGTAAGCTAACAAAGGTACTACTGTTAAACTGTCTTTGAGAAAATCAAAGGCTACTTGGCATTCTTTTGACCATTTAAATCTAGCATATTTCTTAGTTAACTCAATCAAAGGTTCTGCTATCTTTGAGAAAATTTGGAATGAACCTCCTATAATAACTACACATGCCAATAAAAATCCCCTAATTTCTCTTACATTCTTTGGTACAGGTAATGTTCTTATAGCTTTCACTTTCTTTTCATTAGGTTTCACTCCATGTTCACTAACAATAAAACCTAAATATTCTATTTCTTTCTTAAAGAAACTACATTTCTTCAACTTCATTTTTAAACCATGCTGCCTGATCTTATCAAACACTATTTGAATATGTCTAAGATGTTCTTCTGAGTCTTTTGAAAATATTAAAATGTCATCTAAGTAAGCAGTGGCAAAGTCCTCACATTCTTGTAATACTATGTTCATGAGTTCTTGGAAGATAGCTGGAGCATTACTTAACCCAAAGGGCATTACATTAAACTGAAATAACCCTTTTGTGACAAGTAAAAGCTGTTTTTTCTTTACTATCTTCATCCATTTGTACTTGCCAATACCCACTTTTAAGATCTAAACTAGTGAAATGTTTGGCCTTTCCCAACCTAGCTAAGATGTCATCAATCAATGGTAATGGAAAATGATATAGGTTTCACTATTTTATTTAAGGATCTAAAGTCTACACACATTCTTTTAGATCCGTCTTTTTCTTCCCAACTACAACTAATGGAAAAGCCCATGTTGACCTTGACCTTTCTATAATACCTGCATCTAACATTTCATCTACTGCCTTGTCAATCACTTGTCGTTTGTTAAGAGGTGTTCTATACGGCCTATTTCTGATTGGTGGATGGTCTCCTGTATCTATTTTCATTTTCACTGTACTAGTGTGACCTAACTCTGCATCAGTTTTTGCAAAAATATCTTTGTTTTCTTGTAACAGACTAAAAATACTTCTTTTATAATCTGACGGTGCGTCAATATCTTTAAGAGAGTCTACATCTCCTACTGTATTTTCTGGACTTAAAGCTGTTGATTCTATTTGTATTTCATCTATTTCTAAAGCTCTAATTTTTCCTAACACTTGACCTCTTTTTAACCTATAAAATTTATTTGTTTGATTAACTACTAATACTGGAATGTTTCTATTTCCTGTTACTTTTCCTATTGATTCTTGAACTACAAGTCCTGGGTCATCTAAAAGACATCCATCATTAATACTCGAGATTTCAAAATTTTCTTTATTTCTACTGTTAAATGCTCTATTTGTCCTAACAAAACATATTGTCTTACTCTGTGGTCTTAATGTAGTTGTTTTTGATACTCTTACTATGGATGATATGTGAGTGTCATCTTCAAATTTGACATAGGTTCTCCCTATTCTTAAGCAACCTAAATCAAAGTATAATCTTACTCCCATTTTGTCTTAACCAGTCCCTACCAAGGATAAAGTTTCTATTCAAACCATCGGTGACATAAAACTTATGATTCATGGTCATTTTATTCATCGTAAATTTAATATTTACTGCACCTATAACATTAAGTGACTGACCATTCACTGCCCTAAGATTTGGTTTTTCTTTAACAAACCCTAACCTTGATTGGAAGATTTTGGAAGCACTTTTTTACTAATTAATGATACTTCTGCTCCTGTATCTACTAAAGTCCTAAATTTTTGTTTTTTGTATCCATAGTACACATGAACTTGGATTTCCTGCTAATTGAATTTCATAGTTTCTATCTAATTTACTACTAGAGTTATCTACCTTACTTTTTCTTAATTTTCTACTACAACTCTTCTTATCGGCTTCCTTATAAGAAGAGCCTTCTAGTTTTCCTGTTCCCTATGTTCCCTATACTGAGACCATTGTTGTCCTATTCGCTGGGTGGAGTTTTCTGAAGTTTGTTCACTTACTACAGGTGGTGCAGGGAGTGCTAACTGTTTATTTGACTGAGATGTATTATCTCGCATTGGGGGTGCCGGAAGTGCTAACATCTGAGGTGGTTCTGGTAATGCTAATGTTTGATCATCTGACTGATTTTGTTGATATGTAAATTGTGGAGGTCGAAAGTTGAAGTTTTGTCTATTCCGATAAGTATTGTGTGTAAACTGCGAGGGTGGAGGATCGTAATTTTGTCTATATTGATAGTTATTATTTGTTCTACCCCTGCCACGATTCGTTGGCGGTCCCTGATTATACTGCCAATATGGTACCCAGTTACGAGGGTTAATGTTTCGATTTGGACAATTTCTTTTAAGGTGACCTATCATGTGACATACCCAACATTCTGCGCCTAATACCCAATCTGGTACAGATTGTGAATTTTGTCTATTTGGACCTACTTGGTGGTTTCTTTGTATTTGATATTGTGGTCTAAACGTTTGTTGAGTTTGTTGTTTAGTTTTCTTAGCGTTTTTGAACCTAACCTGTTTCTTATTATTATCTGCTAATGATATTTGTAAGTCATCGTCACTATCGTCACTGTCTGTCTCGTCAGCTGCATTATATGTCTACATTTTTAGGGCAATTTTGAGTAGTGTGACCTTTTCTTAAACAAATTCTTACATAGTTTATTTCTTAAGTGATCTACTTCCATTGGTTGTATGTCTCTGTCTTCTTTTTCAGTTTTAAATCTAAACACATTTTTTGTGTGCCGTCTAAACGTCAATGCAATTTGATCCCTAACATTTTGTTCGCGTGTCGCAATCTTAACTGCGGCTTCTAAAGTTGTAGGTTTTTCTCTAATCAATTTCATTTTGATGTAATCAAAAGTCACCCCTTTACAAAATATGTCTATCAACTGTTGTTCTACTAAGTCTTTTGTGCTTTTGTTTTTAGTCTGCTCTGTCGTGTAAACATCCTCAGATGCTTGTATTATTCTTTCCCCAAACATTTGTACTGACTCGTCTGTCTCTTGTTTTAAATTTCTTAACTTAATTAATGCCTGTCTTTTGTTTGTCACTTCCCCAATTTTTTTCTTTTAATAATTTCTTGAGGTCCCCCCAACTAGCTACATTTTCACTATTTTCTTGTTCTATTAAATACCTCCTAATGAAATCCGCTACCGCCCCTGAACATGTTACCAATGCTATACCCGGCATTTTCTGTACATTTAATTCAACTAAATTTGCATATCTTTCTATGTCTGATATCCATGCCTTAAGGTCTGCCGGTTTAACCCGAAAAGTTCTTAATTACCTGATGTACAGGTACTGCCATTGCACTTGCCATGTTAGAGAATTGTCTCAAAATGTTATCAAACATCTCTTTTTCATCATTGTCACCTTTGTTTTCAGGTATTCCAGACACTCTACAAAATGGTGGTTCTCTATTTCCTACTCCCCCCGATATACTGTAGTACCTGTTACTACTACTTTCGGTTTTGTTTGGTACGTCTGACTGACCTGATGCTTTTGTTTTATTTCTATTTTCAGTTTCATTTTGTATGTCTGTCTGATCTGACGTGGTTGGTCTAGTTTTATTTATGTCGTCTAACATTAAATTATCCTCAATTTCTCCTAAAGCCCGTAGCCATACTACTGAATTTTAGTCTACTATTTTCCTCTGCCATTATTAATACTGTTTTTAATTTTGTATTTTATTTCAAATGTTAAAATTTTGTGTTTAACTAATTTTGTTAAAGTTTTCAAAATAAGTTTTTATATTATTGCCTAAATAAATTAAAGTTGTAGATTTTGTTTAAAATAGAGTTTTGGTTAATTTAAATTTTATTAAATTAAGTTTTAAGTTTTAGAGTTTGTCAAAAAGAATGTTCACAATTTGTGGTCAAAATAATAAGGTACTAAGAAAAGTAAAAGTCTTACCTTTTAGTTCCAAGTCTTGTGTTGTTCCCAGGTCTTGATCCAGGGCAAAAGGCACCAAATCGATATTTGTAAACCAACCCACAAATATCAATAACTCAAAGTCCGGTCTGTGATCGTATAGTTTTATTCTCAGCACAGCAGAGTACAGCAATGGTAACAAATGTTTCAACAATCAGAGAGTATGGTGGTGTTCTCTCTAGGCGGTTTCCCGCTGGTCTCTCTCGTCTCCAGAACTCCAGTGCTTATATACGTACGTTTGTCAGTTTTGACCAACGCAAAACACTAAAGTTCTAGAAGCTTCTAGAGAGTTAAATGCATCTACAATTGGAAGAATATGGGCGCCAGCATCATCAAAATCTGTCATAATGCAACCTTTGGTAACCTTTTTACACTATCATTCTTAGTACAACTTCAGTACTTTATATTAATTATCATTAACATCAATTCTTGTTTACCAAAACTGATGATGACAGATATTTGACCTTTTAACATGCAGCTTCAATTGCTGCTGAATTTGTAAAGGTGTTGACAAGTTGTTTATCCAAAACAGTATATTATATATTATAATAATGCTAAGTCATATTACTAAATATTATGCTGAGTAATTTTGAATTTGGAATTTTATATCTAAATTAACTTTGTCAACATATTTACTTGACCGAATTAGAAATCATGTAATTTTAGCTGCCCGTATTTTCCCAAATACATATATAATATACATCAATACTATTTCAAGTCACACCAATTTATTTACGTATATAATTTCCTGAAAGATTTATCTCCCGTACCTCATATTGTTACAAATGCTTATGTGTTATTATTTTGTTATACAATTTGTGATGCTCTTTTTTATGCTTCATTCAGCAAAATTTTTTTTTTTACTTCTCGATCGTCGGCCAGTTTTAATGGTGTAGTAGAACCACCAGCAATGTTAGACTAGAGCAGGTTTTATCATATATTAACAGAGTACACGTACTTGCTATCAGACCGTCTCGTAAAATCCCCAATCACCCTGTATGGAAGAGACTATCACGATACTGATACAGATTATCTTACGATTTCCTAGCAAGAAATAGACATTTAATCAGTTTTAGACAACATTAGTCATAATTGGTTATATTGCAAATTGTATATGTCCAGGAACAATTTTGAAGTACATGTTCCTGCATGTACAATATACTATCGGGAATGCATGATGATCCAGATAGTGGCAACGGAATATTTCGATCCTCTCAGAATGTCATATTTCAGCACCGCTTACAATAGCAACGTTTGATCCAATACCAGTTACCAAATTCTAAAACTTCAACTAAGTTTTTTGATTCAACATTAGGAATTAACACAGATTTGATCTAATTTAGAAGAAAATTCAGGATACAATTTTGACGTAAATATTGAAGAAGTGTTATTTCCGGGTCCGGTTTTTCTTCGATTATCTATAATAAAATAAATGATATTATAATTCATTGAATATAAAATCTGTGATAAGGTCATTACAGGTTTTTTTTAAATCAATATGCGCTTTGGTATAAGATATCATCTTTAAAAAGAAGTGCAGACAGATAAACACACACACACAAAATTTATATTCTTGGAATGTTTGTTTGTTTGATGCAGACATAAGTGTTCAGATAAATAAAGCTAATATACCATCAGATATTTAAAGTATTCAGCGCACTCGTGGTACTGTTAGGTACCCTGTGGTTATAGCGTATACTCAGGGTATTGTAGCGTAATCTAATTAATAGGACCCATTTCCTCAACTTAACACCATCATATAATGTCATTGATTTATATATAAAAATCTTAAATAACAAAGTATAAATCGTTAGGCTGTCCAGGATATAGGAACCAATCTAGTAAAAAATTAACAAACACGGATCTCTTGTAATCAAGAAGTTGGATCAGGTGCCATGGAGGAGTATGCAACCCCTGTCGACCGGTCACACCCACCGGGAGTCCACAGTCAAATAAACAACCGCCATCGAACAGGTAACTCAACATTTCACTTAATGAAACAGTAATCATAAACAAGAATATTATACCGACCGTAAAATTTGTGGAACGTTGACATTAAACGCGGTTTTCGATATCCCTGTGTCAATAATTTGTCATTGAGTAGTTTACCTCTGTATATGAAATGTTCATATGTTGAACACGTCCGGCATATCGGATCAAATGTGGAATGTGGAAGATTTACGATGGGAAAGTCGAAAACGTCGCGTTTGTCGTATACCTTAGTTGCTAATTCCCCGTCTGTGTCTGTAGTAAGTAAAATGTCTAAGTATGAAGCGTGTGTGCTTGATTCTGTTGAATCTTTAATTTCTAGTTCGCATGGATATATCGCATTGACATATTGTCATTTTTTATTGTCATTTATAATTGACAAAACGTCGTCGATATACCTAACTGTTAAATTATAGGACATCGCTAAATTTCTTCTTTTGATTCAGTATTTTTGGAATGAAGTTTCGTATGAAAAAATAACAGGTTATTTAATCGATATACTTACCACGTATAAACGAGACAATAATTGCAATTAGCGAAATAATACAGACCTAAATATTCCAAATTACAGGCTTCTTACAATTCGTAATTCGTTTTTCCCTCGACAATGAATAGGTGGAATAGTCTTAACCTCGATATAAGGCATACCCCTTTACACGCGCATTTCAAAAACATATTAAAATTCAATAGTCGTAATTTTACTCCACCAAAAGATAGAAAATGAAATATATTCCAAACGCGAATACGTTGGTTTAGTAGTAGTCTAAAGTCTAACCTGTCCGTGTTAAGCTTACTAACTCCCCCATGTGCGACTGTGGAAATTTCAATGAAGACGCCTTTCATTACTTTTTTGAATGTCCAAAATATCAACAACAACGATTAATCCTCATTAATAAACTTTCTAGATTCCTTCCACTAACATTACAAAAAATTATTTGGAGTCATGAATTTGTCATATATTAATAACAATAATTGATTTAAAGTGATACAAGCTGTCACAATGATGATTTTTGTCCCATGATATATAGACGAGAATATGATAAAATGTGTGTTTAAATATATTATGAAACACGTGAAACGTTGAAAAATATCTTCTTTTCTGAGTTATTTGTTTTATTAGAATTTAAGTTTCCCCGTACCTGAAAAAATCCGGCTGTATTTCCGTATGCAATGACCTTTCAGATAAATCCTTTCGTCATATCGAATGTGCATCGTAATTCGGTCAGGAGGATCTCGGTCCTTTATGTGCTTAATCTATCAGCAATATCGGCTCTTGACACACTTGTGT
Source organism: Atrina japonica (assembly GCA_030159075.1). NCBI lineage: Eukaryota > Metazoa > Mollusca > Bivalvia > Pterioida > Pinnidae > Atrina > Atrina japonica. The sequence goes on from BROG01000056.1 coordinate 708,972, forward strand.
GTGTTAAATTCGGCCTATTTTTATGTGTTATATTTACTTTTATAATACAGGACGTTATTTTTATTAGAAAGTACATGTATTATGTAAAACATGTGCTTTTCAACACTATTTTAAATAACTGAAACAAATCGGATCATTATATGAATAAAAATATCAGGTCACTAAAAGATTTTAATGTCACCCTGAACTGAATGCTTACATTGCCGAAATCAAAACATTATAACTGTGAAAATTATCCGTATCTCATGTTTTACAATCGTGCCGCCATGTTCAGTGGAGTTGAGTTCATATTTGTCAAGAATGATAACGCCGAGTGTGCGATGTGACGAGTTATAATGGGTCGAGATCACCCGATATACCCGGCACGTGGACAATTTCAGAAACGAGTGTTATAATACGACGGAAAAGGCCAAATTTGCTCGATATAGGTATGAAATGATGATGTACGAGAAAAAATGCAAAGGGTAATAGGAATAGAATATATATTAACAAATAGCACGTCGTTATTGAATGATATCAATCCAATATTACTGGTTACGTTTGGCAAGTTTGGGGCAATTATACGCATGCATTTCTTATTCTAACCACCAGATATTCTCTTTGGGATATATACGATATAAAATATTGTATAACATGGACATGTAATTTTTTTCATCTACGACAGCTCATATCGCTTTAAAGGTGGTCAATCTGACGTTATTTTATCTCAACAAGATGAACATTGTATAAGTATTTTACAGGTAAGGCATAACTCTCCTTACCTTATTTCCATTTACAAAGAATACTAAAGATGTTGTTTCTCCCATTACTCGTCGAATGTCTCAGTTGCAACATATGCAAGAAAGCAGTAATTCTTCACCTGAACGACATAACAAATCAGACATAAGGTCAATCTTAAAAGGTCACATGTCCATGAATAGGGGTGACTACAAAAGTAGTGCACGTATTTTGCGTCACTGATAAGAAACTTCATATTTGATGGATATTAAAAGGTAACCCTATTTACACTCATGCGGGTACAAACATACGTCTGTAGATACAACACACGAGATAACGAGAGAGAGAGACAGACAGACGAACGGTTAACTGATCTTTAATCATGGAGACGTAAACAACCCGAGTTACAGAAGAAACGGAATACTAAACACATGCTTGTCTACTTTGTTAGTAATTATCCCTTTTTAATATTGTGTCAACGATCGTACGACATTTGACGTGAACAAAACATACAATTAAACCGTTCTATCGTGTTATCCATGACTGGCGCATGAGATAGTATTCTTTTTAAAATATTTTTTTTAAACTCCTTAATTGTTAATTTTCTATGAACATGAGATGATCATCTACATAAATGATAGCTGTATATGCAGACAGTGTTTCCATCACTAAATTGTATGGAAGGCCACATATTCAATAAGATGTCACTTACATATCTGACAAATCGTTACTTCCTGTGTTACCAGATATGAAATACAGAAATTTGGGAAAAGTATTTACTTACTTTTTCCCTAACTATGGATTTCATATACAAATACAATGTTTCCAAAAATATTGTGAAGCCATCTGTTATCCCCACTAATATATGTTATATATCGATAAGCCCTTTATATCCCTGTTATTGCATTTAAGTATACGTTTTTTCTCAGCATCTCGGGTCATGAAGTAGTTTGAACACATGTGGAACAAAACATTTCATAAAAGATGAATTCATTTATATATGCAAAAATCTAATTTATCCATGATCTGACTTATATCTCTCTACTTTTTAAGATATAAGAATGTTTTTTTCTTATTTTTTTTCACTTTTTCAGGAGGGAGAATTTTACGAATCACTGATTAAAACCTCCATACCTAATTTCTTTCTAAAATGGCATGAGAACCAGAGAATAAATTGCATATCTAACATAATCTTTACTTGAATGATATTCATTCCCTCTTTTTTTACTTGTAATATTAAGCGCTATATCAAATGGTTTTACATCTTGTCAATGAAATAAGAAAAAATTATTATAATGAATATTTCAAGCACTATTTTTTGTAAATTTAATAGCAGATATCCAAATATTGGAATCGATATTACAGTTATTTTGTTTATGAGCACGGTATCTTTACAGGTATGGTCCCCCATACATATATATATGAAAGTAGTTCCGACTTGGAAAATGGCATCCATTTTTTTCATTTGCCTATCATGCTTTAAAGTTGCATACTTTTTTGTGATATAATATTTTACTAAAAGCCAAAGCTTGTCCTATATATGGCTTAAAGGATGTTTGTGCTTAAATTTTAGGGGAAACATGGTAGTCATTTATAGTCCATAATATTATAAAACAGCATTTTATTCAATTGTAAAGTTCTTCCTCCACAAGCATTTTTTTATATTTATTTTGGCTTCAGTTTTATGGTATTTTGATTAAGTACACAATTCTGCAGATTTTCATGTGTAAAACATGGCATAATATTCTACAATTAGTTCAGATTTTGGTTTTGAAAATTTAAGTCAAATTTGACTTTAGCGGAACCTTAAGTACATGTTATTATAAGTTTTGTTTTGTGGAGTATGCTGTAATGAAAGCATTCTTACGTTTTAATCTCTTTAAAACATAAATGCGCTAGTGCTTAGTCAGCATTTTTTTTGTTACGTAATTGATTTGAATTCGGACGAACGATGTGAGGGAGAAGAAGTAGAGCGCTTGTCATTAAAATAGATGTATATACACGATCTGACTTTAGTTATAATCAGTATATTACTACTATTGTTATGCAAACACTCTTTCAACTGTAAATGTAAGTCTGAATTCCTTTAGATTTATCATTTTTCTGTGCCCTTATATATGCAATTTAACCAACGGGTCATACGTTTTATTCTACTTAAGTATTTAAAATTGCGAACTATATTTTGCCTGGTGAATGGGTGAGCTTACAGAAGAGTTATCTTTCTTTGTCAGTAACACGTTAAATTACGGCGAGGTGCCGTTGAGTGTGTTTGGTTCAACAATTGATGACGTTTTCAAGTAAACCCATTTTCTCGTCGCTTCGTGAACAGATTATGCTCACCCAGGTAAATTTCAAGAGGATAGGCAAGTGTACATAGCCAAATGGTGTGAGCCGTAAAATTTCAAGCCGGGTATTTTATTTTCTCAAGTTTTAAATAAAACAAAGTATTGGAAGTACTGAAACTAGGTGACGAATGGTACAGCTTTTATTATGCAATGCCTTACTGACGTTCTGGAATACACAGAGAAACACATGTGTCGATCACAAGCTTTATTTCCTTACTCACAAAGATGTACGTCAGTATTATCCGATATTATCAGCATTTATAACATACAAATTGTCAGTGAGGCACTGACCTAAATAAACAGTGCAGTAATTGCATCATTAAAAAACGATCTATGTTGTCAAAATTAGAGATAACTCTTGTAAACTACAACAAGGCGGGTATAGATTTAAAATAATTTTTACTTATGTCTAAAAATACTGAAAATACTTTCTCAGGATTTAATTATCTTTATGAATAATTGGAGTAATCTAATAAATTTTATATTTTGTTGTAAATGTAAAACAGTGAACTATATTTCGGTAGCAGCTAGCTTCTGTTTGCGGAGTTAGCTGTAAATAGTCTGGACAGAATTGCGGAAACTCTTCGAGATCGACAATAACAAACAAGTGCGCACGTGTGCGACACAAATTGATATCTTAGGAATACACTCATGGTGTATGTTATATTATCGATTTCATCTTATGTACAATTATTCATTAAACATAATTGTCTTTTTGCAAAAAATGTATGTCTAAAAGAAAACGTTGCATTATTCTGTGAACTCTTGTTCGAACGTATGAAGAAAACTTAACAAGCCAAGGATTACAAAATTTCAACCAGAATTTGCACAAATTATAACAGGGGTATATATCGTAAAATTCTCTAACTTGATCCGATGAGAGAGAGAGAGAGAGAGAGAGAGAGAGAGAGAGAGAGAGAGAGAGAGAGAGAGAGAGAGAGATATTTTGTTTTTACAGTATATCAAAGAAAAGTTATAAATAGAAAATTGCAGTTATTTGCCTATCGGCCATCTTGCCTTAATGTCATAAGTTAACGAGATGACGCGTTACGTCACCTCGTAAAATAGTTGTAATATAAAAAATCTAAGATACTAAAGTATAAATCTTTAGGATGTCCAGGATATAAATACACATCTGGTAAAAATGGACAAACACGGACCTCTGGAAACCAAGAGGTGGGACAAGGTGTAAGTATTATTAACAATATCGAAAACAAATACTTTGTGACAGAAGGAGTAGGCCCATTTAGGGTCAAAATCGGCCCTGTGAAATGGCCAAAATGAAACCTAAGTTTTGACCAATTATTTTCTGCATAAAAGATACTATGGGTATTGTAGTTGACCAAGATTGGATTTTTTTTAAAGTTTTGTACCTGTGTGTCAGAGGCCCACTATCCCAAATTACAGGAAATAAAAGAATTTCCTTAAATTTAGCACATTTTTGGGGCAAAATGCTCAAATTGTATATAGAGCACAGACCTGCCCCAAAATAATTTTGGTGTCAGTGTAAATATAATATTAGGGGGGGGGGGTTATTTTGATAAAATTTTGGTGGGGCAGGCCTGTGCTCATATCTAAAAAAATTTTTTTACAAGTTCACGAAGCAGCCATTTTCAACAGTTTTGCACATTGTAATCATGGACGAATATAGCACAAATGTCTCTGTTGTGATAGATCTAAATAAAATTTGCTGAAAACAAAAATAATACATTTCCATTTTTAATGTATTTTAATTGTAGATTTCCTTTCATGGTATATGTCCGAGAATAACTGGTTATTTTAATCGAGTAACGTTGATTACGCTATGTTTACGGTTATTAGCTGTACCCGTCGTAACTGTAAACAGACGATACCTGTATCTGCTGGTTTGCGTGATGCAGTTCTACAGTGCACCTCAAATTAAAAGAATAGATGTAAACATAGTATTTTCCATCAAATAACAAATCAATTTCTATGCATACATCGTAGAACAAAATAAGAAACGAGTATCATAGCTATAAGCATAGGCCTCGATCTAGGCTACTGCAGTACAGCCAGTAGAATTCCACGTTTTGGCATAGGCCTATATCTTCAGGTTTCATGCATTTTGCTGGTACCTGGCAATGTCTTTGTATTTTGGAGCAACAATTACACAGAACGTATCAATAATATCGCTGTAACACTATTGTAATAGCGTGTATCATCTTTGTTCAGGAGGCTAAATATAGCATAGGGGGAAAAATCGTCCTAGACGGGATGCACTAATTACCTCTTTCTCCTTTAAATGAAATGGGCGAAACCATATGACTATGAGCTAAAAATCGTGCAATAAAATCACTTCAATTGATACTTTAAGGTAACTGGTAGCAACCCATTATTATTATTGTTGTTGTTGTTGTTGTTGTTGTTGTTGTTATTATTATTATTATTATTCTCTAGAATTGGTCTGTAAAACTGACTAAATGTGTAATCTTCTTTATCATAATGATGATTTTCGCTTAGCCTAACTGTGTTATCTGCTGTCATGGGAATCCATCTGCAGTACAGGTCTAAAGTTAAAGTACAGGACCCTCTAAATACCAGGAATTAACCTTTTTATGGGATTTATCTAAATACAATTAAGATAATAAAGGAAAATATATCACTTGTTATGTTTGTTTCAGTAAACACGTGTATGTAATTAAATACAAACGCGCACGCAAGCAGGCGTGTGTATATGTACATGAAGAAAAGATATTAGCTGATTACAGATAAAATGAAATAAATTTTTTATGGCACTTTGATATATGATATATAAATTATAAATATTTTTACAGTTCTTGTTTTCCAAGTCGTTATATAAATGTATCATAATTATGTACATGTGCCTGGAATTAAAACTCCAGCATACATGTACCTTGACACAGGACAAGTAAAAACCCCTAAACCCCATCTGAGCCTTAATTTTCCCATGTGCTGTACCTTTCCCTGGTGAAGGGGATTTAGTGCCTCAATGATCTTGATAGCTATGCTGGCTGGATGTAACGATCTAAGTACCGGTAGGCTAGTAGGGCTACCTAAGTGAAACTTGTGTCCGGGTTCCTCGCTGATGGGACGTTAAAGTTGGGATATGGAAAGATATATAAAACCTCCGCACCAACCCCATGCTAACTTACAGAGATGAGCAGTGTTTGTTGCAGTAATTTCTGGTGTTGGATTGCAAGTCATTACTTTTTAAATGACCGTATTATTTCTCTGTTCAGACATACATGTGTTTTGCACAGTTACAACCAGTATTCCATACATATTAACAAATACATGACACAAATTTATTCATTTTATTCATCTAAGAAATATTGTCATTTCCATTGACAATCGGCCCGGCTATCCAAGTTTAGGGATTGAAACTTGTGAATAGTATATGACAGAAAAAATATTCTTCTACTATTCAAACACGCAAATAATTTACAGGAGATGAAATCCGGTTTCTGTAATGTATACTTTTCATGTTGTTTTCATAAAAAATCTCTATACATATTTACATGTCACAATGATTATTTTTGTCCCCTGATATAAAGTCGGGATTATGGTAATATATGTGTTCAAAAACATTATCAAACACGTGAAATGCTGTAAAATACGAAAGCTGATTAGTATCAAAGAAAAAAAATATCTCGTAATAACGAGATTGCGCGTTAATGATAAATATCTCGTTATTATCTCGTAATGACGAGATATTTATCTCGTGATTACGAGATAATTAACTCGTAATTACGAGAAAAGATTTCGTATTTACAAGATAATTATGTCGTTTTTACGAGAAAAGTTCTCAAAATTACGAGATAATAATGGCGTTATTACGAGATAGTTATCTCGTTATTATGATATATTTATATATAGTTATCTCGTTATTACGATATATTTATATATCGGGAAAATAATTCGAAATTTCGAGTGTGTGTATTTGTGTGTTTCATTTTGTGTAATATTTTCAAAAACATGAAATTTTATTATACTAATAATGACCTAATTTGTCTTACTCACTGCCAACGATCGATGGTTGATATAAGGGTTATGTCGATATCCAATTAATCGTTAAAAAGTAAATTAAATTCTCTTTAACTCAAGTAAACATAAAATACACATGATAAATGTGCATTAGATTTTCTTGAGATATTCGAATATTTGTCCAGATACTGAGGTAAAATTAATCAGTGTTATATGATCAATCACTAATGTTCAACATTAAGATTTCACGTGGGTCTCTGACCAATATAGTTGTGGTGACCAGAACTGAACGCACATTAATACCACTCTCAAAATCAAAGTAAATAACTCGAAAATTCAATATAATAACTCGAAATTTAGAGATAATATCTCAAAATTTCGGGATTATATATTTTTACACATGGCAGCATTACGCTTCCGTAGAATTGTGACCGCTGTCGTTTAAAAATCAAAATGAGTGTCTGTAATTTCCTATCCTAACTATCTCGTAATTACGAGATCTTTTCTCGTTATTACAAGAAACTATCCCGTAATAACGAGATCTTTTCTCGTAATAACGACATAAATATTCCGTAATTACGAGATAATTATGTCGTAATAACAGCATAAGTATCTCGTAATTACGAGATCCTTTTCTCGTAATAACGATATAATCATCTTGTAACTACGAGATCTTTTCTCGTTATTACGACACAATTATCTTGTAATTACCATCACTAAAAGATTTTTTTTCGATTTTGACATTGACAAAATCACAACAGTATAACTTTGAAAAGTATGCGTAGTTCATGTTTTACTGTCGTGCCGCTATGTTCATGATTATATGTGTCAATAATGATAAAGCCGGACAAACAGTAACTGATATTACGGGTTACGTTTGATAATATTGTTGCAATTTAACACCTGCGTTTCATTACTAATTAAACGAAACGAGGCCTCTGATTGGTTAATTTCATCACGTAAGTTCATATCGTAATTTTCATTTTCTAACGCGTTAAAAACCCATTTTGCATGCAAATACGTTGAAATCAACACCAACGCGTTGAAATATCCTCTTTCACTTTAAAAATCGCTATTTGCATGCAAAAAACTATTTTTTAACGCGTTAAAAGTGAATATTAACGTGAACGTGGTCATCGCGTAAGTTCATCCCGTTTGTGACCCAAACGGCCTTTCATAGTGTATCGCCGTCATTGCCAGTGTACTGCATATCAAATGGTATAAGAGTGTTCAATTTGATTCCTATTTTTCTAAAAATTAGTTGCATTATCTTAATGTTACTTGTAAATACGTATATATCCTTTATAAAATGCTGTGTTGAAAGTAAAAATGAAGAATATAAACTAAAGGCCACTAGAATATGACAAATCAGATATGCAAATTGTCTCAAGATGAAGAAGTATTGCGAATCCTAAACGGGATAAGACCAGGTACCAGAAGGAGTCAGCGTCCTCTCCATTCATGACATTCCCGTCGCAAGTGCTACACGGAAACCTCTCAACTTCGGTGAAAAGGTCAAGTTCGGTGAAAATGCGATCAGTTAGATTTATATATGATTTGCTTAAGGGAGTCACTGTCTGAGGTCGTGCTTCAAAATACTATATAATATTCCTGAGAGTCGTTTTTCTCTCAGAATAAAATATTCATAAGAGGAGCATGCCCTGGCATAACATGTAATTAAACCGTGAAATGAAACGCCATATGCAGGAGAAGATGGAATATTTCTACTTAGAAACGGGAAGTTTGTGATATGGAAATTGAAATCGTCGCTGTTGTCATAAAGGGATGTGTGAAGTTGACCGTCCTTTCCAGTTGACAGGAATAAATCTAGGTAAGAAGATGTGTTACTCTCTGTTGTCTCATTGATCTCAAGCTTAACAGGCTACATCTGACAAAGATAATTCTGGAATTCTGAATTATTTATAGACAGGACGTCGTCAATATATACCTCTTAGTAAAATCAATCAAGATGCTAACTGTTATTTTCTTTGGAGAGCAGAGGATGTATAAATTCCGCTTCATATGAATTGCAATATAAGTTGTCAGCCAAGAGAGGTATCCGATTGGTACCCATTGGAATGTCGACAATTTGTTGGAAAACCTTCTACACAAAAACCACGAAGATGTTGAATAAGTGATATTACCTATTCGAAAAAGTGATATCACTAACTGGTATTATAAAGTAATAGTAGAGACTACTAGGCTCTAGACACTACTACTCTCCGCAAATAGTGGCCTGGAGAGAAATTGCAGGTATTTCTATATACTATTGATGACGAGTACAGATGAAACAGAATGTCCTTATTCAGTCTGACATTGACCATGTGAACACTCGACTCTAACCATTTGCTTAAAAGTATGCAAATCTTCAATTATGGTAATCTACCGGAAGCAAGTGCTGAAAGAGTAGGTTATGAAAGACAGAAAATACATGTACTGTGTGAAAACTATTATGCTGTCGTTTTGAATTGGAATCTGCAACAACGTACTAAAATAGATGAAATAGCCAGATTTTTTAAATTCACATGAGACGTCAACATTTTGGAATTGGAGTTCGGGAATTTCATCAGGGTTTGCTATGTGATCCAAACATGAATAACACATTAAAAAAAACACTAACGCTTGTTGGAATAGTTATGTGAATTCCCATGTACACAAATGTCTTCTATTTGTGGACGTGGAGTATCTGCAATGACCAGAATAAAAACAGACTAGAGGGCAAATCTGAATTATCAAATGTTAAACTACTTTATGACTATCTCTGTTTCAGGTCCAAAGCCAAAAGATCACAATCCTAGTAGAGTTGTGGCACTGTGGTGGCATGATGGGCAAAGGACAAGACGTCCTGACTTTGGCTAACACTGAAAACTTGTGACTGTTCTTCTCGCCTGAATTTTGATGATAATAATTACATTTTCTATTCATATTAATAGTACATTGTAAACATAGCTAACGCCCCTTTACAACGAAGGCAAAACGTGCAAGCTTCAGATTTGACGCACTGACATTCATGGAATCCATGTGACTATATATGGCGATTTAGGGCGAATATAAAACGGCGTAAAAATGTTTTCTGTCGTAAAATCGCGCAAATGACCAAGGGCTAAAATTTCCAGTAGTTACTCTTAAGTTTACCAAATCATTATACGTATGACTCCTCTGCACTTTTATCATCTGTACAAGGTAATACAAGCCAATAGGCTTAATACCTTTAAACCTCAGACAGAAGCAATAACTAGGGTCATTTCACTCCTTAATACGGCATTTGTGACGATAAATCGCAGATTAATAGCCCATATGCATATCAACATGTTCCGTTATTGTGTGTAATTCTACTCATATCCTCAGTCGCCTCATTTGTTAGTATTTACACGTCCGCAAAGAATACGATGTTAAACTTGATAACTTAATAGTATACATAGATCAAAAGATCAAATTCTTCTTTTGTAATCGTCCATTATTTAAACTAACGATTTAACAACGCAATTGGGAATAAAATCTGTCCGCTCTCAACCTCTCAAAGTAAAAACAAATATTTTGAACCGAGGGATAATTTGTTGTGGGCGCTACCGAGACAAAGAGCATCAATGTTGTTTGTTTGTTTATCTTCAGTATATCTAGCTTTGAGAGAGTTTAAAAAGAATGCAAAATCGTTTATTATATTTACCAACAATTATTGTCGAATTAAAGAACAAAACCTGAGAAACGTTGTGACAGATTTTGTGTTGTTTGGGTTTTATTGACGTTTTGTGGAACCATCTCGATCCACTTTATTTCGATTAAAAATTGACCTGTGAAAGATGTAATAAAATTCTGGGTCCAAAAAAAAAATAATGTTTTGCTATTTTTCACCGTTGCTGTACGACTTCCGTCCCTTCAATATTTTTTTCAAACATTTTGACCCACTTTCCATGAAAATGCTGGATAAAACCAGAGACAATATTATATGCCCTATCGTTTCTGTGTAAGGCCTTGTTGAGATCATATGAAACTAATTCCTGTGGGAATGCTGGATAAACCAGAGACGATATTATATGCCCTATCGTTTCTGTGAAAGGCCTTGTTGAGATCATATGAAACTAATTCCTGTGGGAATGCTGGATAAACCAGAGACGATATTATATGCCCTATCGTTTCTGTGTAAGGCCTTGTTGAGATCATATGAAACTAATTCCCGTGGGAATTCTGGATAAAACCAGAGACGATGTTATATGCCTATCGTTTCTGTGTAAGGCCTTGTTGAGATCATATGAAACTAATTCCCGTGGGAATTCTGGATAAAACCAGAGACGATGTTATATGCCTATCGTTTCTGTGTAAGGCCTTGTTGAGATCATATGAAACTAATTCCCGTGGGAATTCTGGATAAAACCAGAGACGATGTTATATGCCTATCGTTTCTGTGTAAGGCCTTGTTGAGATCATATGAAACTAATCCCTGTGGGAATACTGGGTAAAACCAGAGGAATACTTGACTTCGGGGCCCTTGGCCCAGTTGCATAACAGGTTGTTACCTTTAACGCGAAGTTCCAATGGGCTAACTATACGTTAGATTTAACAATGTGCTGTGCAACCGGGTCCAGACGGTCTTTTGGATGAGAGTTAAAGGGGCATTAGATGTGTATACAAAAAAAGATTTATTTAGATTTGTTCTACGTTTACTACTTGTACTTAATGTACAATAGTAACAAGAGCTATACACAGATATAAACAAACCTTACATAACTATATATTTTGTGAAAATAAGATCAGGTCCAGTGTGGTAGGCTATTCATTTACAGATAGTAAGGGTAAGTTAATAAAGTGCCAAACCTGGGTTTCTCAAGCAATTTTTCAAAATATATAGGGATTGAAGAATTTTTATGCCTGTGTACATCTCTTTTTTGCTATTGTATATCAATCTAAGTAGGAAAAAGGGACAAAATAAATATTGGAAAATACACTTAATGCCACTTTAAAATTGTAATCATCTAACACGGTGCGGCGTGAACAGCTTTGGGAATGTCCGTAGCTGACTTGGGTCAGAATTAATTTCTATGGACACGTTAGGTAAAACCAGTGGTCTTTTTGTTTTGCGTACTATGCCCAGTGCACGTCTATGTATCTGGGTGTGTGTATTTCGTTTTCTTTACCTTGAAACCGTTCATTTTCATATCAATCGTAAGTGTTTATTTACCCGTCAATCATTTTGAAGGTTTTTCCGTCAATATCAACAACTCTCTTATAACACGTTTTCCTTTCGAATTTTACTCGGTCATTTTAACTTCAAATTTGATATACAATGATCGCATACCCTTTAAATCATTTTGACACGCCCTCTACCGTGTAAACAAAGAACATCATAAAGTCGCTGCAGCTCTCCACAGCTAAAGGTCATTGGGAAGTGCGTATAGAGGAGTTTGTAATATAGATGTATTACGATCTAGATAACAGCTTCTTAGCAAGCAGTATTGGACATTTAACTCGTGAAAGTGCAATTCATCAGCGAAGCTTACATCAATGTATATTAAATATATAACAATAGAGCGTTGACAAATCTGTCCTCCTGAGCCCCGTTTCTGTGTAGAGATGGAATTACTGCAATGTTTTTTTATTCAAGTCAAGTTTTAATGATTTTCTATTTTGAAATGATACATTCTGGAGACGTAGTCGACATTTATTTGATGTTGTCGGACAAGCACGTGTGGTTGTGTTTAGTTGCCAGTCTCATGTTTTAGGAAATACGGTTTATAGTGCACTAACATTTGCGCTGTCACATTGACAAGGCGTAGAAAATACAAGGTGAGTTAAACAAAATGTAAACATTTGTTACCTTCATGTTGATGAAATCGATCACTTGATTAACTAGCTATGCATTATCACGATCGCTTGATTTTTTATGTTTGTATTTTGTCTTCATTTATTCAGTTTTGCTAGTGCAATTTTTGTACGCAACACTTAACCGACTTTACGATATGTATATAGGGCCTACAGCGACTGTTTTCAAAGATAAAGGAGATCCGCTATGTTACATGGGGAAAGACCAGTGGCCTTCCGCATGTACAAATTAAACGCGCAAACATCCGGTTTCTTTTATATCCCTAGTCGTAATCGACCTAACTGTTTATGTTTCAATGGAGCCCGTACCCGCTGTAACTGGAGATGAGATGCTTCGTGACTACAATTGGTATCCACGGAAAGACGGCTCATTGTTTTCAGCAAATGAACGGACAAACTTTCTCACATAATCAGACTAGGTTTCAGTGGAGATCTAATCCGCACTCACTATTGGTGAGATACTTTCTGATTTCAATTGTACCCAAGAGAAATCCGCATCCAATAAGTAAACGGACATCCTTTCACACACAGTCAGCCTAGGTTCCAACGACGGCTAACAGATCAGAGAATTTATCTCGGTAGAGGGGGGAGGTTCCGGTGAATTAACCTGTCTTCTCTAGAACAAGTTATGAATGTTTCTTGTTCAACGCTCAGTAAAATGAGACTAAATCGCAGAAATCCTGCCTGGCGCGTTCAAGAATAATCACCGTACTTCCGTTACAAAAATCATAATTTCGTGGCAGTTTACCGAAATATTGGGGCGGGGTGGGGTGTAAGTGAACGAATATTACTAGGCCGTATAACGACAATAACAGACACATACGATTCATGCATACCAGTGGGGGCAGGAATTACACCCATATATGCATGTCCAAAATGCGATAATCAGGTCGACATGTCTCTCTGCCTATCTATCTATCTATCTATCTATCAATCTATCTATCTATCAATCTATCTATCTACCTGTCTTTCTGTCTGTCTGTCTATCTAACTATCTATCTATCTATCTCTCTGCCTATCTATCTATCTATCTATCTATCTATCAATCTATTTATCTATCTGTTTATCTATCTATCTGTCTATCTATCTATTTATCTGTCTCTATCTTTTTATCTGTCTGTCTGTCTGTTCGTCCGTCCGCCCGTCTATCCAGCCATCCATCCATCATCTATCTATCTATCTATCTATCTCCCTCTATCTATCTCTATCTCCCTCTATCTATCTATCTATCTACCTAATAAACTAGTCTATCCAACATCCATCCAAATCCGCTAACAAAACGTTCATTTTAATCGGGTTCTCTCCTCCACCATTAAAAACTAGACGCCACACGTTACATGTAACTGAATGAAAACCGTTTAGTTTTGCGGAAAATACATTAAACAAACAAAAATTTACATGTCCATCAATCATTAGAGGGATTTAGCACTACAATAGAAAATATGCAGGTTTTTGTTTGTTTGTTTTTCTTATATATATATATATATATATATATATATATATATATATATATATATATATATATATATATATATATATATATATAAAGTAATAACATTTCGCTCGGGGAGTCTTTGAAATGAAGATACATTTTCATTTGTATCGTGATAGGTGACTTCCTCTGTATAGTGACTGATAGCTAACATGATAGATCTTGAACTTGGACGCTTTACTAATTTTCAATTTATTTGTCAGTATTATCGGTAGCACATAAAAAGTGAGTACAGGACACCTAGTTGAAACAAATATTTACTAAATTCGTAATATGACTAGTTACCAGTTTATATATATATATATAATATATATATATATATATATATATATATATATATATATATATATATATATATATATATATATATATATATTCGTATATTCCATATTCCCTTTGATTTTTAACAACTTCATTATACTAAAAACTAGGTAAACTTTAATTGTGTCATGTTGAAGATGTTGAAGTTTGTAAAACTTGTATTGGCAATTCCCATTATTCTTTCAAAACTTCGCTTATACATAAACCATTGTTTGTTCCTCATTTAGATACCCTGAATTCTTTCTCGGCCATACCCGTATATAATGACACAATTTAAACCATTAACTAGGGTACGCATTTTATTAGATTTTAATCATCAGCAAAGGATTGTTAAAAATTAAATTGAAATGAAAAAGTCCATTTAAACGTACTGGTTTATTTCTGGCAACCGTAAGTAACATGTGGGTAGAACTAAATGGACAACTACATAACTCACTTTGACACGAATTATCGGAGATACTAAACAACAAAACAATTTAAAATATATATAGTTTTTTACTCATCAAAAATAATAATAGTAATAAGAAGAACTATATATATATATATATATATATATATATATATATATATATATTATAATTTAAATTCTATTGTCATGTTTTAATTTTTGAATTTACTCTGAGGGGGGTAAATACAAAAATTAAAACATGAATAGTTGTCATGTTTCAATTTTTGTATTTTACACACACCCCCCCCCCCCCCCCCCCCCCCCTCAGAGTAAATTCAAAAAATAAAACATGACACTATACTGGGACTATGTTTAAATGCATGCGTACGACGCTGGATCTGTAATAAACCAAATTGCGCAACAGCGAGCACATTAAGCATACACGTTTGCGCGTGCACACTCACGCGATCACAGAGAGAGGGGGAGTTCGCCTACGAGCGATTAGAAGTTAGAAACAAATTACTATTGAACTTGATTATTTTGATATTGATCACTATACTACCCTGTTTTGTGATATACAGGTAGAGTTAAGTTAATATGTACATTTTATACACGCTTTCTCCCAACAATATACATTGTACTGACGTTCCAGTTTTACCTCTGGAGATACTAAAAAAATAAACACACACCCGTCAAAAATTATTTTTACAACTGAAATAAGGGTTAGATACAATTTACTACCAAGAATGCACTCCTTGTGTTATACACGTTTTAGGTGTTCTTTAGAACCCTAATGTTCGACAATACAGTTATACAGCGTTTTGTCGTAGGCCCACATACTGGATTGGTTGTGAAAGTCACCTACAATGCACTACACTGCAGCTAATGTATACTATCACGTTCATAAATTGATATATTGTGTTGTAAACAGTGTTCTTTTCCATATTGTTATTCATTGGGATTTGACACTTGCAGTGCGTGGCAAATTTATGATCACCGTAAGATTAGACATGATTTTCAATCAATTTGAAAGATTGCAAGTCATTTAATTTGACGAGACTTTCATTTACCTATACACGATATGAAATACGATTACCTCTTGTACACAAGTGGCGAATTTCTATCTTAGCTTGTTGCGAAGTCACTAACTCCATACTCTAGCTGAACTTTCATTTCATTATTTTGACTATATACTTTTTGGTTTGAGTGATTAGCAAATATATTAGCTTTTTGTCATCATTCACACTTTACACTTATGATGTTCCTGTAAAATGTATAAATACGTTGAGTACGGCACTCAAAATTTGAGTACGCATACGGTTTTTTTTAATATGCCTGAAGTTTTGTTCAAATAAGCAATAATTTGAATCTACACCGAGACATTCGAACTCTTATATATAAAATACCATCTCTTACGCAAGAGATAAATTTGCCATATATAGTATGTCAAGGTCAAAGCTTCGTCCAAAATTTTATGTTTATACAATAACAGTTTGCTCTAATTCCATCAATTCTGATAATTAATCTTCATTAAACAGTACTGTCACCTACGTCAAGATAGCCACTGAGTAGATTTCTATCACCAATATCAATAATTCAATTGTTAATGATAATTAGTTTATATTAAAAACCTAAGAATTGTCGTACAACAAGGAGGTTAAACAACTGCTCCCCGGGATACGACCTAGCTGTCGAAGATGGTTGTGTAACTTTTTTTTCTACTTGTCATGGCCAGACAGGTCAACCTCGTGTTTTAACGTGCTTTCATTACGCCTTTCTTTTATTATTATCGTTGGTGTATTAATTAATAATTACTAAGGTGAAACAGAGACTCATTAAGTTGATACGAATTGAAACAGCTCGGGCGCAATTATTTACTAATTATAGTTACGCTCTGCTGTGATACGGTATCTTGAGCGTATACACTTTGTACTTTCTACGCAGTTTCCATATATCGTCATGCAACGACGTAATAATTTGAATTAATTTATGTCATTCAGGGGTTACTTGCATTCGCCATACCCATTTTCCTGGATTTTTATTTTACAATTGTTATATAGATAACACGGATATCTACAGTTAACTAAATGATATTTCAGTTTCGTATTTTGTAAAAAAAAAAAATGTCGGAGGTTATGACGGGATTGGCGGAGAGTGTATTTCATAAGAAAAGCAGGATGTTGACAGACAATTCGAACCGCCTAACTTTAAGACGGTACGCGACAATCCGGATTTTACAATGTAAGTCCATTTTGATATATTAAAGACCGCAAATTTAATACCAAAACTTATTCAGAAAGTTTTTTTGTTTTTTGAATTATTAATATTTTCTTACGTCACACTTAAAAATTTCTCAGCCATACGGTGGCGTCAATCGCGCTCGACTCTGGATCGTGAGTTCGAGTCCCTCCGGCGGCAGGTTAGTTTCCTGTCTTTCGGATGAGACA
The DNA here is from genome assembly GCA_030159075.1 of Atrina japonica. Lineage (NCBI taxonomy): Eukaryota > Metazoa > Mollusca > Bivalvia > Pterioida > Pinnidae > Atrina > Atrina japonica. Next base: position 726,465 of record BROG01000056.1, read on the forward strand.
GTAAAAACTGGAGGTCCCGTGTCACAGTAGGTGTCGGGACGTTAAAGAACCCTCACTGCTCAATGGACGTAAGTGCCGAGCATAGGCCAAAATTTGAAGCCCTTCACCGGTATTTGGTGACGTCTCCATATGAGTGAAATATTCTTGAGTGGGGCGTTAAACAACAATAAACAAACAAACAAACAAACTGTTTAATACTTAGATTGATGTACGATAACGAATAAGAGATTATATATACACTGTCGTGACGGGCACGGGATTTCCTATATTCGTAGTATACATTTTGTCAAAATAAGGTCAGGTCCAGTGTGGTATGCATGTACAAAATAGTAAGGTCGGAAATATCATTTGCAAATAAATAATTGCCAAACTGGGTTTGTTCAAGCAATGTACACAACTTATATAGGAATTCAAGAACTTTTTTACCTGTGTATTTCTCTTTTTCTTTTTCTTTTTCTTTTGTTTTGCTAAGTAGAAAAAGGACATTTTCGGAAAAAAAGAAACAAAAAAAACAAAAAACAAAAAAAAAAACAAAAAAAAAACAAACAAAAAAAACCACCTTAAGCTTATTTTATGGTTTTTGTTGTTTGCTGCTGCTGTTGTTGTTACTTCCTGTGGTTAACATTATTATTCATCGGTTTTACCTGCATTTTGTTTATTTCTTATGTTTTGTTTTTTTTACAATAAATAGAAATGTCTATAAAGACCGTTGGGATTCATTTTAGCCGGGTATATCGGCAAAGGCGAAAGCTGGCTATTAAGATCATCGAGTTGTGCGCAACGACTTTTGGCGCATATGCGGTCTCCGTTTTAACGTCAGAATGAAACTGCGCGCGGAGATATGACATAGTATATGTTTGTTATGTCAAAATATGTATTGAAATTTTCTGATTTTGTTCCTAAAGTGGTTTCAACATTGATGTATCTATTCTTATTCTGCATAGCTAGATTTTTTATATGTAGGGAACGTACCAAGACGGTTTAATTTTCTTTCATGTTCTCATTTTTTTTATTTACAAAGCCGTTCCCCATAAAGTGAGCGCATTGTAGGGTAATTTAAAAAGTGAGAATATGATGGGGTAAATCAAAAAGAGAACACGACGGAGTAAATAAAAAAGTGAGAATATGATAGAGTTAATCAAAAAGTGAGTACATGACAGAGTAAATCAAAACGTGAGAAAATGATGGAGTAAATCAAAAAGTGAGAATATGATAGCCCAGAGTAAATAAAAAAAGTGAGAACATGACAGGGAAAATAAAAAAATTGAGACTGACATGATAGGGTAAATAAAAAAGTGAGAATACGATAAGTTAAATCAAAAAGTGAGAATACGATAGATTAAATCAAAAAGTGAGAACATGATATGGTAAATAGAACGTGAGAACATGATAATAATCTATGATAGAAAAAAATTAAATATAATTTTAAGAAATTCGGTGAAAAAAAATTTAACATATTCAGAGTCCACATTGTTGCACTGATCTTTAATGTATGTCATTAAATCATTCACACGCACGTGTTCTCTCGACCTCGATCTGGAGGGGCACGAGACACATTACGTAACTAATTTGCATATCTGAAATTTACAATAATTACTAGTATACGCAGCATATGCCAGAACTGATTTGCATACAAATGGTTTTAAATCAGCGTAAAGTGTACAAGCAGTGCTATTTCTCGTGGTTTCCGACGCCAGCTGAGCAAGCCTTTAGAATTCAGTATTAAAATGATTTACCTTGACAGATATATGCATCAGTCCTGAGGATTATTATGTGCTATAAAAGTCTCACCGTAATAAATAAACACTGATTGATGTAAACTTCTATCAAATCAGTGTGTGAATCAAAATCTTCCCTACATCTACACTATGCCACTACACAGAGAGAGAGAGAGAGAGAGAGAGAGAGAGAGAGAGAGAGAGAGAGAGAGAGAGAGAGAGAGAGAGAGAGAGAGAGAGAGAGAGAGAGAGAGAGAGAAAGACGGTTGTTCCAGAGAACGAATTTTTCTATGGTTGTTTTTTAAATGTATTTTATTTCAAATATATATTGCAAAACATAATAATACATAAATGATGGGATTTGAAAAAAGCGTAAGCGTAAAGCATGGTGTAAGCAATACACAAGTTAGTCGTTTTCTGTTTGTTTTCCTTTGTATAGGTCTGATGATTTGAATACAAACTTTATCAACTTCAGCATTACAAGAACCGACAAAGACTCCCAGACGTTGACCTTATTAACATAAATCGATTTGTGCCCCCCTTGGGTGTGAAATTTTGGAATCAATTTCTAGATAAATACACCTAATCATATTTTATTTCCCCAGTAAATAGAAACATCTTAAGATGGAAAAAATACAACAACAAAAAAGTACAGTTTTATGAATGTTTTGAACGAGGACATTTTATATCACAGTGTAAAATATTTGTATTGTACCCAACAGTCAGAAAACTAACAATAAATTATTTAAATCGTATATATCTGTGTAAATAAGGACAAAGTTTATAAAGTAGTCGATCGGCTGTATCAAGCATGTACCAATGATTTCCCAAATATTTATATTCTATTTACGTTGTAGTTCAATTTTAGATTAAAGATTTGGGTGCCGCGAAATATATTTAGGCCTAATTGAAGCAATTTTATCGTTTGGTTCACTGGTTGAATATTTAAAATGACTTTTAAATATTATTTGGGGTTTAATTACACACGTGTACTATAAGTAAAGAATATACACTGGCTGTTTATCATTGTAGGTACCGGTATAATGAACGTTATGGAACTGAATTCAGTTCCGGAAAAGACCCTTGATGCTTGTAACATGAAAGGAATGGTTCAGAAAAATAGTGTTGAAAAGTTGGAATATGCAAAGAAAAAGAGAACGATAGAAAAACAAAAGAAATACTTCGTGCGACAACATTCAAGGGATGAAAATGAAATAAAACAAATTCTTCAGCGTTTGCAGAACGAACAGAGCGTAAGGGAACCGGATTCGAACAAAGAATCTGAATATACTGGTAAGCTTTTAAGTTACTTTTATACTACTTGTAAACAGAATACATGCCTGACCGTACACATTTTATTCAATAGGTTAGATAAATTGTGAGGCAAGAATTCGTCAGAGGTTAAGGAGACTGGTAATTTGAAGTCCAGTTTTCAAAAGCTATAACCTATTTACTTTTTAATACCAGTTAGTGATATCACTCTTTCGAATAGGTGATATCACTTTTATATTATTTTAAGTGATGTCACTTATACGAATGAGTGGAGCCGGCCAGGCTCAGTCTGTAGCGCGCCCGAATCTTGATCGTGAGGTCGTGAGTTCGAGTCCAGCCGGCGACAGGTTGGTTTCTTGTCCTGCAGATGAGACAGTCAAAACCGAGGTTCCGTGTCACAGTAGGTGTCGGCACGTTAAAGAACCCTCACTGCTCAATGGCCGTAAGTGCCGAGCAAAGGCTAAAATCTGAAGCCCTTCACCGGCATTTGGTGACGTCTCCATATGAGTTAAATATTCTTGAGTGGGACGTTAAACAACAACAAACAAACACACAACAAATGAATGAGTGATATCACCCATTCGAATGAAATATATCACCTATTCAAACAAAAGAGTGATATCACCTACTCGAATATTCGACTAAGTGATATCACCTATTCCTTTTGTAAAGTGATATCACCTATTCGAATAGGTGATATCACTTATAAATCAATATGCCAATGAATGCTCCCTACACAAAAATAAAATATATTCCTGGGTCTAACAAAAATATGACTTGTGTCAACTTGGGCATTATAATTTTTTTTTCTTTACATTTGGTCCAAAGAATTATATAGGGTGTTTGAAGTGCAGCCGCTTTTACGCGGAAATCGGACTCTAGTTCAAAATGGCAAGAATCGGTGGCATGGTTTCGGCGGCTCTGTCTGCTTTGATTGCTGAACTCATTTCAAATCCTAAAACAGGCACGGGAGATGATTCCGATTATGCAGCGCTGCGCCTTTATCAATCGTCCTTTTCGTTTTGTTCTTCCAAAGACATAGGCCTAGTGATATTCACTACAGATCTACATTTATGGAGGAAATGCGGAGAAGGCTTTTACTGTTTCAGAATTTGAATATTCATTTTGTAAAGTGATATCACTTACTCGAATAGGTGATATCACCTATAAAACGTATAAAATGATATATCCTATTTGAAAGAAAGAGATCACCTATTCGAAAGAATTATATCACTTATACGAGTAGGTGATATCACTTATTCGTTTTTATAAGTGATATCACTCTTTCGAATAGTTGATATCACTCTTTCAAATAGGAGATATCACTTAATCGAATAGGTGATATGACTTAGTCGGTATTCCAATGGGTGATATCACCCATTCGAATAGGATAGGTGATATCACTTATTGAATAAGTGATCATCTATTCGAAAGAGTGGTATCACTATATAACTGGTATTGAAAAGTAAAACGACGCCCCATAATAACCGGCGACCTCTACCTCCCTCGGAGATCACATAGGTTATCTCTCAAAGAAGATTAAGATTATTTCTGAAAATATAACCCATATAGGAAGCATGTGTGGGGGTCTGAATTATGCTTTCCCTGGATTTTCTCATTTTACATACCCTGAGAGGTCATTTGTAGCTTCCAGACACGCGCAAATATGCACCATAATTACCATTGTTTACAAGAGACTAACGCTGGGGTGGGGGTGCGGGGTATGACCCCCTGCAAATGTTTAACTTGAGATACCGTTTTAGCTTCCAGACACTGAATCATGACGTTTGTCCTTCAACTGGACAGAAAAAGGGCGAATGCAAAGGGGTTAGGGGGTATGTTCACCCAATGCATTTTGCATTGATTTTCCAATTCATAAGTCTAGGGAGGCATTATCCCGGACACACCGGGATTGAAAAAAATTCCCCAAGGTCCGGATTCCGATAAGTTCTAAAGCCAAATTGCAACTTTACAAGATATGAGAGGTCTTAATCCAGCTTTCAGATATCAAATTCGAACCTGATTTATCACAGACGTATAACATTGACACAGTGCTCTTTATGTCGCTGCTATGAACTGAGTGTGAGGAAACTTGGAAAAGCAATGCATGAGTATCACAGGAAGTGGTCGGGAGGAGTGGGGAAAGTACCGGAAAAGTTTTGAATTTTAAAGAGAGACCATTTTCTGACTCGTGGACACCAGTCTCAATCTGTCAAATTGAATGACTTGAGTTATATCCAAGCTTTGAATTTGACCCCGATTTCGGTATATAAAGAAGGCAGTAAACGTGATTGAAAGAGAAATGGGAACTCGAACCATTGAAGCAAAAATAAATAATACAAACAAGTAGACAGATCTAGACAGACAACAAGACAGATACAATTCCCATTATCTTCGGTGATTAACTAAAATTCCGTAGTCGTACACTGATACATGGGTCTAATAATTGAATGGACTCGCTAGCTAACCCGGATCCCCTGACCCTTTGATCGTTTGAATAGCCATTTCTGATTATTTTTACTAGATTGTTGTTGTTGTTGTTGTATTGTTGTTTAACGTGCTCGGCACTTACGGCCATTGAACAGTGAGGGTTCTTTAGCGTGTCGACACCTACTGTGACAAGGGACCTCGGTTTTTACTGTCTCGTCTGAAGGACAGGAAATAAATCTCTCTCTCTCTCTCTCTCTCTCTCTCTCTCTCTCTCTCTCTCTCTCTCTCTCTCTCTCTCTCTCTCCCTCTCTCTCTCTCTCTCTGTGAATAAAATAAATAAAAGCATTGATGGTAAAAAAATTTTAAACATTTGAAATTTAATGTCCATGACTATAATATGATAAAATTTTATATACATGTATTTTTATTTCTGTAAGTTTAAAGGGGTACTTTATTTTATCTGATTCATACTGAACTAATACCACAAAATTGCTCGGTTTAATTGTTGTCACCAAGCACATTGCATAAGTATTAACTGTTTCTGTAGTCAAAATACGTCTGGGACTCTGCACCCTTGTACTTTTTTTTGAAGCTTACATTTAGAGAAAATATGTAATTGTTTATTTTAACGATTATGTTTCATGCAATATATATATATATATTCTTTATTTTGCTTCATATACATCGTTGATTATATCTACACTTCGTAGCCTTTAAAAGCTTTTATAATAAATGTTGTTTTAGTAGCATATTTCCAGTGTAAAAATTACTTTAACTTTACGATCCACTCATTCAAGATTGAAATCTTATACCCTGTACATACATTGCAACTGTACAGCTGATATATTGGGCAAATAACTCCTGGTTGAATTAAACACCAATTTATTGTCATTTCAGAAAAGTGTTTTTCGTCACTTAAATAATATATAAAGGATTGCCACACACGTGTATAGCAGAGAGTCACCCATTTATTTATATCTATTACAAGTCATAAGATAAATCAATATCTTACAGCTGATCAGCACGAAATCTGTAACACTTTCCAATTAATGTGGATGTAATACTTAGAAGTTATTTTCCATATAATCATGTCACTCAATCGTGTCAAAGATTCACCTTGAAAAGTTTTTGGGGAGCTCCGACATTCCTTTCAAACCATTGTCATTGTTTATAATAAAGTGGTTGGTGAGCTGATTGAATGGATTGTTTCACCCTCTATCCAATCTCCCGGGGGCGGCGGGGGTGGGGGGGGGGTAGGTTAGAGGTTGTTAGAGCATCGCGCTTTAAAGCACAGATTCGAGTCCCCACTGGAACCTAAGCTAATTTTTGTGAGAAAGTTTGGCAGTTGACTTGCGGAAGACTGATCTCTTCCCGGCTATCATTATAACCGGGTTCTCTCTTCCACCATTAAAAACTGACCGTAACCAAATAACTGAAATACTGTTAAGTGTGGCATAAAACACTATTCAAAATTTAAAAAAAAATGAAATACAGTAAAACTAACCATAAAAACTACCTCTATTTAAGGATTGCCTGTCTATAAAGACCAGCTTTGAAAAGTACCATGACTGCATACTTCAACGAAATTGAATCTATGTATAAGGGTCACCTGCCCACTAAGGGCAATATTTTCTGGTCCCTTGGGTGGCCCCTATACACAGGTTTCACTGTACATGTATATTCACTCTCCCGTGACACGTTTCCATCTGTTGCCTTTCGAGAAGCTGAAGTCGATCTGTGTACGTGTTAATATGTATTCTTAAGTTTTGTGTATTTTCTGTTGTTATTTATTTATTTATTGTTGTTGTACATTTTATTTATTATTGTTTTAGGTAAATCTCCGAATTATGATTTAAAATGGAGCACCTTCAGTAATTGACAAAGTGCCAGAAATTTGTACCTATGCTATGGGATCATGGCAATGCTCTAACCGAATAGATCACTGCGAATTATACACTGTCTTGTAATGTTTGCAATTGTCAAGTCAATTACATGACATTGGTACCCCTTTTTACCATACCAAGCAAAGACAAATGTGGGGGTCTTTGGCATCCCGTTAAACGTTTTGCCCCTACCAACAAACAGAATGTATGCGCCGTTTTCAATCAGGCAAATCAATTTTACATAGAAACTCAAAGGGTACCTGGGTAGCGCAGTGATTTTCGCACTTGTTTCTCGCCGATGCGACCGGGTTCGACCCTTGGATTGGACAGGGTAGTATGTGAGACGTGTCCGACCTGTTGGTCGCGTGGGTTTTCTCCGGGTACTCTGACTTTCTCTCACAGCAAAGACCCCCATAAGCTAACGATAGACATTTATATAAGTTGACATAATTTGATTGCTTATTGTTGTAAAGTAAGTAAAGTTTGATTTTTTGAAATAATGGGCGATAATCCAAGGCTTAAACGCACGCACCATATATTACACGTGCGCAAAATAAACTCTAAAATGAGGTAAAAATATGTGAGCATTGACTGTTCTCAATTTGATTGATTCGCCGCGCTTGAATGTTTTCTTATCACTGTGTAGATGGAAATTTCCAGTCCCATATAATTTTAGCCATTTTCGCCCTAAGATATGAGGGTGAATGTGAAATGAACGCGAAATTCTGAAGCATGGATCTTGACACCATGATGATTTAGGGCGAATTTAAGACTGGGTGAATGTTTCTTGTCGCAAAGGGGCGAAAATAACTAGCGACGAGGAATTTTAGGTTTATAGTAACTATTAGGCTGACATTTCTTTATGTGAGACCACTTGTTCAGTTCCGAAAACGTTTGTTTATGGAAGAGAGAGAGATCCTAGATCAGAGTTTTCCATCATTTCTGTTTAATTTAACCTTGAAGAGTTATTATTATTTTCGTTTCATTGAACACAATTATCAAATTGGTTAGTCGCGCCACTGACCGATAAGATGGAGACTGAAACACTTAGACCAAAAAAAACCCAAAAAAACAACAAATTAAAAGTCATTCAATTTTCTTCTCAGTTTAGAGTCCGCCGACGGATCGGTTTTTAGATTTTAAAACAGAAAGAAAGAAAAACAACTCACAATTGTCGAGGAAAAATTATTGAACATGGCCTTTAATCGAAACATTTATTTTGATCATTGTAAAAACTACTACCTTATAGGCTACTCATAAGTACATGCCAACGATATGGTTTTATATTGTTCTCTAAAATATTGGGTTTTTTCCTGTCGTTTTTGTTTTCCTGATAGAAAGATAAGTTTGTGATTTAAAGGTGGACGCTTAACATTAAAAAAAAACTGAAAATGACCTTAAGTTGATAAAACATGTTACCTCCTACATAATCTTTATATTAGTACCACGCTACCTACATCCAATACACACACTAATTGCAATTTCATACCGTATACAATTAATATCGAAACCTGGGATGTTGTTTTCTTTTGTTCATACGTTTGGCAATCTGCCGTGTAAGTTGGTGTAATAACTAAATTTATATACACACAACTCTAACAATGGGTAGTGGTATCAATACGCAGTGTATCTCGTGCTGAAATTCGCGAACAAAGCAACGCAGTATAATCTGAATCCAAACAAAGAAATGCGCGTTATTACAACAGAAATATCGAATTTCAAAGATATGAAAGTTGCAAATCATTATACTAAATTACCCTCAACCACCGTATAATAGAACACTGTTCACACGGTGATATAAAAGGCCTGATAAGATCGTATATACACATTGACAGAATTACACTAAAATTCCGGAAAAGGTCAAACTTTTAAATGAACAAGCGGTGCGCGTTTATTGTGTACTGCGAATGTTTGTTTGTTTTTTTTTTAATAATTTTTTTATTTTCTTAGGGGTCATAACAGATTTTAATAACATTTTATCAATGTATGTTTGTTTCATTTTATTTCAAAATAATTTTGATTTTAATCGTCCGCGAATCGTTTTATTTACGACAGAATACATTACAAAATTCCACATACCTTTTTAAAGCCAAATAATTGAGTAAAAAGCTAAATTCTTCTCCTTATTTCAGTTTAAATTTATAAAATAATTGACATTTTATCGACCTAAACAAAAGTTTTTGTTTAAAAATCAGCATTATGTTTTTATTCACTTTTATTAATTTGTAAAAGCGATGAGATTTACAGGGCAAAGTCAAAATTACGCTTCAAAGTAAAATGTAATCTAAAGCAATTTAGAAATAATGGAGAACAGAAATTGTACTGGTAGTTATAATCATTTTTCACATTGGTGAAAAGAAGCCGAAAACGAAATCTACACCTCCTGAACTCATCGTGAAAAAGGAAAACAAATCAGATAAAAGACGCTCATACGTATTATTTAAAAATGTTATATGTGCGAGGAAACATAATATTATTGCGCTGAATTGTTTTTCTCCAGTTTAAATAAGTAACTTTTTCCATCCACACTTAATCATTTTCAGCTGTTTCAGGGGGAGGGCATTTTATTTTTTATCGTTAAGAACCCGAATTCACCAAATTTATTCTAATTAGGCAAGCTCAACAAAACTATTGTTACCTAAACAGTAGTTTGTTGATCTGGCTGTGACAGAAAACGAACCATTGAATCAAAACAATAATTTTCCAATAAATATGAAATGATCCATTGGATTTGGTATTGTTTTCCGACTATTCTATATACTTCTGAAGTTTCCTTCAAACTTTAATTTTTACTTTACTAAATTTTTAGATAATTTTCAATTAATTACTTGTTCTACTGATAATTAATTGAAAACAATTAACTATTAACTATTAACTAAATTGATTAAAGTAGAAATTAAAATATAAAAAATGACAAATTAAATAAAGTTCAATGATATATTTGAATTTGTGCTCACTTTTAAATTTTCAGTTTAAAAGTTAGGAAATGACATTTTCAAATTTATGGCATCATAGATATAGATATAAAAAAAATCTCAGATACCAAAGTATAAATCAACAGAATGTCCAGGACACAGATACAAATCCGGTAAAAATGGACAGATAGATAATGTATCCAGTTTTAACATTAATTATGTATATGTGTGTTTTTTTCAAATAATTTAATCCATGAATAATCTGTACAGCTTGAGTGAATCATTAATATGGATACCTCGGATCCAGGTTGCAATGTACGCAACAAAAGAATCAAAACAGAAAGCCTGCCTACCTTTATTGAGTGGTAGGCTTCCCCACATAATAGTATACTGTAAAATGTTTTGGGCGGAAGCTTACGTTCAAGTAATGATTCCTCGTCCAGAACCCAAGACCTAGAGCCAAAATCACCAAGGAACGGGGCAAAAATGAACAAAAGTAAGAATATGTCACATTTTAGCAAATGCAGTTTACAGGAAGTGACTGCCTTCTCGATTTAAGAAGTGAATGTACCGCATCTTTTAGTGTAGTGATACACCGTTTAACCGGAAGTACAGCAAGCCTCGTTTCTTGTTGAGGCGGCACACTATTACGGCGAACCATGATAGAATAAAAACATTCAGAAAAAAAGTCTTATTGAGTTTCATTAATTTCGGTGAAAGTGTTGCTTTCAATGTTGAAGAAAAAAAAACCAAGTCATATCCATTTCAATGTAAGCTCATGGCAGATTCTTTCTCTCAAATAATAGGTAGCTATAGCAGAAATGATGGCTCGGACGAAGAAGAAAGCGAAAATGTTATAACCAACCCTTATCCTTTGATAATTGTACCGAAGTTTGGTCCACCGACACCACTGAAAGACGCAGAGAACAGATCAGGTTGGTAATTGATATGTCATCTAATACATCACGATAATTTCACCAGCTCACAAATGCTTTCGGAGGGTATCAAGACTCTTCGTGCCCAAAATGTTTCAAGCGTACCCAATACAACTTTTTGATACCCCTGACTGTGTTTTTGTACCAGGAAAAGGTCTAAACAGAGAGCAATAAGTCAGCGTGTTTACAAATTACCATAAAATATAATATGGTCTTTTTTCTAAAAATATTGTACATATATAATTTATTGCATTGCATGAATGTCATATATTACTGGTCGTTAGGTGTAGGTAAGTAGCCTTTCACCCCTGTTTTGATTTAAATAAGACTCGCTTTGGTTGTAAACATGTGCCTTATTACCAATGTAAACTTACGTAACATCCACATTAAACTTAATTCACAAAATAATTGTCCAAAGAAAGTTAGTTTTTGTCATGTTTATGAGCTGATCAATTTGTTTTTAGGGCCCATATTTTTACGATGTTAACCAAGCTTGTGAATAATTTTTCGGGCCATCTGGTGGTTAATAATTTGATCAAATGTGTACCATCATCACTATTATCATCATCTTTTCTTTTCTTCTCCTTTTCTCCTATTGAATGTAAAGTTATTTGAAAATTGTAATATAATCATTGTATATACTGTCATCCAGCTAAGATGTATTGTTTATGTTATCATACTAGGCGGCAGAAATAAATGTGGCAAAACGTATGCCTAATCCATTTTTACAAATGAAATAAATTGTTTAAACTAAAAGTTAGATAATTTGGTTTTTGTGTTTGTATATATGTATATCAAAACAGACTTATATGTAAATAATAACCGATTCAGATAACTTTGATGAATTGCATTTTTATTGCATTTATGGTTTTATATCGGAATTTGATAGGGGGGGGGGGTAATGAAGCGCGGTAGCGCCTCATATTGAAAATGTTCCTGTACCAGTGTCCAATATAAATCATAAACGAAATAAAAATGCAATTCAGACCTTATATTTACATGCATTCCACGTATTTTTCCATTACAGGGACATTTAGTCCATGTTGCTAAGGTGCATGGCAACGGCTTACTTTATCTACATGACGAATAACAAAATAGTCCATGTTATTTTTTTATTTTTTACTTTATGAATTAAAAATACATTTTCGAATTTCATTTAAACATATTTCATAATTTGCTGTTTATTATTAAAGACTTTCAACACAAGTCTCACAAGTAGTTCCATTTCATGTATGTATATAGGCCTACATATGCGGATCACCAGGGGAATCAATTTCCGATATGTAAGTACGGAAATGCGTCTTAACATAGAGTGAATAGGAGAAAATGTAAATACACATTGACATTGTGGCTTAAATAATGTTTGTTTGTATATTTCAGATTCAAGACAAAACGTCAGTATTCGTGGCACAAGGAAATCTCTTGAGTATGAGAACATTAATTCAACTGAATCAAGAGGAATGTCCTCATTCCGAGCTACCGTGTTAGCGGCTTCGTTTATTAACAAACTTCAAGCACCACTGTCTTCTCGAAAGCAGAACCAATCAGAAAAAACAGATGATGGGACTTTGTGGGAAGGCGATCCGGAATATATATCTTCCATACGGAGACCGCGAAAATCAATAGCTGATCAGAGTCACAAAAAGATTTTACGTAGGGCAAAAAGCGAGATCTGGAAACGACCAGATTCAAGTCACTCGAATTCATCGGGTTCGATTTCAGTTTCCCGAGTTGGAAGTGGGAAGCAAAGAAATAAGAGTGTGGATGAAAGCGGGGTAAGTTCAAATGTTTCGGTTGTCGCATCGACCCCAAGGCGAATTTCTTTCCGAGAATCAAGTACCTGCGGTGCTACAGGAAATTATGGCGACGCCCCAGATTCCTCTCCGCCGCTTAGTAGGAAAGGGTCATGGAATAGTAAGAAAGGGGGAGAGAATTATAATGAAACGCAAAATCCCACAACTCTAAGAAAATCTTCCAAAGGCCGTAAACAGGGTACAATAGAAAACCCATTTCTTTGTCAAAGTGAAGACAGACGCGATGGAAGAAAATCTGAATTGAATGGAGATACCAAGCCCGACAGCAAAGATATCGCCTCCAAAGAAAATACGAAAGACATGTGTAACATTGAAAAAGAATCTGAAGGTGTGCATGGACAGAAAACTTCACCGAGACGAAAATCATCTCTAAAGAAGAAAAACAGCAACGATGGAACAGTAGCAAATGCTTCCAAGAAAGAGGAAACTGAAACTGGCAAATCTCCAAGAGACTCTTCACGGAAAACCAGTATGTCACGCACGCGCCACTCTTCATTGAAAGAGAAGAAATCAAAGAAAGGAGGCATAAAGGATTCATTATCACTAGAATATGCGTCACTGAGTCCTCGTGGAGCGAGACCACGATCAGACAGTATTACAAAACCACGGTCTTATTCAACGGGGTGTAGTCCTAATGATTCTCCGGCGACCAGCCCTTTCGTTAAGGATAGCAAATTCGAGTACTGACAGAAAATGAACTTGTGTTACGTAGACACAAAAATGTCTTTATGTTCTGTTGGAATCACTGCATCAAACAGCAATCTTTCCTGAAAGATATGTTAATTATGTACCAATGATACACTTTCTAAACATAATCTAAATACGTAGGCCCTAATTGATGACAAATGGTAAACAGTCTTTGTTGATTTTCACCGACTAAGGGCATTCCAAGGTTTATTTTATGTTTCGCATTCATATTGAAATAAAAAAGCTTTATTTGTATCAGAAAAGCCAACAGCAGAATGACAGGAAAATCTTTAAGACATTTATAGGAGAAAAATTTTACTTTGAAGTATTTTCCTTATGTGTACGTGTTAATAAGAAAAAAACAACGGAATTAAGCTCATAAAAACTATATCTTTGGTACATACTGATAAATAACCCATGAAATGATAGTTATCACATTGTTTAACTTTTCGTTTAAGGTCTATTCTCCAAAATGATCCCTTTGATGTTTGTTATATCATGGTCCCAAAACCAATTCGTCCTCGGACGCTAAACAGAGAAGAAAAAAAACTTGGAATGGCCTAACAATGAAATGTAAAACAAAGTTCTTCAACTTGGACAATGACATCAATAGTGGTGGATTACAAAAGTATTGTATGATAAAGACGGTGTAAAGTGTTACGATAATTCTGTAAAGAAATGCTTGATTTTCAGGATACATTTTCGCGTCCTTTTTATTTTCAATTGTCAATAATATGTGTGCTATTTTAGATTAAACAAACCCTAGCGCAGTTCTTAATTGAGAATTATTTCTTCATGTGGTACATCTGTTTTACGTCATCTAGGTCACCTGAGGTTAACTATAATGGTGCAATGCAATTGACATGCGTCATGCAAACCAAGTTTAAACCAGATTAACTTCTTCTCGGAAAACACTGGAACTGCATGTATAAGATACGCCACATTATTAAAATTTTATTTGTTTAAGAATTGAGATTGGATAATTTGAATACAATTAGATACATTTGAAATGATTTTTATTCATTTCATACTCTGACTCTGCGGGAGGTTGGGATTTTCTTACCTTTTAATTATCTTACGGATGATTCAAGTCACTTTTCGGTTAAGATATAAAAATTTCAGATACCAAAGTATAAATCAATAGGATGTCCAGGACATAGATACAAATCCGGTAAAAATGGACAAACACGGACCTCTGGAAACCAAGAGGTGGGATCAGGTGCCATGGAGGAGTAAGCATCCCCTGTCGACATGTCTAGGGATACCATTAGGATGGCGACAATAAGGAACGATTACTCCCGCCAGTATGATTTTGATGTCGTCATCCTTTATCACCTAAATTAAAAATTAACGGTTTTTTTTGGTTATGTTTTAGATTGCATATGGTCTGAAATATTATAAACATAATACCAAAGTTATAGTGCTGAAAGTAATTCGCTGTGTTCTTTGTTTTCATGCACTATTTCCATGTTTCACTTAATGCTGCGTTGAGATGTCTGTTCGAAAGCATATATTGCATAATTTATACCGATTGTGACGAACACTTGCTTCACAATATGACCGGTCAACAGTAAATACCCACTCCTCTATTTCACCTGGTCTCAGCTCTGGATTATACAGAGAATATTCAAATATTCTCCATATGTAGATATTTTGGACTCCCGTTTTGGTTACAGTTTTGTTACGTGTGTGTTTTATATACCAAGTTATTTCCGCGACATTTGGTACACAAAGCATAGAAAAATGCATGCAGTTCATTTGTAATCTCTTACTTGAGCGCCATAAAGTGTTTAACTTCTAGATGAAGTCACCTCATATCTTAAAGGGAATTATCTAATCCACGGTAAGGTTTCAATTCTAGTTTAATGATGATATGGAATCACGTTTCGGTTATCCATAAACATTGTCAACTTTAATCATTATCCAATAAAAGTCAACGCATTTTCTATCATGCTGATTAAAATTCAGCTGTATCCTGTATCTATGGAAAAGTGCATGTACCTTTACGTACTTTGATATGTGATGATGCATGTACTTTAAAATCTAAATATGTTATGTGTCATTTTTTGGCTGATCGAGAAATGTCATATTTGAACAGTATTCTGTTATATAGGAATAATCAACATATTGTCCTACGACATGTTTAATTTTTTTTTTTTTGCAAATATGACTATTTGCATTATGACTACTACAGTAATTTCTTACAAAAATTTACACATATGTCATAGGACAGTACCTATAAATCGAATAAATGTTTTTTTAACCAAAACCTAATAGAGCCGGCCTGGCTCAGTCGGTAGCGCGCTCGACTCTTGATCGTGAGGTCGTGAGTTCGAGTCCAGCCGTTTCCTGTCTGTCGGATGAGACAGTAAAAACCGTGGTCCCGTGTCACAGTAAGTGTTGGTACGTTAAAGAACCCTCACTGCTCAATGGCCGTAAGTGCCGAGGATACGCCGAAATTTGAAGCCCTTCACCGGCATTTGGTGACGTCTCCATATGAGTGAAATATTCTTGAGTGGGACGTTAAACAACAATAAACAAACAAAATAAACAAAACCTATTTATGATGAAAATATTTTGCAACTTGTTGGTCATGTTCTTTGTTCGACTTCTGGACCATTCACAAAACTTGGTAACTACTGACCTATCCGTTGTGAAAGGTAAACACCAAATTGTCTGATTCGCCGTATGTATGGTAGACGGTATGTGTCATGTATATTTTACACAGGACTCGCAAGCTATTCCAACTTGCTAAAAATTCCGTTTAGTGTTTTGGCATTCTTATCCAACGCTGCTCTCCAACATCAAATAAAGTAGTATTAGCGCTTTTCCATGTCAATATAATGCATAACCTGAATGTATGATAGACTATCTGTGTCATCTTCTTTTCACCCTGTACTCGTTAGCTGCTGACTTTCTACAAAATTCATGTGGTATTTTGACTTT
This sequence comes from Atrina japonica, assembly GCA_030159075.1. Lineage (NCBI taxonomy): Eukaryota > Metazoa > Mollusca > Bivalvia > Pterioida > Pinnidae > Atrina > Atrina japonica. The sequence goes on from BROG01000056.1 coordinate 743,065, forward strand.
TTTCCGATGCTGTCTTCCGACATTACATGAAATGTATGGTAGACTATGTGTGCCATGGATAATTTACGCTGTACTCATTCAGCATGCGACAAAGTCCGTGTGGTGTTTTGACATTCTTATCCGATGCTGCCCCTCCCACAACAGATGACATGTTACCAGTGCTTTTTTAATGTCAGTATCAAGCTCCAGCCGAATGTATGGTAGACTCATCGTGCCATGAGTTTCTTTACTCTCTATTACTTAGCTGCTTTAACTTACTACAGGATTCATGAGGTATTTTGACACTCTGATTCGATGGTACAATTAAGTAATATAAGCGCGTTTCGATGTCCGTATAATGTTCTACATCGATTGCATTGACTACTTGTTTAGAGCCATTAGGAATTTGTTTTTCTATAAATATTCATTTATTTTCTGTTGCTATTTGCAGAAAATGTCTTAGTAGCCAAATTATACAGATACTTAGTTTTAGAACTTTAAGTTTTAGTTGACAATTTAAATGTCGTAACAGAAATCAATTTACAATATTCCCGATGGAATTGATTAAAACTCACAAATACCACAATGTTCATCGTTAGGAGGAGTATACAATCTGGTGAACATCGGACAGACAGCGACCTCTGACGGATTTCCTCGCGGAAACTCGCGAACATCTCCACTTATTCAGCTTAATTTGTTCCCCGTGGATCTTGAACCCAAACGGAGTATAAATAACACATATTGTGATATAAATCAGAATTGTCTATTCACACGAGCATGGTGATCTCTTAAACTAACGAAAACAAACAACAGATATCACCATTAACATGTTATAAATCATACAGTATTGTTACAAAGTATGTGAAATATAATATATATATATATATATATATATATATATATATATATATATATATATATATATATATATATATATATATATATATATATATATATATTATACAAAACAAATATGCCAATGTTATTGATCTGTCTAAAAGTCAACATAAATGCTCAGTACAATAGTTTCTGTCAGTAAAGATAACATCAGTTAATGGTAAATAGCTTGTGTATATTATGGAACTATTAATGAAAACCATGCCAATGCGTATACATGTTATGTTTCAGAAATCGTAGGAATTGATTGACGGAATCATTCGCACAAAATGATACAAATCATAGATGAGCTAGAAGTTGTTACACAAATACCATATTTTATTCAATAAGCGCCCGTATCCATATAAGCGCCTCTCCCATACAGTTCGGATATACTCACCTTTTTACACTAGCCCTCACCCCTTGCTATCCATTAACAGAAAACTTTCTATGATGGAAAGGAATATAAAAATAACAGAATGATGAAGATGATGATGATACCGACAACGATGATGATGATGATGATGATGATGACGATGATGATGATACTGGTGATGGTGTTTATCTTAATAACATAACAATAACAATTAGACCACCAACATGAACAATAACAATCAGAATAGTATGGTGCCGATAATAAAATAATAAAATATAACTAAGAATGAATTTTAAAATTGCAATATCAATTGTAACGAAGCGAGACAGTGAGACATACAGCAATGCTGCAGATATTATCAACAGAATAGAACAGTTCCTGTTAAACAAAAGCAAAATTCATTGAATTAATGGCAAAATTCCGCTGCAGAAATCTCTACAATTTAATGTTTTCATTATTTAAAACATAACTACCCTCATTTTAGAAAAAGTCCTATTGAAAACGCGTTCTTACTCTTCATACTCATTATATAAACTCTGCTAACAAAATAAAATAGTATAAATTGTTGCGTTATAATTGCTTTAATAAACAAATTGTTTCCTACGGACAACATTTGACTGTAACAAATCTGGGGTCCTTTTTACGAAATGTCGTAAGTCCTAAATCCGAACTCTTACTCCTAAATGTCATGGGACTGACCAATCAGCGATACATTGCCATGGTAGGTAGGACTAAAAGTTATGATTTAGGACTTAGGACCTTTCTTAAAACGGACTCCTAGATACTGCAGTAAATTTAAGATTTTGCTTTAGTTTACTTTAGGGGTTTATTTCCACCGATTGTAATATTCACGGTTTTTTCTTTTCTGAGTATTAGCATGTTATATCATTTATAAAATATAATTTATAGTATTGCTTAAAAGATGCGCAAAAGACGGAGGCAAGGATGTGTGTGTGTGTGTGTGTGTGTGTGTGTGTGTGTGTGTGTGTGTGTGTGTGTGTGTGTGTGTGTGTGTGTGTGTGTGTGTGTGTGTGTGTGTGTGTGTGTGTGAACAGATATATACAGAATACAACGTTTTGTTAACTTTCTTTTATCATATAGGAATAGACCAAACCTTCTAGAAAGTCCAGTACTCAATACAACATGAATATGAATCTTTGAAAATATTAAATATTTTGGAAAGCCAGGTGTGATCAGGTTTCTTCAAAAGTACACATCATTTGCCGATCGGTCATCCCCGCATTGAGTTGAAATCGAAATCGTAAAAATCTGGGTCCGACACCGTAAAACTTGATCATTTATTTAAGTCTGAGAATATTACCAAATTTCCTGATAAGCCGAAGTACAGTAACTTTTTTAGACTTTAGAAGTTCTTAAGTTTTATGGTGTAAGCCCTGGTATCAATTAGTATAGAATTTCAACAATTAGCAATACAACTTTTCAGTTATTGACGCATGACAACAGCAATAACTTCAACGATGGCAAAATCTGCGAAATGGTTACTTCAAACAGGAACTACTTGTAATAACTAAGTAGTAAGTGCTCTACTCGTATGCGGAAGGGCAGGGTCCGATTTCATGATACCAGGTCATATCAAAGACTCAGAAAGATAATTACTATTCCCTCGCCGAGCAATTGTCATACGAAGTGAACGGGTGTTTCGGATGAGACTTAGAACATGAATACACTTCACTTAAATTTGGTTACCCTCTAAATGGTTTGCTTTTTGTAAAGTTTAGGTATCCAATACCTATTCAGTACCTCTAAATAGTCCCCTAAATTGGGGTACGGTTAGACGTAGCATAACTAGTCTGAACTGTAACGGAACCATTGTTCGTTATAGACTATTACAATAAAGAGGTAAATTAGTTCCTCACCATCAACAAAATTTGAACATGAAGATCAAGAAAAATATGCAGGTTTAATCAAATACAGTTTATAATCTAACATAATCGTTTTGTTGTGGGTAATTGGGCCTAAAGAAATGGTATGCAAATTGATGTATCCCGTTTTCTCGTCCTTTGGTACACCTGGTCTGAAACACCATACCACGGGTACTTCATCCCTGTCAAATTTCGTTAAAATCAATCAACTGCTTCTGGAGAAGAGTTCAATATGTTGCTATATTTGCATTTGTGCCCCTGCTCCATTCGAAAAAAAAATCGACTGCACGTATTTGTTTATGTTATCGACATTGTTTTCAAAGACAGTGTTCTTGTTGTAACGCCTTGTGTTTCTTAGAGAGTTTTGACGTTAAAACGACTAGTTAGTATTTTCTATAGTGTTCGAGTTGTAATCACAATTGTTTCCTAGAGCGTGCTCGCACTGTATCCTTTTTGGTATGATCTCTCATTCACTATTATATAGGAATATACGGAATGTAAAAAAAAACTTTTGTTTTCACATTCTAAAGCTGGACACTTAATATAAATTTTATCTTTTCTTCTGCTTATTGAGATAACATTGCACCAGTGAATAGTATTCGTATACAGTATATGTCACGTGTATAGGTTTTGTAAGTGTTCGCGTGGCAATGTCGAATCCTTCTGTATAACCTGTTTCTTGTTTTAGAGGGATATGTCCTGTATTAAGTATCCGTCTGTAGGACAGAATCCTTGGCAAGTCTTTCAGCATCTAAATATTCCCAGCATGCTCTGTTGGAAAGTACGCCATCCAACATCTGGTTGAACGTCGGATCTAGTTTTGCGAGAGACTGCAAATATTTAATACAAAAGAATTGTTTACTATGTTGACTTTTGTTTAATTTGAATTCATTGAAATAATAAAACTGCAGGTTTTATCAAAACAGACTACATACTTACAGTAGTCACAATAAATTTATGTTTGAACTACACCATATTTAGACTACTTTGGTTTTCCCTTTATATCATAAGACAATAAATACGCACAAATAATAGTGATTAGCACTTTTTGTATTAAGTATAACGATCAGTGCCACCTGTTTCCGGTTTAAAAATGTATTACTAATTTCAGGAATTTAAGGTTTATTTCGTGTTTAGCAAATCGCTGTTATTATTCAATATTGTAAAATGTGTTGCTAATTTTGTTAAACGGTTAAGAACGTAATACCAAAGTTACAATGCTCAAGACGATCGTTTCTGTCAATTAGACTTCATCAGTTGAGCTCCAATTTAAAATGTATATGTATTTTCTAAAGAGAAAGTGGTATCATACCATATCATATTAAGAACGATATGATAAAATTTCTAAATTTCACAAAAACTATTGATATTCATCAAAGTTGTGTAAATTGTACATATAATCAACCACAATAGCGTAATATTTTTGCTTTTTGGCATGAAGGAATTTATTTACAGAAATACAGTTAATATCTATACGTAGACAATTAATTAAAATTTGTCCATGCCAATATTTTACCTTGTATAAGGGAAGACAAATGCCATCGATCCATCCAAGCTGTAGCTTTGGTAACTCGTCTTGTTTTTCACGGTCCATACAAGCCTGTACAAAAATAATGAAGTACGAGTTATTGCCCTTTGATTGGTTTTCTTATTTCTGCTATGATAAACTTTAATTTGAGTTTGGTTTGAATTGCGTTTTACGCCACACTCAACAAATTTTAAGTGGAATGGTGGCGGACAATTTTTAATGATGAAGGAGTGATTTCGTAAAAGCATTGTTTACCTTGAGCTTCTAATTGTGAAGAATACTAATGACATTGCAATATATTATTTATGACATACCTGCGGTTGTATTTTAAATTCGTTTCTCTCTTTGTCACCTTGATCGAAGAATTCAGTCATAACAAGATCAGCAGCCTATATAACAGAGTACACATATTACCATGGTTACATAACATTGTCATGGAAAAACATTTCGTCGCTAGTAACATATTTTGGCCTCATAGAGATTTAGTGGTAAAGCAATTAACTTGCAAGTGAAAGGTGCCCAGGTTTTGATTGAGTTGAGGCCGTAACCTGTGATAACACCTTCCTTCTTCAGAGGTTCTGCATCGGAAGTGATGTAACGGACAGGACCTACAGCCGACAGGTGTGACACGGTAAAAACTATATTGGCAGAAGTCCAAAATACTGCTCAAAATTTGAAGCACTTCGCCTACAGCTGATGACATCTCCAATTAATCGAAACATATTTGGCGAGATGTGAAACAACGATAAAACAACAAAAATTTGTAATATTTCAATCTTAACATTATTCAATTTCTTCATAGCATCATGCAGGGTCCGAATTCAGGTAACCGGGTACTACATATGACTTTCAAGGAGGTAGTGATTCTTCTTTTGCTAAGTGCTTGATATATGACCTGATTTTAGATGAGGCTTATAACCAAGTTTCCATAACATACGTGGCATAACAAATTTAAATAAACCTCATCGCATTGGCATACGTCCGTAGCAGCTAACAACATTTGTGGCATTCCGGCTACATTTGCTGATGTTTTCTCCATATTAGTATCGAGTCCGTATTCTTCGTGGTAGGTAAAGCAAAAATACCACACCAACAACACAGTATGTGGATCTTACAAAGTAAAGTCACTGCATATGTAAATGCCATCATAGATAATCTAACACGCATCATCAATCATGACATTGGAAAATCGGTTTCACCTACGATTTTCACACTTAATTAAACTTCTTAAATATCATTTAAATAAGCTGTTAACAAAGATGAGAAAGGATAATGAGAAAATTGCAATCCGTACCTTTCTTTGTATTTCCCATGGTTTAGTAATGGCTGCAATATCACATGTCGTCATCAGGATACTTTGTAGTATGTCACGTGATTCCCGGTCGTCCCAGTTCTTCATTCCAGAGTCTACCATTGCAAAAAACTTGTTTCTAACTCTGCAAATAAGATCGTTTTAAACTGATGACTTTATTTATGAAGACGATGATGATGACGACAAAAAGATAAAATGGTGATCAAACTAACAATTTATATCATAAAACCCATTACGTCATGTAGTGGATTATGATGAATTGTAGTACTAGTGGTGTAGTAGTATTAGTAGTAGTAGTAGTAGTAGTAGTAGTAGTAGTAGTAGTAGTAGTAGTAGTAGTAGTAGTAGTAGTAGTTGTTGTAGTAGTAGAAGAAGTTGTAGCAAAGACAGTCATCGCAATATTACTGATAACGTTAGTAGATAGTTAGATAAATTTAGTGTTTTAGTGATTGTTTTCATAATCCATAATTATTACTTCTGTTTATGTTATTATTAGGTGCTAGCATTAACCTAGTCTTCTCCTCTCTTTAGATACATTCCATTTGAAACCATTAAAATCGTAGACACTTCTGTCACATTAAAATCTAACACACCTCTCTCAGCATAATACTGATTAATATTCCATTTCAGACCATTCGCAAAATATCATTTTGATTTGTTTGCAATCATGCGCATTTAGTGACGTAAATGTTAAAAAAACCTGGAAATACGGACTACTGAAATGCTGACTTAATTCCAAGAATTGAACGACGGAAGAAGATGAAAATAGCATTGCAGACTGCGTTCTTCACATATTGCATGTAAATTTGTTATTGCAATTAAGGTTGAAGTGCGAAATAATGTCAATACGCCAAAAACGTAAAATTAAAGTCTTACGGTTGAGTCAGAAATTGATTATCATGCCATTAACTTTAAGTTTATTTTCCTTTGTCATGAAATTAAAGGAAAAGTTTCATTTCTTTACCATTTCCCATACAATACATTATTCATTTTAGTTTACGTTTTTATGTCAATGGATAGGGAAAGCTGTTGCTGATCGACGATTTGGCATTCAAATAATCTTAATGTGCACAAAAACTAAAACAGATTACACGTTCGGCGGATTATAATTATATAACAAAATCGTGTTTCTTTTCTGTATTATCAATTTTGTTTTGTTTATTTGTTTTTATGTCGTTCTATCTTACACTCGTTACAAGGATATCATGAATTTCGTTTAATATCAACATTTCGCAAATTTTACGGTCGGTATAATGATCTTGTTCGCAATTATAGTGTTTCATTTAGAACATCTTGAATTGCCCGTTGGTAGTTCTTGTAGTATCGACTTAACCGACTATGAAAAAAAGATTTATTACTCAATAAGCTCAACTAGTTCAACTGATTTTGATCTGTGGTCTCACAAGGGATGTTTACACATCAATTGCGCCTCTGGATTGTCATAGTTCCGTTTGTGTCTAATTGTTTTGATATATTTGTTTATTTTCCCCTTTAATTTTATTTTTTGTTTTTCGTTACTTGCTTTAATGTTTCCTGTATCAAAATATCCTATAATATACTTCTTCTTCTTTTAACGAAAACTATTTTATGTGGAATAAATACGTATTCTGATTTAGATCCTTTTTACTTTTAATTTATAGTTCATCAATCTATTTTGAATGTTGTCGTTCTGCTGTCCTTTAGTTAGATCACACCATACGTTGGTTTAATGTGCTCTAATGTTCCTAACACATCATTATATTTTAAAATAATAATTTATCATTTTTTATCTTCTTAAAGTGCTGTAGTAATGTATGCTTTCTGTCTCCCCTAAGCGCATTGACGATCCAGCGCGTGATGAAAATTACTCTAATGAAGTTGACATTCTCTCTTAATGACTCTTCTGTAAGGGTACTTTATAATCAAAATCAGGATCTTATTCCTTGAAGAGTTCACGAGGGATGATTTAATATCTTTTAAGCTGTGTACCGAGAAATGCACCTGAGTGATTTCCATTGACTTATTTTCATGTTTCCTGTTCATTTGGAAGATTAGTATTTCGATGTGACATGCACTGTATTATTTGAAATAAACTTATATCTTTGAAAGATAATAAAAACAACCGCTGTTATTCCATAAAATGAATAGCATAGTACATTTCGTACTGTTTCATTTTTTAACTTTCTATTATATAATATAATCATTTTTTCTCCGTTTGCACTATCACGTGTGTTTGATGAAATAAGAATATAATAATTATTAGGAAAACTAGTTTACAATATCAGAAGATATTTCCCGTCAAGTTATCAACGAGTAGACAGACAGCGATCTTGTTGTCCACAGGAGATGCACTTTATGTCGTTAGAAATATTCATTCAGTCTTAGTGCGTTTTGTATTGAGATAGGATGAGTAACAAGGGGCACTTACTGAATATGAACTGACAGATCAGTGGCCAAAATTGCGTGTTTTAACATGAGTATGACCTCTCCGTAATCCTCGGAACTGAAATTTCCAAATATATTTTGACCCTGTAAAACAAATGAAATAAGACATTGAAAGCATTCTTATATGAATTAAAATTTAATCAAAACTTGATCATATATATTCATATCTTTAATCAACTGAAATTTTCATATGTGAAAAAAATATATATCAATGTGAATATCATTATTTTACAGATTTCAAGTATTCAAAAGTTATGTGTGTGTCTCTTAAATAGCTTTACAAATGAGAATATGAGAAATAGAAGTAACGTACCTCGCTATTTAATATCATAACGGCATGATTAAAGTGATGATGTTCAAGTGTCGCTTTCGTTCCGTATAACTGGGCCAAAGCCGACCCCGTCCTGTTTTTAAAGATATATTTAAATGATTATTAATGACCGCATATTGAGAAATGATATTTACAAATATATATTTATAATTTTTAAGTAATGAAATTAAAATTTGCTTCCTAGAAGCCCATTGATCACGACAAATTGATCCTGAATAATACACGAAATTATAAATCTTGAATTTGTACTATTTTGATTGTTTTTTTTTACTCTATTATATAAAATGTGATAGGCACGAATGTAAATACTGTATGTCTGGAAATTGCAGCTCCCATTTATTTTCCGCCAAGTTTGTTCTTAGATTAGCGAGTAAAGTTAAAATCAAAGCGAAATTTTCAAGAGGTTGTAAAGAATGTTACGCTGCTAAATAATCGAAGCACAGAAAAAAATGTCATCCATGAGAATATAGCTATTTAGGACGAACACAAGACGACTTGAATATGTTTTCTGTCCTAAAAGTGGCAAAAATAACCAGTGGCGAAATATTCAAGGAAAACAGAAAAGCAAAGAAACGTGATAGAAACGTTTGAAAAGCTTACAACATATAATGAAGAAGTACCAATTGATATTCGAAACTGTAAGTCCATTACAATAGGACAAATTAGATATAAAAACGGTCTCAACATGAAGAACAATTGCTAAACCTAAACGGGGTGGACCAGGTTTCCTGAAGAAGTCAGCGCAACCGTCACAAATGTTCAATGGAAACTTCATGAGTTCTGTGAAAAGGTCAAATTCGATGAAAAGGTCGTCAGTTGTACGACAAATTAGATATGATAACGGTCTCAACAATTGCGAACCACAAATTAAAGATAAAATGGAATCTTACTTTTGTTGGAATGCATTATTGGTTCCTCTGTGGTCGAGATCATGACATATACAGGCGACTATAAGGACGAGTTTCTCTTTTTCGGAAAGATCTTTTTTCACGTTACCATTCTGAAAGAGTAATGATGGTATGAGTGTTTGAAAAATTAAATTATCATTTGAACAGCAATACAAACATGAAAACGACTATTCCGTTGTTTTTTAAATCCAGAAACTTTTCCAGGGCATTGCTGGTACGATGTTTCGGCAGAAGCTTATTATTTTATACTAAATTGCTATTTAGCAGCGCTTTAACTCTCTATTTCTCAAAATCTAAGATAGTCACCGCTATACAGTACCTACTTTAATGAATACATTCATCTATATGTTGTATTTGTTGGCATTTTGGTTTTGGAACTATTATTTCAAATCTAACCTCAACTTCCGAAGTATTGTTGACGAAAACGATCGTCTTGACATTTGTTTTTGGCCACCCTTTCTTGCAAAACTATAACATAGTTTTTTTTCTTAATAAAGTCAACAATATCACAAGAAATGCATTTTGTGAATGCATACAAAGATTAGTGAACAAAGTGCATTATTTTTGGTTCACTGGGCGCAAAGGTTCATGCTGTCTTTAATCCCCACTTGTCGTTCATTGGCCGTAATCTGCTTGACGTAAATTGTTTCTTTGAAAATAAAGTATCCACAATACGTCAAAATGTATAAAAACAGGAATTTGGATCTCTAGGTTGGTATTAGCTAATATACTGCTATATGATTCTGATCTGTTATGGTAATGGTCAATATTACTTACTAACAGAGTTGCAAACATAGACTGGCAAACATTGAATGCGTGTCTCCAATTATGATACGCAACATTTCTGTAATTTTTCCGAACTGTCAGGATCCAACGACATAAAACCTGTAAATAAAATGTACAGATGCATACTAATCGCTGTAATTTTAATATCAAAAGTTTGCATATTGCATGGTCGGCATAAAGACCACGTTTGCAATTAATATATTTTACACAAAACAAAATTATGAGTAATATGTTAGTCTTTGGTTGTTAAATAGTCTATTTCGTTTGAAAAAAAATGTTTTTTCTCACTTATTTCATTTAAATTTGACAGTGGACTTTCTGGCAGATGTGACCGTTCAACAGGCGATGCTTACGCCTACCTGGCAGATGATTCCGCCTCTTTATTTTCAGAAATCTGAATTTGTCCAATGGTCACAATAAAAGTATGTGGTCTCCGTCCTTATGACTAATCTTGATATGGTATCTTGATATAATATGGAAATTCAAGGAAATAAAATATTATAATATTTTATATTATGTCAACTCACAATTGATAATAATTATAGTGCAACTGAATATGCAATGGCGATGACTGACACGGCTGTTCAGAATTCTTAGGTGTCGAAGGAACGTTAGGTGGTATTTACATTGAGCGCAGTGCTACAACGATAATATAATAGAATGGAATATATTTGATTGGGTACAGGTATCACTTTTGAACTTTGTGTGTATAATTAGCTTTATGTTTTATTGTTTAGTTGTCATCTTATCTAGATTACTTTTTGTAACAGTGAGCAAACACCTTTTTTACGAGGTGATATTGGTGAGAAGGCTTATGCGTTAATCACTGCCCCACTACGATTCCCGGGGCAGTCATAATTACTCAACTTCATAAAGGACTAACTTTTTTTTCTAGAAGTACACTGTCATAAATCCATTCGCATAACAATATTCATTTTTAGCAATACGTAATCAAAAGCATGTATTTAGATAAAAAAAAATCACCTCGTATTCGATTCTAAACGTTCGCAAAAACCCGAGGTCTTTAAATATTCTGATCGCAGCTTGCAGCATTTCCTCATTGGACAGGGAGAAATCATTATAATTGAAAGAATCCAAGTTCCATTCTGTAGCCTTTGGAATATTTTGGGTCTAAAAATGAAAAGAGAAAACCTGAAATCGAACTTTAAAAGATATTTGATTACAAATTCCCTATTGAATCGGGAAAATAACTGCGAGAAACAAATATTTAATGTATCAAAATTCATCTCCATAATTTTATTCTGCAATTACAATTGACAAGGGAATATGAAAATTATTACCGTGTTTCACTTATAACGATAAAATTAATGAATGTCTCGGAGCATATTCTCAGTACAGCATTTACTTTACCAAATTATAGATCCAAATACCACTAGATGCCGACAATATATTACGCAATTACAAGTCCCTCGATAACCCTTGTATAGAATTAGAGGTCTTCTGTATCTAAATGTAGCTCCATAAAAGTTGCTAACGTATCTTTCCATTGCTGTGAATATAATTTGTAGGCCTAAATTAATAATACAGCTACAAGAACTTTTGAAATATGGTTAGTTATTGTTAGGTTTAAACGAATACAATATCTTATCCGATTACCGTAAGTATGACGATCTCCTCGGCAGACACTGATCCGTGGTATGACAGCACCTGGAAGGAAATTGATATTTGGTTAAAGGTGCATTGGCTGTGGTTTTTTTTTAATTTTTTGTTTCTTTTTTCTTTTACTTAGATTGATATTCAATAACAAAATCAGAGATGTACACAGGTGTATAAATTCTTAAATCCCTACATATTTTGTGAAAATTACGTGTGAAACCCAGGATTGGCACTTTATCAATTGCAATTGATTCAGTTAAACTTATTATTTGTATATCAATACCACACAAATTATATAGGAATATAAGATTTATGTATACCTGTATATATAATTTATTTGTTTTTATTTTTTTATTTGTAAACAACGTAGACACAATTGAACTCTGGGGATAAACACAACCTATGCTCCTTTAATATCCGGTAGCTCTTAATACAAATTTCTTTCTGAAATGTGTTGTAGATTAGCTTTGGTATTACATATTTTCAAACATTGAGAAAGATTGTTTTAGAAAACGGGAGAGATTAAAGACAAAGAGGCAGATAGATAGACAAATAGATAGATAGATAGATAGATAGATAGATAGATAGATAGATAGATAGATAGATAGATAGATAGATAAATAAATAGATAGATACATAAATAGATAGATAGATAGTTAGATAGATAGATAGATAGATAGATAGATAGATAGACGGACAGATGACAGAGATAGATAGATAGATAGATAAGTAAATAGATAGATAGATAGATAGATAGATAGATAGATGGATTCACATAACTTCATAAAACGCATTTATTATTTTTATATCATTAAACATTTTTATTAGCTTGAATCACATCATTAAGGGTAATTTTTGAACATGCATCCAAAATCAAGGCGTGCTGTGGTAGGACAGACGGCTATATTTATGGTTTTATAAATGTATGCAGAAAAAGGTCAACTGTAAGACATTTGTTATTTCATGTTTGATAACTATGATGTAGCATGGTGCAACTGTACTGATAAATCAATCCATTGTATCGACTTAAAAATTCCTAAAATGTCAATAATTTAACATCATTTGTCATATCATTGTGACAAAAATAAATGACTTTATTACTCTGTCGATTTGTATGAAATGTTCGTATGTTAAACAGCCTCCAGCGTCTATACTTAGAAAAGAAAACCATTACCTCTAATGAAACTGTTTGCTTAGCTGAAGCCAGTGCTATTTCTTCATACAGAAAACAGTTGTTTATTCCGAGACCACAAAAGATGGTAAAAGCCTGCAATAAATTCGAAATTTGATCATTCGTATGTCAGTATATATATATATATATATATATATATATATATATATATATATATATATATATATATATATATATATATATATATATATATATATATATATATATATATATATATATATATACAGTGATACCTGTTATAGCGGTCACCTTTATAGAAGGATTACTTGTTTAAAAAGGTCGGTTTTTTTCAAATCCGTTCCCTGCATTCTTCATTCTACCATTCGATATACTTTTCCTATTATTCGATTTCCATTGAATAAGCTATCACTACTAGTTTAGATGTGTGTTCTCAATTTCTAATTGATTATAATTGCGAAATCTTCCTAAAATCATAAATATATCCGTATAATTTCCGGAGTAATGACGGCTGAAATTTTAATAAAATGCCTATTTGCGTCGATTGCAAGACACAAAGACATACAGATGACTTTTATGTATGTTTGATTGATAAGTTTACTACTAATTTTATTGAAATAAGCTTTGTAAATATGACACATACGGAAGGTTATAATCACGTTATACTGGGAACTCTTTTGTAAAAGTGGTGGGTAATGCCATATTTCCCAAGGCATTGGAAAGGCATCCTTCTAAATTAAGATGGAATGCTTTTCAGTTCATTCTTTTTTAATTTGAATAGTTTGTTTTAAACAGCGAAAGTTTACAGAAATGACACATTACTGCAGCAGAATTATAAATTATATTTTATTATTGTATTTACATTTTATTGCGATTTGATTGTTTTAGCATATTTCCCAATTCATTAAGCAAAAGAGAGTTAGATAAGTTGACAAAATTGATGCCAAAACGGGATTGGAACAGTTTGTCCAAATCTTTCGTGTTTATATAAACTTTTATTACCTCAAATAGTTGATCGTCGTGTTCATCAAACGGGTGGCCATCCAATGTGTTCATCACCTGTGCAACGCCTAAATACATAAAAATATCGATTAAGAAAATAAATTTCTACAATCTTCATGCTGATAAACGGGGAACAGTTTCTCAACACACTTAAATTCTTATTGGGTTGTCAATCGTGTTATCTGATCTAAAATTTAAAATAAAAAGATCGAAAATTTTCAGGATTAGAGTACTGTTTTCGGGATTTTCAAACTGTTAGATACTTTGTATAATAATCATTGTTCCTTTTACCATGCAAGATTTGAAAATCAATTTTACTAGTCATTAAAGGTGACTTACGGTAGTTTTAGTTACTTTCATAATAAATCGATTGCATGTATTCGTTTCCGCCTTCGGTTCTTTCTACTAGTTTCGGAAAAATGTTTGTAACCATCGAAAAACTATTACAAAGATTGCCGTATAAACGTTTAAAATCACATTGACATTATAATTTACAAAACATTTAACAATGGAAATATCATAATGACGATTACGTGTACTTAAAATACAATCATATTCCAGATAAACGAAATATCCCAGGAAATTGTATTTTCAAGTACGTGACTTTAATTGCCGATGTTCGAGTCAAGAACTTGAGACGAACCATATTACTGACAATATTTTTGGAATTTGTTTTGAAATAGATTACACGGAAAAATATTAAAAAACAATAATCAAGCATCAGAAAAGGATATATTTTATACAAAATGCAGAAAAATAAAATTCATATCAATCTTAGGCCTACCTATTATTTGGTGGTCTCTGTTACGTATAGGCTTACAAAGAATCGATTTTGTATGGAAACCCGACCCTCGATCACTCTGCAAAGATAAATGACGAGTATGGATGTAAGGTAATAGTAAGAAAACGGTGAAACATGTTTATATCCAAACAATATAATTTTTATGATGAAGATCCACCATATCGCGCCATTTGCAAAACCAAGTCCAAATTTGAACTGGCATTATCTGTGTTTACCAAAATAAAAATAATTTCGAGTTTTGTTACTTTTACTACTTGTACTTGATGTACAATAACAAATAATAGCTATAGATAGGCTTATGAAATCTTATATCCCTACATATTTTGTAAAAAAATAAGGTCAGGTCCAGTGTGATATTCATATACAAATAGTTGAGTCAAACAATTGCGATTGAATAAGTGTCAAACGTGGGTTTCTCAAGTAATTTTCACAAAATATATAGGAATTTTATATGTTTAATCCTGTGTAAAGATTAATCTAAGCAGTTAAAAGGGAAAACGGAATTTGATGATAACACAACTAATGCCGGTTTAAGTTTAACCCACGTCGAACTATACGTGAACAAAAAATGTCCGCATAAATAGCGCAGTGAAGAATCAAAGTAGTAACCTCCCTAAAATGTTTTTTTATAAAACTGAAAGAAGATCACAAAGCAAATACATAGTCCGACATATATTTCTTAAAGCATACCGATACAAATAGATATACCGACACATAATAAATGTACAGGTAATAGAATGTTGTTTCGAACAAAGGTCCGTAACTTTGCCCGTAAACGTAGACGAAACCGTAGACGTAACGCGAGTTACGATTTTATCCCCGTGTATTTAGTTTCAGTTCCAGTAAAGATCGTACCTTTACCCGTAAACGTAGACGTAATTCGAGTTATGATATTGTTTACATTTACGTAGTTTCAGTTTCACCAAAGTTCGCAATCGTATGCTTACACGTTATGAGACAAGTAACGTGTGATATTACGAGTACTTTGGAGCAGACATAGACTCAGACGTAAGTTTATAAGTAGGAAGAAATATACAAACCTTGGTATAGCACAATTTTAACGTCAGTTACGAGTACGTATATATATTTACGTATACACGTAAAGTTACAACGTTTTGCATATATACATGATTTTGATAATTCCAAAGATTTCAAGTATATTCCTAGCTTCGATTTGAGTTATGTAAGTCATCCACTGATTAGCTTCGACGCAAATGACGTCATCGCTATAATTATAAATCATAAATTTTGTATAGCCCGGGATTAAATACAACAGCTTGTATCATTTTATTAAAAGAGGCATTAGCTACTTCTTTTCAATTGTTTTTATTTCTTTTTTTACTAATTAAACTGATATGAAATAACAACAAAAAATGAGTTATTTTCAGGCATAAAAAATCTTAAATTCCTGTACATTTTGTGAAAATTGCTTGAGAAACCAAGGTTTGACACTTTTTCACTTGCAGTTGATTAATTCAACCTTACTATTTGTATTTGAATATCACACTGGACCTGAGCTTTTCACAAAATATATTGGAATACTCGACTTTTTGTGGCTGTATATAGCTCTTATTTGTTATTGTACATCAGATACAAGCAGTTAAAGTAGAAACAAAATCGAAATATGTTTTGGTAACCACAGTTAATGCCCCTTTAACACCGGGTACTGTAAGACAAATAGTGAATTGAAAAACCAATATTTCAGAATTTATATAACTTTTAAAGCACCAACTCACCTCCGGATCAAACCTGGCATCTTGATGTGCATCAGCGATATTTATGGTCTCGCCAGTAATCAGAACCAATTCTGCAATTTTGTTTCCGAGTCGATAATCAGAATTCGTCTCTGCGCTACATGATAGGAGAGAAAAAATGATAGGGTCTGTTAGTCAAAGTAAACGAGATACAGCTAATGTTTGGATGAAAAATAATTTGTTTATGGTTATAGTTGTATATATATATATATATATATTATATATATATATATATATATATATATATATATATATATATATATATATATATATATATATATATATATGATTAGAGATCGATGTCCCACTTATATTGTACATATGATATCGTGACAATCAAATGTAAAACAGCATTCATTTCCACCGCAGCTATAACATAGGGACTCCTATGAATGACCACACAATGCCGAACAACAGGCAAGGGAACAGAAATCTGTATAAAACTTATTAGATAGGATATAGTCTGGCAATAATTGTTTGCTCGCATGTCAGTTGAATTTATTCTCTCTTTTGTCCTTGAATATCTCTCTCTCTCTCTCTCTCTCTCTCTCTCTCTCTCTCTCTCTCTCTCTCTCTCTCTCTCTCTCTCTCTCTCTCTCTCTCTCTCTCTTTCTCTCCGACGTTGACAAGACAACCAGTTCATACCTAGGTAAAAAGAGAAATCAAAGAATAAAAAAAAGCAAAAAAATATTTATGAAAAGATATTTGTTTCAAATACCCATATTAAATAGTATTTGTTTTCGAGAAAATGAAATGGATGAATGAATTACATTACCGCATTGCACAGATAATGTGATGATCGGGCAAATTTTGTGATCCAAAGATCCGAAGATGTCAAATCACTATACCGTAGATAAGATAAATATCATCACACACACACACACATACACACACACACACACACACACACACACACACACACACACACACACACACACACACACACACACATATATATATATATATATATATATATATATATATATATATATATATATATATATATATATATATATATATATATATATATATATATATATATATATCAGAAGTTTACTACACTAGATGTATGCAACTGTAATATGAAGTAATTAGGAATGATCAGGATGCCTTTTGAAGGTGTGAATTGCTATAGATAGTAACGTGACCCAGTTAGGTCAATTGACGTAACACCCCCTGTCCTATTTCGGTCAGACATGTTGAATTAGGCCGCATATTAGGCCGAAAATTGTTATGATGCATATCATGGGATATAAGTGTTATCATAAGATAATTACTCACGATGTCGTCCATTGGTTTGCTGGAGATATCCCATAGAAATATGACAGACAAAGTCTGCTCTGATCATATTACACGTTCATTTATCCATTGTTAGAAAGCTTTCTACTTATTTATTATTTTATTTCTTCTCGTTTTCTTTTACTAAATTCCCCGCAGGCAAGTTAGGCATTTGACTTTAGTCAGAGCAGAGCCGAAAGGTAAATATCTGCTGACGTCTGACGATTCTCCTTAAGTTTGCGTTAGTATTATACACATTTTATCTTAATCACTCGACTTTAGATGACCATTATCATATATTTTGCCTTTTTCTACCTTTCACATATTTTGTATATATAAAAATTTCAGATACCAAAGTATAAATCAATAGAATGTCCAGGACATAGATACAAATCCGGTAACAATGGACAAACTCGGACCTCTGGAGACCAAAAGGTGGGATCAGGTGCCATTGAGGAGTAAGCATCCCCTGTCGACCGGTCACACCCGCCGTGAGTCCACAGTCAAGTCCAATGAAACAAGTGAGGAGTGTATCCTCGTCACAAAAGATAATTTAAGTTTGAAGAAAATAATGAATCTTTGTCTCGAACTTGATAAAGAACGTTCATGTTAAGCTGTTCACCTGTAGACATATCCACAAAGGGGCAAAGATAACATGTACGTATTGTATTTGTGTGTTTCCTTTTATTCTATATTTCATAATTTGTAACTGTGGTACACAAGATAAAATCTAGTGTTACAGACTCAAAAAGCCGCAATAGAATCAATTCAAGGTTGCCGTGAATGCTAGTTATCTTCGTCACAAGACCGAAACGGACGTACAACATGCTCCATACTACCATTAGCTGTTGCATTCTTCTAAAGTAATAAACTTCTTATATATATATATATATATATATATATATATATATATATATATATATATATATATATATATATATATATATATATATATATATATATATATATATATATATCGTGTTTGCTATAACAAATGTCCCGGTGTTTTGGTGAACGCCTGATTAAGTGCGCGATTCATAAAGTACAGAAAGTGACAGTCTTTCATTGAACTCAAAATGAAACATTCTCTATTATATTGACGCAGCTATATTTCAGTAAGTTAATGTAAAATGCTTAATATTACACAAAATGAATTTCAATACGTGTAAGGTTGAAATTGGTTGATTTTGTTAAGCTTAACAGAAACATGTTTGACAGCAAAAAGTAATTGAAAACCGTATTAAAGGGTATAACGTTAGGGGTGCTTATTAGCATGCATACGGTAAATATTTATTTGAATAAATAAGATATACATGTACTTAAATATATTTCTTGAGGGCTGTTTGAATGCGTTAACGTCAGAATTTACTGTAAACGATGTGAAGCATAGAAATGTACACGCATTTCTCCTTGACAGCTGCTGTCCGAGAAGAGTTGAGCAACATATGGCTAAAAAGAACACAAAGCAACGGAGCAGAAAAAAATGTGCGACGGATGTGATACGGATTCGTAATGTAGGGCTCCTATTATGCATTATCGATCCGTGTTTAAACCTTTCTCTGAGTGTCTCTGAAAAAAATACTACTGCAATTATTCATCAGATTTATCTAGGTTACATATGTATACAGTCCCTGTAATTTGTATTGAAACGAAATCTTCGTGTTAAGTTAATTACATTTTATTGAATCAGGTAGGGCCACAGTGTACGTGGTTAATTGGCTATTTCAGCGCACGTTTCCTAAGACAATATATTATCTTATCTTCAATAAGCAATTATACCTTTTATAGTAAACGAATACACTATGTTAGATGATTTATTGGTCATTTGTTTGCTAGTTTGCAGATAAGATAAGAGTGTTCAACAACAAGTCATTTCAAATTATTGCAATACTATGTTTCACTGTTAAACGAAGGTCAAACCTAATCATAAAACAAGCATATTTGCAAATGTGAAATTCGAGTCGAGTATTTGTGTATGTAAGAACCAATTGTCTCACGTCGAGTGAGCCACACTTATTGAGTTTATGATTGGGCAAGTGGGCGTTTATCAGATATTTGAAAATTGTTGAAAACAGAGAACGAGAAAAATGTGTTCAGGTAATTTAGAATAATTCTAATGTGGCATTAGCTGTGTGTTTTCCCTTTTTACTACTTAGATTGATATACGCTAAGAAAAAAGAGATATACACAGGCATGCTTATTAGTAAATTCCTATTTATTTTGTGAAAATTGCTTGAGAAACCAAAGGTTTGGAAATTTTTTTTTCAATTGCAATTGATTAAGACAACCTCACTATTTGCATATGAATACCAAACTGGACCTGACCTCATTTTCACAAAAAAATATATAAAGAATATAAGACTTTTTTCTCTGTGTTTAGCTCCTATTTGTTATTGTGCATCAAGTACAAATACTAAAAGTAGAAAAAATCTAAATATTTTTTGTTAACACAGCTATTGTCCCTTTAATACAGTTTCCAAGGTCAAATGTATCTCAAGGCATATGGCAAAATATTTTGCTATTTCAATGATTTGTTTAGTATAAGTAATTCACTTGGACTCACGGCGGGTGTGACCGGTCGACAGGGGATGCTTACTCCTCCATGGCACCTGATCCCACCTCTTGGTTTCCAGAGGTCCGTGTTTGTCCATTTTTACCGGATTTGTATCTATGTCCTGGACATCCTATTGATTTATACTTTGGTATCTGAGATTTTTATATTTTAAATGTGTGGATATAGGACAATCTCGAATAGAAGATTTCAGGAGTATATACTCAACAGACAAACTGGCACTTTGATTAGTGTGCACCTTCGTATGTGCTTGTTTGTATCGGAATTTCGCTGATATACTAGTGGGTTTTTTGTTTTTTATTGTTGTTTAACGCCCCACACAAGAATATTTCACTTATATGGAGACTTCACCAAATGCCGGAGAAGGACTTCAAATGTTTGCCTATGTTCGGGACTTACGGCCATTGAGCAGTGGGATTTTTTTTTGTGCCGACACGGGACTTTGAGTTTTACTGTCTATATATGGAAAGCACCTGTTTACACAGGCCATTCAAATATATCCCTTGTTACCTTTCTATCATGAATGAACCTCTTAATAAAGGTCACCTGTCTATAACGGCCATCTCTGCCTGTTCCCTTGATTGGCCTTTAGAGAAAAGTTTGACTGTATCTTATTGTATATATATATTTATATATATATATATATATATATATATATATATATATATATATATATATATATATATATATATATATATATAAGCTATGTCTACTTTGAATAAATATTGCACGATACATGTGCAATTCCTCGAACAATAACTTTTTAAGATATATATGATGACCACATATACATATTTATATATGTACCTTTAGCTTGTGATAAGATAAGAGACCTTTTGTTTCAATTTTCCGATATTATAAAAAGACATAATTTTGAGTTTTAGAATAAACACCTTTTAAGATTTTTAACAAAACAAGCTGCAGCAGTTTTAAGTTCCACTGAAAAGAATAATGTGATGCTGTACCTCATTGTCACTTTGTTCCATTTTCGGCATTAAATACAAAAGGTCCCTTTTCCAAAAGCGGTTATTTATAATCAAAATGTTACCTGGAACACACGAAAGTTGACGCTCCTCCCGTGTTAAAGGAAGAAATTCGTAACTCTGGAGTTGAAGGGGTTAGCAGACGACGTCTGGAAGTATCGGAAGCACAGGAAAGACAAGACAGAAATACAGGAGAACAGGTTCCGGAAATAACAACATCGACGGAAATGCAAAGATGGTCATTCAAATGAAAAGATACAAATATAAAAACCCGCAGAGGTTCAGGAGAAAGAGTGAAAGTACATGTATTTAAAAATGTAAAGCGACATCTGGCGGAGGATTACTTAGAAATTGGTTATTTGGCATATTCTATCTATAGCGACTATATTCCGTTACTTTGAGACACACGAATACTCTATGTCATATATGAAAAAAAATATAAGGGAAAAAACCCGCAGAGGTTCAGGAGAATGTATTTAAAAATGTAAAGCGACATCTGGCGGAGGATTACTTAGAAATTGGTTATTTGGCATATTATATCTATAGCGACTATATTCCGATACTTTGAGACACACGAATACTCTGTCATATATGAAAAAAAATTATAAGGGAAAAAAGAGAAGTATAAAGAAAGAAATTATCCAGATGAGTAAAGCAAACACGCTCACAAGCTGTGTTTTCTTTCCAGTTAATACGTTTAAACGCATCAACCTCTGTTGTCGCATTTGGACTCACCCAAAACAATAAATAGTATCGTTCATTGTCACAATTCAGGCGAAAACTAATTAATATTGAATATAAAATAACTGTTCCTATTTCGGCTCTAAAGCATGCACCCCTAATAATTCTAATAGTGGACTTTTCCATTCTTTGAAATTGATGGGGCAAAATGTAGCTACAAAGTTTGGTGAGTTAAAGTACTAAATCAGCACGACGGTTACTGGATTTAGACACTGAAAGAAACATTATGAGTTAACATATGTACATGCTGTGACGAGTTCTGTTGCAGTCAAGAGAATACACATCTCGCCAAATAGAGTTGAACCCGGTAATATTGAATTTGAATGCCGTCATACTTGTGGTGAGGGCTCCACTGGAAGTTGTTTCTGAATTTTACACTCGTGCAACTCGGTAAAAAAACACACAGGAAATTTATAAATGGGAAGTTTTAATTTTCATACGTATGGTGTGAAGTTCCGTATTAATCAGTACAAATTTGACATCTTAAACGAGCGATCATCGATATTTAACGATATTATTGCTAAAATATATATGAAGTGAAAAGAACACTAAACGATCAATACACAAATGCTATAGATCACGATGCGAGTGTAAAGAAAACGCGAATTTGAGCTGTCGATTTGATTGATTGAATTTATGAACTTAAGCTCATATCTTCCCTAGTTCCCTGTAAGATGTTTACACAAAGTGCGGGAAAGGATAAGTAGAACACAGCGAAAAAAAGAAAATCCATACAAATGTGTCAAATCAATTACCTCTGTATGGACTGCCCGTTCTTTACGGGATAAGCTAGATCGAATATCTTTTTAAACGATGTCTACAAATAAAACAGAAAAATATTAATCTTTTTATTCTTATAGTTGTCATGCATTCAAGCTTCGTATTTGTAGAAATTGATCTTAGATGTAC
This sequence comes from Atrina japonica, assembly GCA_030159075.1. Lineage (NCBI taxonomy): Eukaryota > Metazoa > Mollusca > Bivalvia > Pterioida > Pinnidae > Atrina > Atrina japonica. The sequence continues at coordinate 766,276 of BROG01000056.1, forward strand.
CACTTTGATGAGTAGAAAAATTGATTTATTAGATTACGATTATCTAGAACAATGCAATTATATAATGGATATATAATAACAGAGGTGCTGGTGTACATAAATATTTGTTGTAAGGTATCGTAAATCGGTCATGTCTGCCTGATCACACACAACACACACACACACACACAGAGAAATATACAAAAAAATACACAAACTATTAAACGTGCCGACACCTACTGTGACACGGGATCCCGGTTTTTACTGTCTCATCATCAATTGTTTACAAAAAGGGTTTCATGAAAGCATACATACCTCTGAGGTTCCGTCGCGTAATAAAACTGAACATCGCTCGCACTTCAAAAGTGTTTGTGCCCTCTGCATGATTTTCAAAATAACATTTTCTACAGACGTCTGTTCCTCAAATAAATCATGAACGACCTCTAAAAGTGCCTAAAAGTATAAATGTGAAAAAAAACTTTTTCTTGTAACATTTGAATTTTGAACTGTTTTACGCCACATTCAACAATTGTTCAGTTATATGGTGGCGGACAGTATTTAATGGTGGAGCAGAGAACCCGGGAAGAAATACCTGCCTTCCACAAGTAAACTGGCAATTTGTTTTTAACAAAAGTCAGCATAGTTTCCAGCGGGACTCGAACCTCCGCTTAAAGGAAGTGAGAGGCTTCATTGCATAAAGCACGATTATCCAACCACTCTCCCACGGAAGTCCCCCCCCCCCTGCATACAACAATCGGCGAACGTTAAAAAAACACATATACCAATATCTTACCCTCCAGGTTTTCCAAGAGACAGTATGGAAATACGTGGAATATTGGACAAATAATTCAGACAAGATTGGACAAGATTCAGAGGTGGGGTCATGTATCAAGGAGGGGTAAGCATAATTTGTCGACCGGTCACATACGGAGATCCAGAGGTTGGGTCAGGTGTCAAGGAGGAGTAGGCAAACCTTGCCGACCGGTCACATACGGAGATCCAGAGGTTGGGTCAGGTGTCAAGGAGGAGTAGGCAAACTTTGCCGACCGGTCACATACGAAGATCCAGAGGTTGGGTCAGGTGTCAAGGAGGAGTAGGCAAACTTTGCCGACCGGTCACATACGGAAGATCCAGAAGTTGGGTCAGGTGTCAAGGAGGAGTAGGCAAACTTTGCCGACCGGTCACATACGGAGATCCAGAGGTTAGGTCAGGTGTCAAGGAGGAGTAGGCAAACTTTGCCGACCGGTCACATACGAAGATCCAGAGGTTGGGTCAGGTGTCAAGGAGGAGTAGGCAAACTTTGCCGACCGGTCACATACGGAGATCCAGAGGTTGGGACAGGTGTCAAGGAGGAGTAGGCAAACTTTGCCGACCGGTCACATACGGAGATCCAGAGGTTAGGACAGGTGTCAAGGAGGAGTAGGCAAACTTTGCCGACCGGTCACATACGAAGATCCAGAGGTTGGGAGGTGTCAGGAGGAGTAGGCAAACTTTGCCGACCGGTCACATACGAAGATCCAGAGGTTGGGTCAGGTGTCAAGGAGGAGTAGGCAAACCTTGCCGACCGGTCACATACGGAGATCCAGAGGTTAGGTCAGGTGTCAAGGAGGAGTAGGCAAACTTTGCCGACCGGTCACATACGAAGATCCAGAGGTTGGGTCAGGTGTCAAGGAGGAGTAGGCAAACTTTGCCGACCGGTCACATACGAAGATCCAGAGGTTGGGTCAGGTGTCAAGGAGGAGTAGGCAAACCTTGCCGACCGGTCACATACGGAGATCCAGAGGTTAGGACAGGTGTCAAGGAGGAGTAGGCAAACTTTGCCGACCGGTCACATACGCTTTGAGTCAGCATACAAATCAAAACATTAAAATGTTTCGTCAAAGTTGGTACAGACAAATTCACACCCTCTTCGAATTCGAAAATTAATAAAAATGATTTTTGTTTTCTTACCATTTGACTACATAATGAAGGCATTCATAATTTTGTTTATAATTTTGAAATTATTCGAAAACTATATAGATTATCTATACATATATACGTATTTCTGTTATAACCTGAGATACTCATTGGCTTTAACGGGACACATACAGACAGTACATGGAATATACATGGCCTCCACTGGATGATGTAAAACCTTAAATGACGTCACAATATACATCTTTTGTATCACCTGATGCCACTCCTGAATATCTACAGGTTCAATGTTTGCCCAGTGTTCACAAAATGTGTATACTGTATATGTTGCCATACTCCGCTTACATTTTCTTACGACACTATTAATGTAACTGTATGCGTTAGTTTAGATGCTTCATTGACCGAGTAGATAGAGCATCGCGATTTAAATCATGACGCCTCTGAACTCTGTAAGCGTGGGTTCAAATCCTGCAGGAACCTAAGCTGAATTTGTGAAACATTTTGCCGGTATACCTGCCGGAGGTCGTTGATCTCACCCAGGGTACATCCTCTAATATAAAAAACTGGCAGCCAATATATATCTGAAAAAGATGAGTGTGGCGTAAAACACCTTTCAAGAGAGTGTCAGCTGTGAGTTAAACATGACTGCATAAGGACGGGGTCAAACTCTATAACATGAACGCCAAATCGATATGGGCATTTCAATTTTCATACCGATCATAATACATTGTATTTCCGTTTGTCAATATAAACGTCTACAACATTTTGTCAAAAGGGATGCATCCCTATATTCTCTTTTGCAAAAACTATAGATGCTTTATTGATCAGCTGAAAATGTATATTGAGGATTTAAGTTGTAAAACGATATACTGTACATGAATTACACACAGTGCAAAAAACAATGTGTTTCCGATCTACTGGATGCATAAAGAAAAATGATAGATTGGTCTCGATACTGTGTGGGTATAAGTAATAGAAATCTGCAATTTGAAACCATTTCTTGTCTTAGATTCTAAATCGCCACTTCTTTATAAATAATTCGAAATCGGGATCGGGATATATAACTATCATTATTATGATTATCGTAACCATGCGTAGTTTCATTACTATAGTCTAATAATAAAAATGATAATACACAACCAAAAATAATAATAATAATAATAATAATAATAATAATAATAATAATAATAATATTAATAATGATAATAATAATAATGATGATAATAATAATAATAATAATAATAATTCTAATAATAATAATAATAATAATTCTAATAATAATAATAATATTAATAATAATAATAATAATAATAATAATAATAATAATAAAGACGATGATGATGATGATGATGATGATGATGACGACAACGACGACGATGATGATGATGATAATGATATCGACAATGACGACGATTATTATAACGATAATCAATGTTATTGCCTCATACTCACTCATGTCTGATGATTATAAACAAATATTTCATTTTGATATCGACTACATTCATCATCACCCATGCGTCATTTCTGTACTGCTGCATTGGAAAATTAAATTCATCTAATCGCCTTATCCGATTACAAACGATTTTCCGAGCATTATATAAATCTAAATTTGTTGACGGTTCAACACCCACATGTATATTTATAACCAACACTAATAGCATTTCAAGCCCAGCATGGTGGATGTTCCTCGTAAAATCCCTGATATGACTGGATAAATAGACATAATTTTCTTGATAACTATCATTCAAATACAATATTATTAACAACACCGTGACCAACTGATTTGGTCTGACATTTACATTCCCACGGATACCAAACTTTAAGTAATTGATTCCTTAGAGAAGAGTTATGATTTAATTATCATTGAATCTGCAGTCCAGATATCAATGAAACAGTTTATAACACGGATTGAAACTGTCTACAAAATTAAAAAATATGGCGTCATATGATAATTAGACATCAGATATACCTACCCTGTTGCGTTCATATTCTTTGCTGTAAGCTTCAAATATTTTAGCATTGTGAATGGCGATACCACAGAACGTCAAATAAGTTCCGAGTACCTGCAAATAAATGTTAAGAAGATATAAGTATCAGAATTTTACAAATGTTTTATTCTTTGGCTTACGATTTCATTCCAAAGTATTATGGTTCCAAAATATACAACATTTTGGGAAATTTGAAACTCATATCAACCTCAATTACTAGTGTATATAAGCAGCGAAAATCAATACGGAATATGATATTTAGGTGGCTGAAGTTCACACTGTGTTAAACTCACCTCAATGTACTTCAAACAAATATCAAAGTAGAAAAACAAGTATAGGAACATATATCACTCGCTGAAAAGACCAGCATATATATCAATGTCAGAAAATTTATCGGAATTACATATTTTCATATTATATAGAATTTTAAAAATAGTTGTCAAAAGACAAGAAAGTTCTCCTGAAATGGGTGTAAATTTTCTAAACAGGTTTTTGACCCACGGCTTGTCATGTTGTTAAGGTCATGGGACGTAGATATTTTGATTCCTTTAGCTCTGGCTGAAGATTTGAAAAGTAGGCCAAAGATCAATTTGTTTGTTTGTTTGTTGTTGTTTAACGTCCCACTCACAAATCTTTCACTCATATGGAGACGTCACCATATGCCGATGAAAGGCTTCAAATTTTGGCCTATGCTCGGCACTTACCGCCATTGAGCAGTGAGGGTTCTTTAACGTGCCGACACCTACTGTGACACGGGACCTCGGTTTTTACTGTCTCATCCGAAGGACAGAAAACCAACCTGCAGCCCGCTAGACTCGAACTCACGACCTCACGTATCAAGTTTCGAGCGCGCTACCGACTGAACCAAGCCGGCTCGATTATTATTTCTAATATTGTATCAAATATTCAATCTCCATTCTGTGGTGTTTAATTCCAAACTCAACGATTTTCAGTTATATAGTGCTGGTCAATTGTTTAATGGTAGCGGAGAGAAGCCAGTTACAATGTACCTGGGCCACCGGCTTTCTGCAAGTCAACTTGCAAACTTTCTCAAAATATTCAGCTTACGTTCCAGCGGAGCTCAAATCTGCTGCTTAGATGTGAGATATTTTATGTTTTACATCGCGACGTCTAAGCATCGGGCACGGGATCCCATTAAATCATCATATTCGTTTTCAGAATAAATCTTAAATTATATTGATCATAACACGATTGCAGATAATTATTCCTTTTTATCCTAGGGAGATTTGACTTTCGTAATCTAATACAACGATAAACAATAGCTAATGAGCACATTTTTTAGGTAAATACGTTTCGCAGTTTACGTTGGGTTTTTGTCCCATTTATATACGTTTGAAAGTATATATTACATATTCTATCAAAAATAAACGATTTTTATGCAGACATAATCATTTTTGAAAACTATGGTGATGATTAAAAGAAAATAAAAACAAGATACTGTAATACAATATATATTTCTTTGAAATAATATTTCTCTATATTGTGAAAGTCGACTAGAATTAATAGTACGTTTTCTTCTACGGTTCCAAAACAAATGATATCTATTTATCTATCTATCTATCTATCTATCTATCAAATTCATTCTAACAGTTTTAACTTCTCAAAACCTAAACCTTTCATTATTACAGTGCGCATTTGAAGGCGGATTTGAGAACACATTTAGATTTATCATTTAGTATTGAATGATAACCCCTTTTACTTTAGGATATATACATTTATATTAAATTCTAGCTCAAGTTATCAAGTCTTCTTGGGTATTTGTTTTGACACTTAAGTACTGTTGGTAACTACTTACTCGTTAAATTGATTTATAACAGCGTTAGAAGAAATTATTTTTCATTTACCAGTATTTATAGTAATAGTTATCCTTCACTATCGAACTCTACAGCACTGAACAAAACCGTGCACGATGACGTTATATCGGTTTATTGTTTCCAGATTTCAATAACCATCCCACACTACATCTTCATATTGAATATATGGTACTACTGCATTTATGTTTTCAATATCTGATAAAGAGGCTATATTATCATAAAGGAACGGTTCGACTGTGGGATGGTGAACTATGAAACATGAGGACAATTTTACTATTATCCGTGATTTACAGCATACTGAAAATCGTGTTCAAAGACTCTATTGAACATGTATCATATTTTTATCTGTCCTTTTATTACCTATGTCATATCTTTTGTCTCTCATCATCAAATTAAAAATCATTTTACATTGATTTCTATTTATCTTTTTTACAGAGCAAGGTTCTATCTAAGGGATTATCGGATTCATTTAAAGATGCCATAAAATTTGCAACTGGTAACTTGGCTTAGTCTTTGATATCTTTAAAGCCATGGAAAATATATAAAAAAATAATTAACAAATTTATGAATTTTAAACAATATAAGATATACGATAAACTGCAAGTTCGTCATGTTGTTTATTCAATTACGAACATTGTTTGTCTATCAAACTGCTTGTCTTTATCTGAACACGTCGATAATGTGCCGACGAAAATGAGATACTTGATTGTCTGCGAAATATGATACACCTTTTGTTATTTTTTTTCTTCAGTTACAATGATTATTTGTCCTATGTATAGTATCTGTCGTTTTTGTTTTACAGTAGTTGAAATCACGTGAGATTAATGTTAACAAAATAAACATCAATGGCGATTGGCCTGTTATATATAACAATCGTTGACTGGCATTTTGTGTATTGAATATAAAGAACACAAAACATCCCGTGTGCGAGTCCAAATACCTACTTCTACACTTCTGCGAGCGAAGTTCATTAAATGTATAATTTATTCTTTATTTTAATTTTTAATTTTGAACGATCATTTATGATCATTCAACAACATTTTTTTTCAGTTAAATGGTGGCGGCCAGATTTAATGTTGGGGGAGAGAACCCGGTTACATTGTTCCCGGGAAGAGACCATCGAAAAAACTGGCAATCCTCATCCCAAACAATCCACATAAGGTCAAGTGGGACTGGAACCTGCAGTGAGAGGAAGTGGGATACCTCACAGTCCGAAAGTCTGATACTCTAATCATTCGGTCCCTATATATGATATTTAATACGACAAATGAAGGGCAATTGACATTAAGATTTGTTTACAAATATATCTGTTGTTTACACAATCCTTCCCTGCTTTTGATGTTGTAAATTCGACATCATATATTTGTGTGAATGCCTATTTTTTTTAATTATCGATAATGGTGTACTTAATTTGTATGCCGTTTATTTATTATTTATTTATTGGTTAGATATATATCCAAAATAATAAATTCTGTACTGCAAAATAGATTGAACTTTTCATGAAACCTGTTAAGATATTATCTGATTACATTCTATTATCAGTGCTCTTGTTCCATGCACAAATGAAATGGATTCAAAATATAAATTGTTTTAGTACCGATGCTACCTGAACAAAATATTTAAAGTAACACAAAATAAAGTGTATGTTATTTTAATGCTTTGATAGAAGAAACTCATAATTGTAAAATTGTCATCATGCTTTTGTATTCAAGTATCATATTCCATCATGGATAGAATAATGAAATATTGTCTGTGTAATTGTTCCTCTATTAGAATTCAATTGTTTTAAATTCGAGCACAGCTGACGAAATATGCAAAAAAGTAAACTGCAGAAAAACAATATTTTGAAAGAAGTAAAAATGGAGAAGTAACAATAGACAATCCATGTCCATGTCCATATGATAAGACAAATTGGATATTTAAAATGTTCTCAATATGAACAATTGAAAATCCCAAAGGGAAATATATATGGAAATTAAAATCGTCATGTGTGTCATAAATGGAGGTGTGGTGTCGACCGTTCTCCCCAATAGACCGAAGTACATCTATGTAAGAAGAAGAGGTGATACACTCTGTAGTCTCATTGTTCTCAAGCTCAAAATCATACCTCTAGGCAAGGTAATTTTGAAACTCTGGACTATTTATAGACATGACGTCGTCGATGTATCTGTAGGTAAAACTGAAATAGAATGATATGTATTTTTCCTGTGGAGAGCGGAGACTGAATAAATTAAGCTTCATATGATTACAGATATATATCAGTCAGGAAAGGGAGCAATCATTACCAATGGGAATGCCGGCTATCTGCTGGACAACATTTGCCGCAAAAAAAACTAACACAGAGGTATTTTCCACTATACACTGCAGCATCTATAGGATACCGTCTTCAGTGTACTTCTTATTGGAATCCGAGTGGTCCTTTACAAAGTTTTTAACGAAATATCACTAGATCTTTTTATCTGTGGTTTCCATTATTTATAGGTCAATAGTAGAACGGTTGTCTTATCAACAGGGACAGAAAAAACTGATACAGATCATTTGAAATAAACCAAGTGATTCTATACGCGACAGACAAAGTTCTGTCGCTCAAACTGACAAACAAATCATGTATGCCTTCGTCAAAGGAAGAAAATGATTAAATCGTACATTTATATCTTTTTAGAGTTAATCATTAAGCGATACTTGCAAGCTGTCACCTAATAAGTGATTGAAAATTACGTTATTCACATTATAGATTTTGGTTCATTAGAATAAATCCTGAATATGAGAATCACATTACTGGGTTAAAACTAGTTTGTCTTCGTTAAGCCTTTTTCCTGGGAAAACCGTAATAATAAGCTAGTTTTTCTTGATACAAAGAAGGTTTAATTCTTACTTTGTAACTTCGGTGCAGTTAAAACTAGTTTTCCCCGATGTAGGACAAAAACCTAGGCTTAACATCAGAAAAAATATACTCAAATTTACCTAGTGAAACCTAGTTCTAGGGTATAACATTTAAATGCGAAAAATTAGGCTTTACTTGAGAACATCAAGATTTACCTAATTAATGAAGTATTGGATTAAATTTTTTAATATTTTGGAGAAAAATCTAGTTTAAACGAGAACTAGGCTGACTTTGTTTTGCGCAGTTAAACTTACGTTTTCTCGGTTAAACTTAGTTTTTTCCCATTTAATGTAAGTTAATGACAAAACCTAGGTTTAACTGGAAAAAATTGGTTAACTCATTAATGTATTGCTGGCTTGTTATACATGTACATGCAGGGTTACGCAATTGTATTATGGACGTTCGGAACACAACAGTTTTCCAAACGGCCACGTCAAATTACTTCAAATATCTTAATTATAGTAAAATCATACATTTTAAAATAACTGACTCAAGATGTCTCAAATGTAGTGTTATTCAAATCATTTTCTTAATACCCTTGAAATTTTAAGAGACTAAAAAGACGTATCTGCAATAATTTTCAATGCCTTCAGTGATTAGACAATCGATGTTTGCATTTATTTAAGAGACTTCTTGCTCTGCAGATCAATTGACAAACTGTATAATTGATAACATTTGATGATGATTATATATATATATATATATATATATATATATATATATATATATATATATATATATATATATATATATTATATATATATATATATATATATATATATATATATATACAACATCTCCACACCTGACTTTAGTTGAATATAAAATTATATATACGAATAAATGAATAATTTTAGTTTTTCGTAGGCGCACATTTATCTCTTCAATCGAGTTTTTGACTGAAAGTATTAGATTATAAGATACATAATTTAATTTAGTAAGTTATTGTTGAAAATATCTGGGACTAGTGTCTGATTCACTAAAGTGGTAATTCATATGTCTTCAACGTAAAGTGGAATGCATTCTCAGTCAATTTAATCTTATTTGATTAAATTTTTGCCTGCACACGCATTGAGTTTAACAAACAAAATAGAAATACAAAGATCACGGTGTTGCATACTCTGTCAATATTAACATGATGTTTTGGGAGGGTTCTTTTTATTCACTGTTATTATATTATTTTATTTTTGCCAAACGTTATGTCTCCGAGAAGTTAGTAATTTATGAAAGCTATGAAGTCCCATGCCACTGCTGAATTCTACCGAATTTAAACCATAATCAAATTCATATTATTCGTATAGTTTATTGAATGTAGTTTTTGAAATATTGACGCCTGAGGTCTTGGCACGGAAAAGAACCACTTGAGCGATGGCGTAAATATTTCAATAACCTGTTTAATATATATCTTTACTGTTTTAATTCACAACAAATTACAATAAAATAAACAATTGCATAAAGTGTAGTAGTTACAACGCGTATGAATACAAAATAAAGTAGTTCCGAAATCTCAAAACCTACCCCAGGCGTACATGGAAGGCTATTATACCTTTTCTTTTAATGGGAAACGCATGTAGGATATATAATTAAGTATTGATTTAAAAGCTTTATGCGAAATAAAATTCAAATTTCACGAATGGAACCCACGTTATATGTCAAAAAGAAAAGCAAATCCAACACCAAAACGTTAAAATCAATAGGCTCATTCCATCTTCGATCTCGTTGACGTAAGATTTCAGTGAAATGTCATCCATCGAAAATTGCAGAATCCAATTTTACAAGAAACTAGAAATCCGATCGAAAACTTTAAAATATTTTTTTGCATATCGATTTGCGGAAAAACGTATCACCGAAGGCAGATAAAAATAGTAAGGATATTAAAATCGATCTGAATATTCTGAATTACTTGGCCCTAGAAATAATTCATTTAAAATATCTGTAAAATTTGATACATCACGTTTTATAGGTGCCTGGGAGATATTTAGATATTTCCATTTTCGATTGAGACAGAATCATTATGAGGTTGTCTACTTTTTAACTCTATGATCACCGTGGCTGCACTTTAAGATATGATGTTTCTTTCCATTACTGTACAGTTGTTTAATTTCACGGGGAGAAAATTCGCATTTTCCACGGGTATTGGATTTCGCGCAAGACCGATTACATCATAAATGTTTTAGGAGTTATCTCTCTTATTTTTAAATCAGTACTTGGTCTGATGCATTGCTTTATTGGCGAGTAAGGCGAATCTATATGTAAAATGTACGCTATTGTTTCAAGACTGATGTTTTACACTGTATATAATATATATAAATGAACACAATGTGTAAAAATACATTTCACGTTATTGTCTTTGACCGCGAATATCGCGAATTTAAATAATAATCAAGGCATGATCTATCACTGTTTGACGACAAGCTGATATTTGAAGAACAATTTACAACTTTCTTGCGGAAGGTCGGTGGTCTTTACACGGGTAACCGGGGTTTCTCCTCCACCAATAAAAACTGGACGCCATCATATGACTGAAAGATTGTTGAGTATGGCGTAAAACAAAAATCAAATCAAATCAAATAAACTTTCTTGCAGAAAGACCCTGTTTTTTTATTATTATCTCCTTCTTCTTTTACTTGCGATCGAGAAACGAAATTTCTCACTTTCATTAAGCTTCTTATAACTATATAACTAAAACAATGTTTTATGGCAAAAACAAAACCGCAAAAATACAACTAAAAGATTACATTTTATTTCCCCAAGAAAATATCTGGTATAGACAAGTTCTATAAATTTATGCAACACAGTTTATCCAAAATGACTTATAAATAATAAAAATACTTAAAGCGGGCTAACAGAATAAGATTAAACATATTTTGGCATACTATTATAAAATTTTCTAAAACATAATTGTCCAACTGACATCACTTGGTATTATAGACTTGAAATGTGCCTTGGCACTGATAACACCATTTGAATTCTAAAGTTTTCTAAAGCTAAGATTGTCAACTTTTTACAGTAGTTACTCTTAGACGGATTTCTTTGGTATTATGTTTATAATATTTATAATCATTAGGCCGTTGCCACTGCTGGTGGACCGTTTGAGTTCCCTGGGGTATTCACAAACCTAGTATCTGGTATTTTGGTACCAGCTGATAACCTTATACTGAAGTAATATTTGGCACTGATATCACCATTTAAATTCCAAAGCTACTCTTAGACGGATTTCGGCTATGCTTTTAGATTTATTATTTGACCATGCATAATGCCACTTTCTCTTTAGAAAATACATATATACTTTAAATTGAAGCTCAACTGATGAAGTCTTATTGACAGAAAAGATCGTCCTGAGCATTATAACTTTGGTATTATGTTTATCATATCTACATATGCATTAAAAACCGACCGACAAGGAGACTAAACAGCTTCGTGTATATATATAGTAGATCAACAATATTGTTTTGGATTTTTGTGCCAATGAAAATCGTTTTATGACTGTTCGTTTCTTTGTAATTCGCCTGAAACAGTGAATTAAAATATTTTTTCGCTGATGCTAACGGTGATACTCAAAAATTAGATCGTGCACGTAGACTGAAACTAAAGCGATTTATCGCCTTTGTAGAAACCCCGTAAATATATGTTAACTACCTGACATCATCAGACAATCTAAAATAACATTTAAAGCAATATATTTGCTCAATTCAAAGTTAGGATAATGTATCACGGAGGTATAAGCATTCCCTACAAACCCTTTCAGAGTCAATTCAAGTAGAGGATACATCATCTGTCCACAATTAATTATTAGGTTTGTTCTATGGACTTGATCAACCCGACATATTCCCAAGAATTGTCAGTAACAAATCTAATATATGTAAGTGATTTGTTCTGCCGGGGATCAAATTCTTCTTATTTAGTAAATGTCTTTAATTGCCACTATTCACAGAATTGTGAATTAAATCATCCGCCATTGCCGTCTATGTTTTGTTACTGACCGTCCATACAACTATGGAAGGCAATCTCGTGACAACTTTAAAATCAAAACCAGATAGAGGATTTATCTATGTTCTTACCAGTCAGCAAACAATTCTGATATTGAAATATGAAAACTGCAAAAATAGGTCATTATATAAATCAACATATTTATGAAATGTTATATTTAAATGTATCTTTTATATTCTTCTATGATCTCAACTTATCTATTAGAAGTATTACACGGTAGATGTAATCATCGTAGGCTTTGTAGCCGCCGGCACACCGCATCATTTGGGAGTCATAAATACTATGCACAGTATTAATGCATATTACTACTGGAATATTGGAATTTGACGATAGGAAAACAAAAGTCATCGCATTTGTCGTGTAGAGTAGTTGTTATATTCTTTGATGTTTATATTGAGTGGAATAGTGGTGTATGAATTGCATCTTATTACTTTTGTGTTACCTTTACTTTATAATCCCAAATGCTATATTACGTTCTGGACAGCTTTGATATCGCTAATGTTGTAGTATTGTTGTATTTTTCTTTAACTTTCCACTCAAAAATATTTCACTCATATAGAGACGTCAACAAATTCAGGTGATGGCTTTCGAATTTTGGCCTTTGATTTGCACTTACGGTCATTGGGCGGTGAGGGTGCTATAATGTGCAGAAGCCTATTGTGACTCCGGACCTCGGTTTTTACTGCCTCATCAGAAGGACAGGAAAAGCCAGCGGCCTTTCCCGAGGCTCGAATCCACGACACTCCGGTTGGGAATCGAGCAGTCCAGGCCACTGCGACTCTCTTGTAAATATTAATCGAAAAAAATATGGTCAATATATTTTAATGTATTTTTCAACCGAATGGGGACCTTCATGGCCAATATGCAAGTCTTACTGACTCGAGCATTTGTTTGGCATTTTATCAAAATTACACTTTTGCCATCATGATTAAAGTATTGATGTCAACAGGGGATAAATGCTCGTTCAAGGCACCTGAAACCACCACTGAATTTCCAGACTTTAGTTTTTTTCTAATATTCTCCAGATGTGTATATGTGTCCTGGACATCCTGAAGAATTATACTTTAGTATCTGACATTTTCATATGATATCAAAATGAAAAAAAAAGTTTAAGACTAAACGCCGACATAGGCGGAATGAAATAAAATCTACACTATTATTGGCAGTCCTTCTTTGATAAGTATGATAGAGTAGATGAAGAAGTTAATGAAAGACATTCGCGTCTTAGATCGAATCTGATCCCAAGGTAATGTTATCTGTGACATCAGATTTATATATCAAAGTCTTTGATTTCTGATAACTATTAATTAATTATAATCAATGACAAAGTAAAGTACATCCGACAGAAGTGAAGGATTTATAAATTCTTATAATTTCTGTCTTAGTTTAGGCAGCCTAGTTGTAATTGAATGATGATATAGCCTGGATTGCTTCCGTTATATTTCTCTAAATTACAACGAAACATGATCTGTAATGATCAGGTTTCATTCCAGTAATTATAGTACTATTACCGGTCTAATATATATCACAGAGAATGGTTCTTGACATATCCGACATACGTTGCATCGAAATGTCAAATTTTATCATCTTTCCTTTACATATTTCTTTATTTCCTTTTCTATCTAACTTATCTTTCTTTTCAATTGCATTATAACTCATCTTTGAAATATATTGTAAACAATACGCATATTTGTTTTTGACAACACTTTTGTCATACAAATCCATAGAGTATGTCTTTACTTTCATGTTGATAATCATCAGTATTTTGCCGATAGCGTCTGGGTAACCAGGGGTCTCCGTGACCGAATGTATGAGGCATCACATTTTAAACCATGAAGTTTCTCAATTCGAGTAAGCGTGGAACCTAAGCTAATTTTTGAGGGCAAGTTTTGCCACTTACATGCGGTAGGCTTGTGACCTCATCTCCTACATTTTAAACTGACAGCCACCATATACCCGATTTTTGTTAAATTTGCCATTCAACTAAAACCAAAACAAAAATTTTTTGTCATGTTGAACGTTAACGAAAAACATTATCTATATAATACGGTTGATCCTGAAGTAAGTAGCGAATGCGGATATAATAGTTTAGTTAGCAGAGCGCCAGATCAAGAAGGTACTTGGGTCGATCCTCGGTCGTGCTAGATTTCCGGAGGTGAGATGTTATCTCCATGTCTAGATGGAAGGTAAAGGTCTAGGAGCTACGTATTTAGTGATCCAGAAGTAGTAATTGAACTGGATAGATTACATGACCTATATGTACTGCTGACAAAGCCTCAAATAATATAGTTTTATTTTAAGGCTCATTACTATAATTGTTTATTAGAAGAACTTGGGTTTAATACGAATTCTGGTAATCCTACATACACACGTAGCTCACTTTCAAATGACGAGATCCTTCAAAATCACGTGTCCGTATTACGCTCATTTGATATACCTACAACGGATACCGATTTTGAGCTACCATATTTATATTGGATACCTAAACTTCCAAAAAGCCCATATAAGCAAAGATACATAGCAGGATCCAGCAAATGTTCTACCAAAGCTTTATCTTTACTCCTTACAAAGATATTGACATCCGTTAAGGAGAAACTTCAACAATACTGTATAGTTGCTTATTCCAGAAGCGGTGTAAATCAGATGTGGATACTAAACAATTCTAAACAGCTTTTAGAAAATTTGAAGGCACACAATTTTTCTCGAATTCACAGTATCAAGACATATAACTTCTCTACTCTTTAAACATCTATTCCACATAAAATATTAAGAGAAATACTTTTTAGCATCATACACAACTGTTTTTTCACTAAAGTTGCTACCCGAACATTTAAATATCTAGTGATTGGCTACCAGGATACTTATTTTGTCAAACACCACTCTGATTCTCCACATAAATACACTGAAGTTGATTTATAAAACATGCTGGAATTTCTAATAGACAATATATTTGTAATATTCAAAAACGTGGCCTTTCAACAAACTGTCGGCATTCCTATGGGAACCAATTGTGCTCCTTTATTGGCCGACCTGTTCCTTTATTCATACGAAGCAAACTTTATTCAGAAACTTCTGAAGAAAGAAGAAAATGTTAGCGGTGTACTTTAATTTGACATTTAGATAGACAATTTTCATACATATGTCAATGCGATATATCCCATCGAACTAGAAATTAAAGATACAACAGAATCAAGCATACATGCTTCATACTTAGACATTTTACTTAGTATAGACACAGACGGAAAATTGGCAACTAAGCTATACGACAAACGCAACTATTTCGGCTTTCCCATCGTAAATTTTCCACATTGAGTAGTAATATCCCTCAGTCACCCGCATATGGATTTTATATTTCACAAATGATCCGATATGCCAGGGTGTGTACAACATATGAAGATTTCATATACAGAAGTACTCACTGACAAATTATTGACACAGAGATATTGAAAACCGCGTTTAATGTCAACGTTCCGCAAATTTTATGGTCGGTATAATAGTCTTATTTGCGATTACTCTGTTTCGCTAAGTGAAATGTCGAGTTGCCTTTTCGTTGGCGGTTGTTGAAACATCTGTACCAATTGTGACGAGGATTCACCCAATACGTATTTCATTGGACTTGACTGTGGACTCACGGCGTGTGTGACCGGTCGACAGAGGATGCTTACTCCTCCTGGACACCTGATCCCGTCTCTTGGTTTCCAGAAGTCCGTGTTTGTCCATTTTTAAAGGATTTGTATCTATGCTATGGACATTCTATTAACTTATACTTTGGTATCTGAGATTTTTTATATTCGTCAGATTGGGCAAGTGTAGTGGCACTTAAAAAGGCATTGGATATACCGACCACCTAAGATTGCACCCACACACACACACACACACACACACACACACACACAAACATACACACACACACACACACACACACACACACACTTATATATATCTCTCTCCGCCTCACAGGGACGGGTGTCAAGGGCATTTATCAGTCATGCAGCTCGCTAACTCAAACATAAGCAACTTCATGAACCTTCGTCCCTAATGCCTTTAAATAATATCTTCAATTTCGGAAATTCCACCAAGAAGTCTATGAAAAATTAACTGATGAACAAAAGTATAGCAATGAAACATTCGAACACTAGCATTCAGATCAATTGATAAAAACCTTATAACACACAGAACACTAGGTACATCAAAGGAAAGTAAAATGTCGATACAATACAATTACATAATTACATGCGGTACATAAAGTGTCTAGTCATTATCAGCCCATTTCTATTCTCGACTTGAAGAAATACACTCATAAACTAGAACGTATAAGACTATTGATTAGCACAACAAGTACAACGACGTAGAGAGAGCTATATGTACAGAAGTTACCTCCTCAAGTATCTGCGATAGATATAATATATGGATGGATGCATAGATGGATGGATGGATGGATAGATAGATATATAGATAAATAGATAGATAAATAGATAGATAAATAGATAGATAGATAGATAGATAGATAGATAGATAGATAGATAGATAGACAGAGAGATAGACAGAATTAAACTTTACAATTTATAACTGACGGAAACATACCTATCATTCAGTTCATCTTTCAATTGTTATCGGTTTACCACAAAATGTCACGGAAATTTATTATCTAACCAGGTCTGATCAAATTAAATAGCGGAATTGCATAACGTTAGACCACATTTTATTGATTTTCTAACCAACTTTATTACAAAATTTATTCTTTAGTGCAAACAATCTGAGTAACAATATACAGCCATATTTGGAACGAATACAGAACTGATAGCACCACAGTTACAAATGTTCCAATAATAAAAATGCTGCCATTAATACAGCATGTGTGATACAGAACTGTTTTCACCACAGTTACAAATGTCCCAACAATAGAAATGTTTCCATTAATACAGCATGCATGATACAGAACTGATACCACCACAGTTACAAATGTCCCAACAATAGAAATGTTGCCATTAATACAGCATGTGTGATACAGAACTGTTATCACCACAGTTACAAATGTTCCAATAATAAAAATGTTGCCATTAATACAGCATGCATGATACAGAACTGATACCACCACAGTTACAAATGTCCCAACAATAGAAATGTTGCCATTAATACAGAATGTGTGATACAGAACTGTTATCACCACAGTTACAAATGTTCCAATAATAAAAATGTTGCCATTAATACAGCATGCATGATACAGAACTGATACCACCACAGTTACAAATGTCCCAACAATAGAAATGTTGCCATTAATACAGCATGTGTGATACAGAACTGTTATCGCAACAGTTACAAATGTCCCAACAATAGAAATGCTGCCATTAATACAGAATGTGTGATACAGAACTGTTACCACCACAGTAACAAATATCCCAACAATAGAAATGTTGCCATTAATACAGCCTGCATGATACAGAACTGTTATCACCACAGTTACAAATGTCCCAACAATAGAAATGTTGCCATTAATACAGCCTGCATGATACAGAACTTTTATCACTACAGTAACAAATGTCCCAACAATAGAAATGTTGCCATTAATACAGAATGTGTGATATAGAACTGATACCACCACAGTTACAAATGTCCCAACAATAGATATGTTGCCATTAATACAGAATGTGTGATACAGAACTGTTATCGCCACAGTTACAAATGTCCCAACAATAGAAATGCTGCCATTAATACAGCATGCATAAAACAGAACTGTTATCACCACAGTAACACATGTCCCAACAATAGAAATGTTACCATTAATACAGAATGTGTGATGCAGAACTGTTATCGCCACAGTTACAAATGTCCCAACAATAGAAATGCTGCCATTAATACAGCATGCATGAAACAGAACTGTTATCACCACAGTAACAAATGTCCCAACAATAGAAATGTTGCCATTAATACAGCATGCATGAAACAGAACTGTTATCACCACAGTAACAAATGTCCCAACAATAGAAATGTTGCTTTTAATACAACATGTGTGATACAGAACTGTTATCGCCACAGTTACAAATGTCCCAACAATAGAAATGTTGCCAATAATACAGCATGTGTGATACAGAACTGTTATCACCACAGTGACAAATGTCCCAACAATAGAAATGTTGCCATTAATACAACATGTGTGATACAGAACTGTTATCACCACAGTTACAAATGTCCCAACAATAGAAATGTTGCCATGAATACAGAATGTGTGATATAGAACTGATACCACCACAGTTACAAATGTCCCAACAATAGAAATGTTGCCATTAATACAGCATTGCATCCACAAACAAAACAATTAAGATGTCATCTTGGTATACCGCGGTATTGTGTTGTAAAGTAATAGATACATTTGACAATTTGTTTTTGTATCAATTCTATATCCTTGTACTTGATACTAGTCTTGACCTGATGTTATACAATTTGATATATTTGTCATATCTTCATTTGTAAATAAATTGCCCCATATTTTGACCTTTGCTATTGTTTGATGTCAATGAAGATTATTTAGCATGTCATAATTGATACGGGAAGTGCCACGGGAGATCGGTTATAAATCCCATTTAAAAACCTCGTGTTCTTGACAGAGAAAATGTGACTGGAAACCGAGCCCAGGGACTTTCAGCTTGCTCGATTGTCGTATCCATTGAATATCATTCATAACATGAAAAAACCGCATGCGCAAGCAGACCGGGTCATATATAATACTTTAGAAATGGTACTGGCTATTCCTTCGCCAATCGCCGATGTCTCGTGTCGGGGAAATTTGCAGCACTTCACCTTAAGCGGTGGCATCTCCATATAATTTTTGCTTTTACTCAGTGGGTTAATTTGAACTGAAATAACCATAATGTTTAAAAGACAGGCATATATACTTATCAATACTATTCCATTTCTAATTGAAAAATTGTTATCAAAGGCGTGCGATCATAGTTTGTCCTTCAGGGTCAAGTTATTTTGGCGTAACTTATGTTTTCGGCAATAACTCGATTAGTTCATCATAGCTTCAGAGACTATTAGAATATAAGCAATGTCTTAAATAATCGAGGGGCTTCCAAACTTAGAGCAAGGTCCCTCATATGAGCCCATTTAATTTTATCCATTTTCGCCCTAAGCTAAGAGGGCAAATTTAAAATGTATGCGAATGTAAGACGGTGTGTATTTGGGCGAAAACAGCCAGAGCGAAACTTTGTATGTGTACAGTTACACGGCGATTGATTCTGCAGTAAATACACATACTTTATCATTGAAGATTAAACATGGAAATTATGTGAAATGTGACTTATGTAAAATACTTATATAGTCCAAACCAACCTTTTCGTCCTCTTTGCTAAACCCATCTTTTGCACCGGCTTTGTTTATCACTTGAGCAACAGCCACTACGTCATCCTCGGCATTTCGTATTGGCATGCATAAAAGGGAATCAGCTCTGTAACCTGTGATCTGGTCTACATCGTCATTATACCTTGAATCCTAGAATGAAAAAAATAATGGCGATTGAAACGATACGATAAATACTGTACCTTGTAATTCAAGTAAAGTTATAGATATACTGTTAACATATAAACACAAGACAAAATATACTAATATTCTATACAAAAGCTTCAATTGAGAAAAAAAAACCCAAATTCAACAGAAAAGTGAGGATTTACTGCACCAAACTCATATGAGATTTTTTTGCAGTTAAAACTAGGATTAATTTATTTTCGTGATTTTGGCAGTTAAACCTAGTTTTTCTTCAGTGGGTTACTGAGGAAAACTAGATAGAACTGGAGAAAAAGTGGGTTTAACTGAGAAAAACTAGGACTGAAAATGAGAAACCCTGCTTTACGCCTGTAATATAAGACAAGTAAAGTGGCGAAATCTTCACAATAATCAGCATAGGTTTCAGCGGGACTAGAACCTGCGCTGACCGGAAGTTTAAAGCGCGATGCCCAAGCAACAGACGTAAAAAGCTCATAAAATATTTTTAAAGGATTGTCTTTGAGGTTAAAATTAAATCATGATAAATGAATTGAGGAATGTTTTTTTTCTTTTTAATTCCGATTACTCAAAATAAAATACTTCAATACTCAAGTGATGTCTGCTAATGAAGATGCAAAACCGTGTGTGGTTTTTGGAAACTGTTGAAGTAAATTATCATTAGCTTCGAATTCAAATGACAAATCATCTATTTCCCCCATGTAAAAAGTTTCGATCAAATAACGTAACTAATGGACCGGTAAATCAAAACACGACGCAAAATGAATTCAAATGTAGACAATGCTTGAAGCGCGATGACAACCACCTTGAAATCACGAGAATGGCATAATTGAATACAAAATTAGGAACTATCTTTACTGAAAAGAAAGATTATTTTTGCTTATATTGCATTTATAATTTTCAGTAAAATGAATATCATAAAAATGATTACAAAGCCATACTTATGAAAAAAAAAGACCAAAATGAATTATAAAGATAATCGTTTCTGTCAATACGAATAAAGGTTACCGTTTTGGTATTATGTTTATAATATTTATAACCACTAGGTCGTTGCCACTGCTGGTGGACCGTTTGAGTCCCCGAGGGTATAATAAACCTAGTATCTGGTATTCGGTACCAGCTGTTCATCTTATACTAAAGTAATATTTGGCACTGTTAACATCATTTAAATTCGAAAATCTTCTAAAGCTAAGATAGTCATTTTTTTTTTTACAGTGGTTACTCTTAGACGGATTTCGGCTATACTTTTAGAGATATCATTTGGCCTTGTATGATACCAAAGCCATACTTAGAAAATACACATACTTTTCAAATTGGAGCTCAACTGATGAAGTCTAATTGACAGAAACGATATCGTCTTGAGCATGGTAACTTTGGTATCATGTTTATAATATTTATACTGATATTTTTCATAGTTCATATATTTTTCATCATCATCATCATCATTATGATCATCATCATCATCATCATCATCATCATCGATAATTTATCTATTATGTTATCATAGGTATATCATTTCCATGTGCGATAGGAGAGTATCGCATCTTTATTTCCCCAGTAGCACGTTCAATATTATGAAGACTGCCCGACCATACGCACACGGATATGTATGTTTGTGTATTTAACATGTTGCTTAAAACTACTACCGCCATGTTTCTTAAGGTTGCATTTAATGATACAGTTTCTAATGTCAAACTTCACAGCGGATGCAAATATAAGGGAATGATACGAAAGCTTTACATATCAAAATTAAGCAAATTCTGGCAGAAACGTGAAATACTCTTAAATCTAAATATTATAACATCAAGTGCATTAATTGTCTAGCGAGGAAAAACAAAGATGAAAAGAATGCCTAATTCATTTAATAGTGATTGCACATAGTTAAAACTACTAGAAAAGTAACAGTTTAAAACAGGTAAGAGATATCAAAATACCCATAAATGACACACGACTAACTTTGTATAGCAGAAATCTTATGCTAATTCTCTAGAACTTTCTTTTTAAGCGGAGTGATATTTTCCTGAGTTCGAAATCCAAATGTTTACATATTAAAGTGATAAATGAAAAAAAGTTTGATATTTACTTTGTGTAGATAATGTTAACATATATTTGCAATTTGAATCCGATTGTAATGTACAGGCCTTGGGTTAGAGTTTATCTTTGATGGCACGTTAGACTGTCATAACTGAATTGATGCACCACCAACTCGTAAAAAATAACTAACTTTTTTTAAATGCAAAATACTTATTTTTGTTTGTCGTTTTTACGCCCCACCAATAATTTTTCACTTATATGGAGACGTGTACAACTTTAACTTCAGCGCCTTTAATGAAACAAATTTGAATTCGATTTTAATACAGGAAATTATGAATTTTTATATCGAGCCTTTGGCGAGTGCCAAAAAAATCTACAGTTTAAAAGTTTTAAGTATGACCCGGTTTTGGTTATCGAACCTGGAACCTTGCGAGTCGAACACTCTTATCATTCGAGTAGTGCAAGTTCTTTGCAAGAAAATACATGGCTGCTTTACCTATCAGACCAATGTGTCGAATGTCATTTGTAATCCATACCTATATCTGATTATTTGTACATGATCTATCGGACATCTATTGAAAGTTGACAAGCGTTACAGCCGTAGTCCCAATAGATAATTTTATATCGATAAATAAAATTACATTGAAACCTAGTTTACTTCTTTCACAAACAAAAATAATCGGTGGAAACTCTATTTACATTATAAAGTAAAATTGAAGACGTACTAATCAATAATCAAAACCCAATTCCATTATAACACGACGAACTAGATGTACAAATGACCTCAACATGAAGAACAATAACGAATCCCAAACGAGATAAGACCAGGTGTCCGGAAGGAGTCAGCGTCTTCTACCGACCAGATCAATATAGGCATTATTTTTTAAAACAAAAATGAGACAAAATAGGATGTGTGACGATGAAATAAAAACTAATAATGTCAAAGTAAGTATTTTAAAGTCTTATTTCAGCGACGGTAACAGACATAAAAATATCAGATAATACCACAGTACTAATCTCCACGATGTCCAAGACAATAATAATATTAGCCTCACGCTGCGTTTTCGAGTCTCCATAGACGACTGAATATAGCATCGCAATCTCAACCGTAATGCCTGTCAAACATAATTTGGAGTGTATCGAGCCACGAATTGGATGGAGGGCGCCTGTGGTCGAGTGATTAGAATATCACGCTTTGAACCATGAAGTCACCTCTGGCCAACGCAGGTTCGGGTCCTGTTGGAACATAAGCTAAATTTTGTAAGAAAATGACTGTTTACTTCCGGAAGGACGGTGGTCTCTCAGTGGTTTCATTGTAACCGGGTTCTTTCCTCCATCATTAAAAACTAACCGCCAACATATAAATGAAAAACGGTTTTAATGTAGTGTAAAAACACTACTCCAAATCAAACTTGAATCAAACAAAAAGTATCATCATTGTGTGCTGATATGAGAAGCACTGTGTCATACGAGATGAGTGTTATGCTTTGTAACCCTAGAGAAAATGTTCACGGTTTGGTCATCCTCAATCTCCTTGGTTTAAAGCAGCATATCGAAATTTGTCTCGAATTGAACGGAGACACAAGAGAACGGATTATATATGTCTAAAACAGATTATACATACATTGCTGTGGTTTACCTAGCACCTTTGCAGTCGATAAGTAAATTGAATAGTTCCATCGTATGGAAAATTAACGAAATATATCGAGACAAGAACAATTCCCCAAAATCACAAAGCAATCTTTGAGTGCAGTCAAATTGAAATATTACATGTTTGGCTAGGGTAAATCTCAATTGTATTTTTACTAACTCTCAGTTGGTAAATGAAGATTTACTGAAGTATGAAATTTTGTCTGAAGTCTGAAATTGATTTGTGATTCTGTATCCTAATGTTACAATTTTCGAACATATTTTGATAATGTTTGATATGTTTTATCATTATTCAAGCATAGTCCGTTGATATTTCAGTTACTTTTATCTGCTTTTCCTAAATTCACTTTGACGATATGCAATACAAGATTGAACTGATATCGACATTACATGCTTTCCTAAATATCACTGGTCATGTTACTAATTTAATGTTGGTATCTATAACCCAAATACAGTGAAACATTTCCTGAAAGACAGCTGTTTTAAAAACTACTGAAGTGAAATAAACCTACCTTTTGAGACAGTATTTTTTAAAACCATTCATATGAATTATGCTGCACACAAAACTTCTTTTTGGAGACCATCTATCTCGAGAACCCACATTTCAGTGGCAGATGGTTTCACTGTATGCAACTATCGTCAAAATCATTTTGATATGTAATGTAAATCAAAAGAAATACTTTTTCTTGATTTCCAAACCATTGGCAATTAATCAACTTCAATGAAATATCAACGAACTAGCTTGTTTTGACATTAAAGGGCCAGACGGTTTTGTCTATTTACGTATTTGGTGTTCTACCAAAACCTGACGACAACTATTTAATGTTACCGGAAAGAGTCTCATTTCACGAAAAAAAAACAACATTTCCCAAAGGCATCGGACTAGAACAGGAGCAGCGCAGATTACTGATAAGAAAGTTTGTGATTCAAAACGTTATGGTCTTAAGACTTGTCAACGAGGCGTCCCCATCTAACGTTAATATTGGTGATCGAATGGGAGATTCTTTATTTTATCATAATTCAAAGTCAATAATGAACAATAACATATTCTATTCTCTATCAGAAGTGACGTCCAATGGAAATGAAATGTTGGTCAAAACATAGACCATAGAAACATTCAGTGTATGGATCTGGTGACGTAGAGAAGCGAAGTCCTCTGCTCAATCAATATTGTTTGCGAGTCCGCAGACTATTCAATCATGGCAAACTATAAAACAAAAAACAATCACTCGGTCACTATCGGTATAAACGATTTTAGCAACCACTTTCAAAGACCTATTTAAAATTCCAGTTGACAAAATAAAACCGAGCATGACCAATGGGAATAATACAATTGGGACGATATTTACCATTGACAGGTAGAGATTAAGCAGGTCTGAATATATTACGATGCTGCAGACGAAGTAAAGGGGTTTGCAGAAAACAAAACGTGATATTTTTTTTTATAAATTTTGGTTTCTTGTAAACCATTGGTTTTATTGTCGTTGTTGTTGGTGGTGGTGGTCTTGTTGTTGCAGTTTTGCGCCAAATTCTGTTTTGTTAGTAACAGGACCCTAATAAGAATGAACCTCCATACCGCCGACCTGTGAAAACCGTCCCCATAAAAGCTAAACACCAAGCGAGTCTCCAATTTCTCCTCTTTCCCTACGATTCCCAAAACTTCCGATGCTTTCCACCTAGTTTAACTATAGTGCAATCGGATATAATGAAAAGCTTGACGCATTTTCTATCCGAAATAGTAGAAATGCTATATATCTAGGGTATGTTATTTTATTTCGTTGCCTAATTGTAGTCTAATGCACATATTTCATCGACTCTCATTGCTTATTATAAATATAAGATCTGTCACGTGCATTTTGCGAGCCTCTGGCGAGCCAAAATTGAAAATTCAAAATGAGTATCATAAACGTGATATGAATGCAAACTGGTGACATATTCTTTTTATCATATGATATAGCATACAACTTTAACAGCAGTTTCTATCGTCCGATTGACATATTTTCTCAGTCTGTCATGTTGACTAACTTACTCCAACTAGATTTAGGTTAAAAAGTACATGAAACATTGTAAAAATTAATAACGTTTAATACATTAACATCACATAATAAATTAATCAAGGAATTATTAATTATAATTTATGCAAAGATATCAAATTTTTGTGACTTTATCAAACGTTTAATGTTCCGATTCTTTACACAGCATGGTGTGATTACTTGATCCCCGAATCGATTCGAAACAAGTTTCCAGAAATGTACTTGACCCAGTTGACGAGCATACGTTAGTGGACGGATTTGACATGTGATAAAGAGTCAGTTGATTGTTTTGGGTTAAGTTTGCTGACGTGTTTGACAAAGTATTGGAAGTGTTGATTATCATTCGCGTGACTGCAGTTATTGACACTTTGTAGATTTTTATGACCAGTAATTCGTACAATTTGATTAGGTAGTATATTGTGGTCGCTAAGTTTTTGCACAAGAAGTTTTCTGTGATTTGACAACTTTTTGTCTGACGAAAGTCCTGCCTCGGTCATCATTTCTTTTTATTATTTGTTTCGTGACACCTATCTGTTGCCGTTTGAACCATCGGTCTCCCGGTTTCACCATTTTAGACTGCGTAGTATGTTGCAATATAAATAGGATCGTCAGAATGACTGTAATCAGTTGGACTTTTACTTCTATAAAACTTATATATTTGAATAGGACAACGCTCTGGATTTTCCTTGTTTTCCCACATTTTGAGCTTTATGATTCTTGTATCTCGCGGGTTAGTTCCCCGACATGATTTTGTGTGCCTTTCGTCAAACTCAAAATAATTGTCACCAGACGCAAACTAATGTGAACCCAAAACATAAATCTGTGTTCATTAGACCCTCGCGATCCAAAATGGATGGCATTGAAAAACCATAAACTATTGATCACACTGTCTGGACAACTACACCCGTACTAATTTTTTCTCCCACATAATATTTACTTCATCGTTCGAATTGGATCAGCTTTAAAAGGTTTGTTACCCTTTCCGTCACGTTTTAATTGACGCTGTTTAGCAGTAAGGACATTTCTAACCTTGCTAAACTCTATGCTTCCAGCCAATAAATAAACGTAGTTATACCTTTTAAGTTGCCAATCAAATGAACTAACAAACCCTCACAAGGAAGTATGTTCATACTTTGTTCCATCTTATTTACGTACGCTAATCAGAAATTTACACAGAAGTGGACTTAACTCACAAGGGTGGATTTGGTAGATCTCAAGTTGTTCATTTGATATCATAAACAGTTTTGGACAGAGTTTTTTTATTCTGTTGTTTGTTTACAAAGCCATCAATCTCGCATTCATGAATTGAAATAAACCGGTCAGTTGTAGATATACTAGTAGAAGGACCGAAGTTACAGGCACTTGTCGGCACTGTCGTCTGTTTCACTTTAACCGGGGAAAGGCAAGTTATTGGTAGTTTAACCTGTATATCTGTTCCTTTGAGTTATATCGTAAAAGTGTCATCCTGTTTATGACATTTCATTACCATTCTTTTCCCCTTACCAGCAATTACTTCATCTCCAACTTTTAAATAAACCGCCATTTTAACTACTAAATCAATTAAGTCTACGGACGTAGTAAAAAAAGTAGGTCATTTCCCCAGGCGTAGGAACATTGATTACTGATTAGCCAATCAAATCGCCGCTAGGCTTTATTATACGTGTAACAGATACAATATATATGCAATTTGTTTTGATGCTGCATAACACACAGATCATATGATAAATGTCATTTCACTTTTACCGCACATTATTAAAACAAATGTCAAACTTTTATATCACATATCCATTATCCACAATCTGAAACAATTTTCAATATTCATGCTCTAATCGTTTTAGAACGTTCTAAACCTTTATATTTATTTCCAAAATTTTCAATTCTTTGACAGCAACTGTTCAATTAAATGCCAACTCCGTCAATTCTGGTGATTTTGAAACCACGCACATCAATTTCAATTCTAATACAGATTACGAATTGGTGGCTATTAATTTTCTCAGATGGCTCTGTATCCTAACATATTTCATTATTATACAGGCTATTTATAATAGTAATGTTAAACATATAATGAGAAAGATGATTTACAACCTTTTTCTGATATTGACAAATTGTTCATATGAATTTTGCTGTCAATGTTCCACTTGCCATACGGCATCCGTATTGATAATAAATGCATTAATGCTGGGAGATGGCATTTCTAAGTTCAGAACTTGTGCCTTATAGCTTCGCTTTTTCTTTGATGGAATAAAATATGTTCAATTCAATTAATGCACTCTGGCAAGCGTTCATTCTTTAAATAATACTTACCTTATCATCCTCATTACTTTAATTCATGTTATAAATAATTACTATTATTATTTGAGTAAATCATGATGATGATGATGATGATGATGATGATGGTTATTATTATTATTATTATTTTTTATTATTATTATTATTATTATTATTATCATTATTATTATTATTATTATTATTATTATTATTATTATTATTATTATTATTGCTGCTACTACTACTACTACTTCTACTACTACTACTACTACTACTACTACTACTACTACTACTACTACTACTACTACTACTACTACTACTACTGCTGCTACTACTACTACTACTACTACTACTACTACTACTACTGCTATTACTACTACTACTACTACTACTACCACTACTACTACTACTACTACTACTACTACTACTACTACTACTACTACTACTACTACTACTACTACTACTACTACTACTACTACTACTACTACTACTACTACTACTACTACTACTACTACTACACTACTACTACTACTACTACTACTACTACTACTTCCACCACTACTACTACTGTTATTATTATTATTATTATTATTATTATTATTATTATTATTATTATTATTATTGACATCATATTTTTGCATGCATCTCATAAATTTATCTGAATGTTCAGATTGCTCATAAGTTTCAAAATTCCTTCAGGTTGTTGAGGAGAAGCATTAGATCTGATTCATTAGAGCGCCTTTAATCCAAAATGCATATTGGCATCTAAAAGAAAATAATAAATTTTGTTTTCCTCAATTAAAACACTTTCTAAACTAAAGGGTATTTTACTCTAAGGCTTTTGCTTTGATCGTGACATGAATGTAAACAAGTTTTAAATAATAAATTTCCTTCAATTTAATGGAAGATAATCAAGATGCATTTTCGATTACGATTGATCTTCAGGGATTTAAAAACAAAAAAATCATTCAAAGCTGCTTTTCAGGAAAACATTGTAATTTAGAATGTGTCCCTATTCTGAAAAGAAAATGTGGTATATTGATGATTGATGTATCTTAATGCGTTGTTAGAATACCACACCATGATACTCGATGAAATAATGCGGCATTAAAATTTGTCAATAACATTCTTTTAAAAGGATTTTACATTGAAATTTGCACATTTTAAGGTCGATGAAATAGCATTTTTACTCCATGATCTGAAATGTCTAACAAATAACATGGGTGTTTGAATAGAACTTCCTTGCAACAAACTCCATCGTGGTTGCATGATAAACACAACAAACCACTCAGTGGTGGCTTTTGTATGTGACAGGGGCTTTGAGTAGTCATGCTGACGTAAAATCACCACATATCGTTTTGCATTTGAATAGAAGCTGTTCGTAATTTTTATATTTCATTAACTGAAATGTGTAGTTTATTGTCCAATCGTAGTTGTTGAATTTTCTATACCGATCTTGACGAGAATTTATTCCTTTCTTGCCCTGATTCAAGCACGATGTGACCAAATAACAGGAAATGCTTAAGAGTAATTCTATGTAAAGACCAAAGAATTATTTAAGTGCTGAGAAATGGTATGTCACAGAATACGCTCATATTTACTATATATGTTTATTATAGAATGCTTAAACATAATATTGATTTTTAAAATTGAAAAAAAATATATATTGTTGCCATGGCAACAAAGAGTTGTTTTTCACAAGATTTGTCCACGACATAGTTTTTCAACATTTTATTTTTTATTTAACATACAAGATATATCTGAATTCCACCCAAAGTGATAATCTGAAGTATTTTGCCTAACAACTTAAAGAGGGGGTTTCTGCAATATTCCAATTAGAAGAATCTTATGATTTTTTTTATTTTTCAAGACTTTACTCCCCAAAAATGCACATAGAAATTTTAAGATACTGACCTAAAGTTTATGAATAAGTCTTATAGAACAATATATTATATAAACATATTTTTTTCGTTTCTTAGCAACGGTTTCATAAGTTTAGCTATTTTAAGAATTTTCAACCTATATAGTTCAACTAAATTTCTCCTAACATTTCAAATCTTCATAAATATTTTTAAATCTACTTTATATAGGGCACAATTGTATTTATATTGTCTCTTTTCAATTTTATAGCATCTCGTAAATCTTGAGACTATTTGACATTTGATAATATTTAGGGAACCTATGATCATATACACATCTTTAGTCAAAAAGCTTCCAGATTGGTCAACGTGAAATCTGGCTAATTTTATGGTTCATCAGCCAAAACCTTTAAAACGAACCAAAATTTGAGTAACTTTTTACTGAAAATAATTCAGAAAGACACCTGGGTGAGAAACCATTCTAATCCGCATCCGACATTAGCATCTTTTTATTAGGCGGAAGTGATTTTAGTGTCATTTAATGGTATATTTAGAAGGATATTATCATAAGCGATTATTATTTTTTTAAGTTAACAAAGAACTTTCCAATTCGACTTCCGCCGTCGAATCCGACTACTAATTATAGTTGCCAATAACGTAAATCGAACAAAATAATTTTGTATTTTTAGATGATGTAAAATATAAAGCAATTATTGTGTTAATTGAATAAGTATTGGGGAAGAAATACAATTATTTGTTCGAACTCGAAGAGATATAATCAACGTGAGCAGTTTAAAAAATTCATAAATTTTCTGTATTGACTATCATATTTGAGAAAACGGGTAGCGTGAAAATTGTTGCTTGAGAAATTGCAAGTACCAGAGTTTGACTTAAAGGGTTCTCTTTTTTAACAAATTAATTCAATGAATTATTAAAGTAACAAAAATGATATTTTGCTGTTCGTTTTACTACTACGTAAAGTCACTAGAGATTGAGCGATTTCCTATGCTGCGTTTTTGTGATAAATTTGCACGGAATTTCCCTATATTAACCTAAAAAACCAACTTTCAATGTCTTTTTTAAAAACGGAGGCATTACGATCCCCGATATTTTCTACCTTGTTTTATGTATTATTAATACAAAAAACTGCTGTCAAAACTGACAAATTACTGAAATTTACGTAATAGATACACCGTTGCTAGTAGTTTTACTGGGAAAAAGTAAGGTTTTGTTACTCTCATGCAAGAAAAAATCAAATTTGCGATATACCATTTATGGTTTTGAGATCCCACGACAAACACAGCTGACAACCCTATGTAGATTAAATAAGATCTATATATAGGGCACAATTGTATTTATATCACTGTAAATGACACACTACGTCCCATCAAATATCTCTTGGGGAAAATCAGGTTATTATTTTTTTTGTTCTTTTTACAATGTATTTTTTTATGTTTAGATATCAGGCATAAAGAATTTAAATTCCTATATATTTCGTGAAAATTGCTTGAGGTTTATTTAGATTAACGGATGATATGTAAGAACATATTATTTTTATGTATATTTATTTTTGTTACTGTACATTAGATACAAGTAGTAAAAGTAGAAAAAATCAAAATAATTATTTTTGGATAAACACAGCTTACCCCTTTAACCCCTTCGTCCCTAAATATCTAAACGGTATGTTCTTTTCTATTGTTTAGATCAGTTTATTAGGGTGTGTAGGGATGAAAGGTTTAAGGGGGAGAAGGAAACCTGGTCACGTAACCAAAATATCAATGTATTAATATAAACTAGAACTGATGTTGGCAGTGTAAACAAACATGACAGACTACGCGAATTTGCGCCCAAAAGACAGAAACTGGATGGTAAATTCACATCTGGAAGTAAATAAAGCTGTTACTTGTGAATAAAATAGTTAAATTGTTATGTTTTTGCATATTCTATGAAGCATACTTCGCATAGTCTGGCATCTTTTATTCCTCTGTTTGTTTGGTTTTTGTTCTGGGTGCAGACACATCTTCACATAAATCGTCATAACTTTCTTATTGTATATAATACTTTTGTAAAACTTACAGAAAAGGTTCATTTTGATCAGATGCATCGCCCAGTCGAGGTCAACGACATGTTCAAGGTCATATTCAAGATCAAATGATAGTAGAATCTTTCCTTACAAGGAGTTTTATTTTAAAATATTCGATTTCGGCATACGTCAAGGTGTTATTTCTTCAATATACAGCCATATAACCACAACTTATTTTATTGATTCGAAATAGTTGTTAACCCTTCTGAATTGATCATTTACTGAAAAAATATAAAAAATTGACAGTGACCGAAATCAATATTTTAGTGTGATAAAATTTGGTATTTTTTGGATTCACAGTTTTCAGTCGTCCGTCTTATCCACCAACACTATAAAAGCAAAAAAAAAAGATAATAATAATAATAATAATAAAAAAAATTAAAAAAATAAAAAACAAACAAACAAACACAACATAACAAAAAAGAAACACATGGATACAATGATTTAAGATCATTTTTCTTTCAAGTTAGCTACAACGAAAATGACAAATAATAAATAGGACTGTTGATGATAAAAATCAAAATTCAGGAAAGGGACATAACTCTTGCATATATAAATATCCCATATATACTAATATATAATATAAATGTGCCAGATTATTTATTCTATTGATCCATACATATATAATAAATAAGTATGCAAAATTTAAAAAAAAATTATTTGTTAAATGTGTTTTATGTGCGACAGTAGTTACTAATTCATCAAAAGTAAATGAGACAATATGTTCCTAATTTGTTTTGTTAAAAACTTGACTATGGACTCGCGTGTCACGGTATTGTCCACTAATCTGCAACACCTTATTTTACCTATGCATTCCCTATTGTTACATGTTTGACCGATCTTCTCAATCAATGTTTTATCTTTTTATCTGAACTTCCCAACATTGAAAAAAAATGGCCATATTTTATATTATCAATCAGATCTCAATATGTTAAATTTTGTTTACGTCTTGTATCGGTGAAGGGTGTGATGTCGGTTAAGGTTGTAGAAAGAAAAGCAAAAATGTATTACGCCTCCTTAGATCCGGTCAACAAAAACAGAGAGCGCATACCTGGAATAGAACTATTGTGTTAAACATAACATATTGTAAACCAATGATCATTGATGATCCGCTAGTCACGGCAAGAGCTCATCCGGAACTAATGATAGAAATAAAACCAAAATAATACCTGTGCTTAATTCTTGCTCAGTTGAATAACGTTGCAGGAATTCTATTCGTATTTGTCAAAGGCGATCCCAACGGAGACGAATGAAATCTTGCTTATTTTACACTATAGTACAAGCAAAAGGTTGTACATGCACAATTGCCTAATGCATATTTGTTAAAAGGCAGTGTGTTCAAACAAAGAAATATAATTCTAAGGCAATACAAAGATAGAAAGAACTTGACATGAAATGTCTATGATATTTATAACGAACATCGATCCCTGCTATTGTCAAACTCACGGGATGTTGATTAAAGGTAGAATAGTCAACGAAAGCTTAAAGGAAGTCATTTTCACTCATTACTCTGATTACTTTCTTCAACCACTGCTACTAAATCAATAGCGTTATAATTAAATGCTATTGTCCCGGTATAACGCACTTATAGCATCATCATCTTGCAGGTATGGTATGATAAGACATTTGGCAACATTCTCTGAACAGATTACAAATATCAGAAATATTTGCACACATCGTGCTGCTGCGAGTCGAACTGCTGCGATTATGCCGAGATTATGAATTTAACAGACAGACGTAAAGATGCAAAACATACAAAATATCTTCACAGTCAGGAGATTATAATATACGTTTAAGATTACATCTATGTGATGATTGCCTAAGTTTTGTATGATATTAAATTCAATTTAACATTTTTTCTATCAATACCAATGTACTTTAGTTTTCGTTATTTATCTATCTATCGGTTCATCTATAGAATCACAGATATCAACGTATTTATCTAGGTGACAGTATGCAAAGATGGTGAACATTTGGGTAAATTCGTAACTTTGAAAATACACAGCTTGGATGAGATTTCTTGGAGGAATAAGCATCCTATATTGACCAGTCTATCAAATAATCAATCTATCTAGCTACCGGTATGTCCCTTTATCGCAAAATCAAGCTTTTTAGTCATTCTATATATAAGGATCTCAGATACCAAACAACAAATTTTCAGGATGTCTAGGACATATATAAAAATATTTGAATATTGGACAAACACAGAACTCTTGAAATACAGAGGTTGGATCAGGTGTCATGGAGAAGTAAGCATCCCCTGTTGACCGGTCAAACCCACCGTGAGTCCACAGTCAAATCCAAATGAAATAAGTGAAGAACAAACGGTCCGAGCATCCTACTCAAACCAGACTTCAACTACTTGCCAATACCGGTTGGAGTGTGGCTGGATACGGGCAAATTTGTGAGGATATTTCTAGGATTTGATATGTCATTTTCCCATAGAGCGTGTTGCTTAGCAATTCCGTAGTGTTGACATGGAAATAAATTTCCATAACAAAATAATGACTCTTTGAATTATCGGAGACAGCTATTATGATCTCTTACTATTGACAAGCCGGACATGTGTCAAAACTGGGTATTGAGGAATAAATAGATAAATAAATAAATAAATAAATAAATAAATAAATAAATACATAAATAAATAAATAAATAAATAGATAAATAAGTGAAAATAATATGAAAGATTTCCCCAGCGTCTTTGTCTCGATTTTCCAAAACGAAATGTGAAGTGATTGACATGATTTTAATGCATATTCAATCCGAGAGTATAACTGATGGTACCCAGATGGTAATTCAAGGAATATTCAAGGTTAACAATACAGAACTTAAGTCTGCTTCCGTTATCATAAATCAGCTTATTAACTCAACGGGCCGTAAATATAGATTTTAATGTCTTCTTAATCAAAGGAAAAATTTCAGGTTGTGGGGTCAATTACTGGTGAGTTGATTTGTCGAATTGACAACCGACAATTTATGCCCAGTATGTTTCAAAAGACGGTAGTGAAAGTCGTTTTTCTTTATAATTAACATATTACTCAGAAACCATTGCTAGAAATATGAAATTATGTTGTCCGAAATTTCTATCGTGCGTTGTGCAAGCATACTGAAACTCTGCATAGCATTTGGCATGTATTACATTAGAATGCAAAAAATACAACAGACATTAAAGCATTAATCTTCAGGATAGAGTCGAATATACAAATCATGAAAACATTGGTCAAACAGGGACTTCTGGAAATACAGAGTTAATACTCCTTGTGACCGGTAACATCTGTCGCGAGTCCATAGTCAAATTCAAATGATGTAAGTGAGGACCATTGGTATCGACAACGCAACAACAACAAATACGAGTAAAATTTGAAATTGAATTACAAACACTCGAACAAATTTATTTCATTATAATAGTATGTGCTTATTAAAGAAACGTGTGGCAGCAAACTTTTAACTATGGAGTGCACCATGTATATGTCGATCATATGCAGTGATAGATGATGCCATATTTTCAAATAATAACATAGTCTACAGGAAACTAATGACACGTATCATCTTTACAAGGGGGGGGGCATATATCTTAATTCTTAACTAATCGAAACATCGAAATATCACGGATCTTCATCATTGCAAATATCATGAAATTATAACCACAATGGACCTTTCCCAACTTTTAATCGAAGTCACAAACACAAAGAGAGCCGGCCTGGCATCGACTCTTGATCGTGAGGTCGTGGGTTCGAGTCCAACCGGCGGCAGTTTGTTTTCCTGACTGTCGGATGAGACAGTAAAAACCGAGGCCCCTTGCCACAGTAGGTGTCGGCACCTTAAAGAACCCTCACTGCTCAATGACCGTAAGTGCCAAGCATAGGCCAAAATCTGAAGCCCTTCAGCGTCATTTGGTGACGTCTACATATGCGTGAAGATTCTTGATTGGGACATAAAACAACAACAAACAAGCAAACAAACGAACACTAAGTACAAACTATTCCGAAAAGAAAAAAACTAAACGGAACGAAACAACTGATTTATTGAGTATCAAAATATCCGTTTATGCCAAATTTAAACTTAACATATCTAACGTTGAAAATTTGTGCAAAAATTTCCCCCATACTCAAAATACATTTTTTTCTGTTGTTTAGTGATGACAAACGGTAAATGTACTAAAACGACTACACATATGACCAAAAGTTCGAATGGTTATTATATAACTAAACATACAGCATTTACCATTCATTTGCAAATATTGATTTTTTGTTGCATTGTAAATTCATTCAAAATATAATTTTGAAGTAAATATGCTGTATTTCTGAAACACTATACCCAAAATCTTAGTCATAAACAAATAATTTAATGTGCTACTGTTTTGAGGAATACAGTGAGTGTTGATTAAAATCGATTTCATTCCAAACGTACTGAATTTCTTTATACCAAATTTGGTGAATGATTAAGACAAAATGACGTTTGTTTGTTTTAATGGTATTTAAGGTCACTTTCAGCAATACATTTAAACATGCCAAATAGATAAGAATACAAAACAATCAATCAGGAGCAAACTGAATATGAACATTAATACTATGTAATTTGGTTTATTTACTAATATTCGTATTATTATTATTATTATTATTTTTTTTTTTTTTTTTGACATGAAATAACATTCAATCAAATACGTTTATCATGATGTTTGCAATAAAAACTAACGTGAGGCTTTACAAGAAGACAAGCAATTGCATCTCTTAATTGATTTTTCGCTCATAGTTGCAAAAAGTATAAAAAAGGTATAATTTGCCAAAATTGGATTAAAACAAATTCTCAAGGCAAAAAGACTTCATTACTTAAAGGGGCATTAGCTTTGTTTACCTGAAATAAAATTAAGATTTTTTTCTACTTTTAATACTTGTACGTGATGTACAACAAGTAAAAGCTATACACAGACATCACAAAAATTGTATTTACTATATATTTTGTGAAATTAAGATCAGATCCTCCTGTGTTGTATCTATATACACAGATTAAGGCTGAGTTTATCCACTGCAATTGAAAAATGGTTTTCTCAAACATTTTTTTTCAAAATATATAGGTATTTAAGAATTTGTATGCTTGTGTATATTTCGTATTTGTTATTGTCAATCAATCTTAAAAGTAAAAAGGGAAACAATATTTAAAAAACAACTAATGCCTTTTTAATCTCACAGTTAAATATTATGTGTAGTTCCAAACCAGAATGAGGTATCTTAGAAGGTCAAATAATAATGCCTTTTTAATCAAACAGTTAAATATTATGTGTAGTCTCGAACCAGAATGAGGTATCTTAAAAGGTCGGTGTTCTTTACACGGGTAACCGGGATTTCTCCTCCACCAATAAAAACTGGACGCCATCATATGACCGAAAGATTGTTGAG
Organism: Atrina japonica; assembly: GCA_030159075.1. NCBI lineage: Eukaryota > Metazoa > Mollusca > Bivalvia > Pterioida > Pinnidae > Atrina > Atrina japonica. The sequence goes on from BROG01000056.1 coordinate 803,689, forward strand.
TATCGCGTAAAACAAAAAATCAAATAAAAAATCAAATCTTAGAAGTTCAAATAATAATGCCTTTTTAATCTCACAGTTAGAGATTATGTGTAGTCCCGAACAAGAATGGGGTTTGTTTGTTTATTGTTGTTTAACGTCCCACTCAAGAATATTTCACTCATATGGAGACGTCACCAAATGCCGGTGAAGGGCTTCAAATTTTGGCCTATGCTCGGCACTTACGGCCATTGAGCAGTGAGGGTTCTTTAACGTGCCGACACCTACTGTGACACGGGACCACGGTTTTAACTGTCTCATCCGACAGACAGGAAACCAACCTGCCGCGGCTGGACTCGAACCCACGACCTCACGATCAAGAGTCGAGCGCGCTACCGACTGAGCCAGGCCGGCTCCAGAATGGGGTATATTAGAAGGTCAAATAATAAACCTGAACATGTCAATGCATACATAAACATATTCGTGTTTAAAATAATCTAAGAGTACAGAGCTTGCAAAATTTATTTTATTTATATGTACCCACGTTACTTATACAGTGCTAAAATTGTTTCAGTTTAGAAGGGAATGTGTAACATTATTTGAGGTGTAGACGGCACCTGATCCTACCTCTGAATTCCAAGTCTTTACGTTTTTTGATATTGAATTTGCGTGAATGTCTTATGAACTAACATTCAAAATTTTCATGTTTTTTATTTTTTATTTTCATGTTTGCGATCGATTATCTTCTAGTACTACGTTCAGTAACACACATTAGATGCACATCTGTCGTTAAAAGCTCAATAGATATTGCTCCATATCAAGATGTAACTATAAAATGAAATCAATAGTGAAGAACCGATGATAAATCAAGATTTTAAATTTTTGCATCTAAACATCTCACTGTACTAAAACATTCAGATCATTACACTATTTTTACTATTTATTGCCAGATTGTGCACATACACAAGAGAATTAAAATCTAACAATGATAGCGATGTATTTTGTAATGTGTACTAACGTCAGCTTAAGTAAAACAAAATCAGAGTATAACAGTATTGTTGTATTGCAGTTTCAATCATAATTCTCATTGAGATGGGACAGACCCTTGATCGTCTCACTCCTACATTAGTGAAAACGAAAATCCTGGTTATTATGCATTTTAATTATTGTAGGCGCCTATATTTCTGATATTTGTATCTTACTTGTAATGTATCATTTAAAACAAAACTATGACATTTGTAAAATGTAAGTGATTGTCAAACCCCGTGGAAGTCACGCGTTATCTTAGGTATGGCACGTTAAAGCCCCCCCCCCCCCACTTTGCAATATCAAATGCCAATATTAGTGGTACATCACTTCAGCAGGTAATACTTGAATATTTCTTGATTCAAAATAATACACCTCCGATTTCTGACAGTGAATTCGACCATTTTTTAAATGGGTGAGTTCAAATGTGGATACTGAGGACAAAGAGTTAATAATTGCTTTGAGGTATTCTTTTTGTCTCGGAAGTTTTCTTTTATATATTCAAAACTGTTTTGTTTAGTGATTTATATTGCGAGCATGTTAATTATTTTTTTTATAAACCAGCGGCAATTAATATTTCCAAGCGGGTTTTTTGTACATTTTCTTCCCACCATATACATTATGGTGCATTATTTCAATAGATTTATAAATATGTCGAGAACATGTAATTGCTAATAAGATTTAGATTAATGATGCTTCATATTTCCAATGTCAATAACACGCTGGTAATAAATTTTGTCTAAATTTACTTAAATGATAGACGCCGCGATCCCAATACGGAAAATAACAAATCAATAATCAATGTTGTCTTTACAGTGACCTTTCTGGTAAATTCGCCATTAAATAAATCCTATTTATGTATGTAAAAGACGAGCTGTAAAATCGAATAACGATCATTTTGTGTAAGTGTCACTCGCGAGAAATGTACAGTTATTGACTTAATTTGAGATGAACCTGATCGAACATGGTAATCATTTTATCTCCTCACAGGTAATTATATAACGGATCAGTTTTCTGATGGGGTAGCACAATACAGTTTTGTATAGTTCAGTTATTTTGAATACATTAAGTTTAAGTTTCATGCGTAACATGCTGTGATAGACATTTTCGGGATAAATTAGACATTATTCAAATTTTAGAAATACAAATCCAACACAATGCTGTTGATACAATATTAGATGACAGTTCGATAAGGGAAGATTAAGTTTTTTTCTAATTTTAACTGGAGCCCAGTGGTTGAAAGTTTTGATCATTGTGCTATTATGGACGAAATTTCAGACTATTTTGCTCTAAACAATTACGTAGTATGTACTTCACAAAAAAAATTAACTGCACTTGATACCAAAGTGATTATACGAGGGAATATGCTTATGACCATGTGCAATGCTTCATAACACTTAACTTGACTTAATCCAGTTCAAACTGGTCTTTGCTACCATATTCAACAAAAATGATAGGGCTGTGTACAATCTCGGGGAAAAAATAAACCTATGAATTTCGAAGTCGCACCTTCAGTTATTGTGAAACATAACTTCTAACCATTCACATGTGCGACGTACTAATTTAAACTGTGACAATTCTTTATCTATTTATACAAATTAATTCCGTTATTTTTTGTTCGGTTGTAAAGTTGGGAACTTTTGAAATGTTTTCGGTTAAACGGCTCATATGACTTTGAAAGTGCACCTTGCAAATTGGACATTGAGTCAACGACACAACCTCTACCACGTTTGTGGAATGCAATAGAGTAAAGCTCAACTTTGAGTTTAAAATAGAAACAAAAACAAAAACAATCGAAGGTGAAATATTGATATATCGCACTTGATACTGATGTCTCTATCTAGAAATCAAATTTGTTGTTTGATTTTTCAAAACAAAAAAACTAAAAATATAAAAAAAATTTCAGATACCAAAGTATAAATCAATAGAATGTCCAGGACATAGATACAAATCCGGTAAAAATGGACAAACACGGACCTCTGGAAACCAAGAGGTGGGATCAGGTGCCTTGGAGGAGTAAGCATACCCTGTCGACCGGTCACACCCGCCGTGAGTCCACAGTAAAGTGCAATGAAACACGTGAGGAGTGTATCCTCGTAACAATTGTACAGATGTCTCAACAACTGCCAACGAAAAGGCAACTCAACATTTCACTTAGTAAAACAGAGTAGTCACAAACACTATTATACAGACCGTAAAATTTGCAGAACGTTGACATTAAACGCGGTTTTCGATATCCCTGTGTCAGTAATTTGTCAGTGAGTAGTTTAACTCTGTATATGAAATTTTCACATGTTGTGCACGCCCTGGCATATCGGATCATTTGTGAAATATAAACTCCATATGCGGGTGACTGAGGGATATTACTACTTAAATGTGGAAAATTTACGATGGGAAGCCGAAATCGTTGCATTTGTCGTAAAGCTTACTTGGTAATTTCCCGTCTGTGTTTATATTAAGTAAAATGTCTAAGTATGAAGATGTGTGATGATTTCTCTACGAATAAATCAGTGTTTCCTATCTTAGTGGCCGCATCACTCATCATTTGTTAATCCGCATCACCCAAAATATACCCAATTTATATATTGTTTCCATTCAAACAAATTTGGTAAGATTTGTGCGTAGAATACATCAAATTAAAAAAAATAAAGTACGACCACGAGGTTTACAAACAATGCAAACGATGGGCGTATGGATACAAATTGTTCAGGATCAGCAGTTTCGGATATATTTTTCCAATACTGATCACAACACGATCAGTCTATCGTAGGTGTAACAATATACTGCCTAGTACCACGGGAGTTAAAGATGGCAGACTGTGACAACGAATGTTAATAGTAATGTAAAACGATTATATTGTAGACTTCAGTTGTCCATACGTCAACCGACTTCAGATATACGATTACATAACAGCACCTTTATTTTGTTCAATACTATAGAAAGCAGAATATCAAATCACTGGACATAATTCAATGCACTCTTGGTGAACGATGACGAACAAATACCAATAGGCTTGTGTTCCCTTTTCGTACCCCATATCCACAGCTTTTGATTTACGTTTCTGTAGCCGCTGACATTCCGTTGACCGGGTAAAAATTGATCCAAATAATTATACTAACAAAAATAATCATCTGATTCTGTTAGTGTCATTAATTATCTATCGGCAGGAGATTCTTATTATCACGTTTATTATCACGGAAGTTGTGAAAAATGGAAAACGGAAAGTAATTTGATTAACAGTTTACATATCACCATGATTCTTCATGCCCGTATCAAATGTTGAGAAAACATTCGTTTGTTTGTTTGGTTGGTGGATTATTGTTTTAAATTCCATTGATAATTTTTCACTTACATTTAGATGTCACCAGCTTTAGGTGATGTGCCATAATGTGCTATGGACAGACGCCAATACAGTTAGGGCTCTTTTAAGTCACACGCTATCCGCAACACGGGACCCCAAATTTAGGTCTCATCCGAGGACACATTGACTTTTACTTCGTATTGACAAAAGAATCGTTACTACCATTTTAAAAGTCTGTGGTATGACCCGGTCCGGAAATCGAACCCGGGACCTTCCGCCTGACAGTCGGACGCTCTACAAATAGACTACTGTAAGCGGTGTGCGTTCGTTATGGAAATTTGAATTCCAATGACAAAAATTTTGAAAAAAGTTGGATAATACAACAGATAAGTAAATACAATCATTGACCTGCTTTAAACATAAAATCTCAGATACCAAAGTACAAATCTTCTGGATGCCCAGAATACACATACACATACCGTGACAGTCGAAAAAGTTGCAATTATGATTCTGATATCAGAGACATAAATAAATACTTAACCAAAAATGCTCTAAGGTACGAATAATAATCAGCTTCAATGGCAAACCAAGACAAATAACTAATTTCAAAATATCTTCAAAGCTATATTCAATACAGAATTATTTTACTTTAATCATAACTGGTATTTTATTCAGCAAGTTATTAATACTTTTATGTAACTGTCATTAAACGCTTAACGTATACTGAAATGCCTATTCGGGCAATCATGAAGTGATGCAGATAGATTTGGTAAAGTTTTACCATAATTTATGTCTGTCTGTTATTGCTTACTCCCCTTATCGCGAAATTTTTTCTTACTAATTTGAGAAGAATATATACATTTTCAGAATATATTTGCGAAGAATTGCCCCAGCCTGGACGAGCATGTTGACAGCATTGTTGTGCCTTATCTTAATTCAAATCTAATTAACATAAAAGGAAAATTTTCAGGTTAGCGATAATAGGAGAATGAATACGACGAGTCTTTTCCGCGATTGAAGTGACCGTTTTAATTGATGTGGCATCAAATATATTATCAATTATTAACGAAAGAACCGACAAATATACCTGTGGCCATAACCTTGCATTGAGCAGACAAACGAAAGACAACATGTCATCTACCGTGTATACTAACTTTACTCAAGCATTTATTCCCAGTCTTTATCGCTGTTGGATCCAGACGTTCAAATTCTACTAGTTTCAGAATCGCTGTTTCTGGACATGACGCAGGCGGCAGAATTTATTTATATTTTGTATTTTTTTTTTTTTTCGATATAAAATAAAATACTTTTTAAAAAACTGATATAAGTATATCACTATTCTGAGTAATTACATTTTATGTTCAATCTATTCGTTGTATAATCACGTGTTTTGGGACTACTTTTAAAACGTTCTCAGAAATTGTTTAAAAGTGCAAGGTCTGACAATTCTGTGTAGGGGATTGATGCGAGCTACGTCTTGTACAATGATAATGCGTGACACGCCACAACATGGAAAATATTCCGCCATTTTTATACTAAAATAACAATGGTAGGACACAAATGATTACTAGCAGGAGGCAAAATACTATGTAGATTTGACAGCGTTCACAGAATTTAAGTTTGATTTTTTTTTCAAATATTATAAACATAATACCAAAGTTATAATGCTCAAGACAATATCGTTTCTGTCAATTACACTTCATCAGTTGAGCTCCAATTTGAAAAGTATATGTATTTTCTAAAGATAAAGTGATATCATACAAGGCCAAATAATATTCCTAAGAATATAGCCGAAATCCGTCTAGACAATTTTCGAATTTAAATAGTGTTAACAGTGCCAAATATCACTTTAGTGTAAGATGAACATCTGGTACCGAAATACCGGGTACTAGGCCTATGTATACCCTCGGGGACTCAAACGGTCCACCAGCAGTGGTAACGATCTAGTGGTTATAAATATTTCAACTATTCAATTGAGTACTGTACATACAAAAATATAAAGAGAGAAGTAGATTGTAGATTATTCAATGTTCATACGACATATTCTACAAAATAAACTAGAAAGTGAAATAATTTGCTTTCTGGAAAGTGTCAATCGATTTAGTAAGAAGAAAATAAAACTGGTTTGAAGTAAACTGGCATACTGTATACTTGATCAGTCATTATCTTGCTGGAAGCAAGATGTCCATTATTAATTATCTTTTATCATCGGATGCTAAATCATGATAATTCTCTCTATCTGTCTCTCTGTCTCTCTGTCTGTCTGTCTGTCTCTGTCTCTCTGTCTGTCTGTCTGTCTCTCTCTGTGTCTCTCTCTCTCTCTCTCTCTCTCTCTCTCTCTCTCTCTCTCTCTCTCTCTCTCTCTCTCTCTCTCTCACTCTCTCTCTCTCTTTCTCTCTCTCTCTCTGAGAACAGAGTTCATACACATATAGTTCGCCGCAAAAAGAAGATTTAATCAATATCAATTAAATCTGTTTATCAAAATGCGACACATATATTTCTAATTGTATTTGTCCGAATTGTTTTGGCACGCATTTACATTAATCGAATACAATTCGGTAAGCGGAACTACGCTTGTCTTTCGGTCAATTCCGCTGGTATATAAAGAGGTGTCGATGTGCGACATGTGTAAGTTCACCTGGATATTTTCTTCCCTCCCTGCCTCCCCTTACCTTATTTATATTGATATTATTTGAAATTTAATTTGACTTTATAAAAGGTTATACAAGGATCGTCACGACTGTACATTGGTTGAGATTGAACTTGAAATTTCGCTCATCATTTTCCGTTGAGTGTTTTTTTTTTCTTAGCAGACGCTATCCATATTTATTTGATTATGTTTATTCTGTTCGACCGATCTCGGAGTTCAGACTTTAAACATTTTCCTATTTGCATATTTATAATTTTGGGGATGCCCATAGGACTCAACATGGGTACTGGCTCCCATTTTTAACAACTGTGGCCACATATCGACAAAATATCATATAAAATAAAAATATCTCAAATTTACATCATTTTTTGTTTGTTGTCATACTCGCTTCACCTCGAAAAAGAAGTGTAGTCAGTATATGATAGTTGTGCATGGTCTACTGATTCAAAAGGCAATGATATGGTATTAGTCTATACCTGGTTTCTCTTATCAAATAATTTATTCAGGGAGATAATCGGATTGTCTTATGCTGCGTAATGGTGTGACGCTAAATGTCATAATATGTGCATAAACAGGAAATTGTCATCATATTACATCTTTATGATCTGCCGTTTTTAATTAATTGGAGCAAATTTGATATGATCGAAATAAATAGGCTTCACAGGATTTACACGGAAATCAAACTTATTACGACATTTATCTGTCTGCTTACAAAAAGCTTCTTATAATTGATAAACTATTGATTTATGTTGGGGATAATATGTATACATCATACAAATATCATATTTACTTATTATACCTCAAGGTATGTCAAGTATTAACGTTTGAAATATATGCCAAAAAACGAAAACAAAGAAAATAAGAACAAAAAAACAACAAAATAAAAAAATGAAAACAATATAGAATACAAATTGATTGATTTACAGAAGTGAAATATATCACATTTAAAATGGTGGTGTTGTTAATTCTTAAACTATAAATTCGACATTTTTCACGGGACTTAATTTTCACGATACATAAGTTCTATACTTATTCACGAGATGATATTTTCAAGATTTCGAATGCCATTCCCGTCAAACTATCATCCTACTTCATTACGTGATAGTTTTATTTTTGCGAGCGAGAGATATCGCGACATTACGAATAAATATTAAAACAGAATTTACAGTAAACAGATACATAAATGAAGTGAAATTTTGTTTTTGTATACAAATATGAAATTTCAAAAGACTGATACAGGTTTTTGTAATACTTTAGCCTACATATTTAGGAATAACGAAACTGAATTCAGTTGTTCAAACGTCAATAGCAACATCTGTTCGTAAACCGAATTATGTAGGGGACAAATATTTGTGAATTTATCGACAAAAGTTGCGAAGCAAATAAATAATTTATCTGAAACAGTGCGATAATTTTTAGCTCCTCCATTCATATAAAGACAATCACCAGATGACAAATGTCCGATGCATATTCTCACTTCAGGTCACTGAAGTCATCCATGAGACCTTATTAAATTAGTCTTTTCCGTTATCATGGGCCTTCCGTAAGCTTTGAATATTTCAAACGTCTTCGTGAAAACAACTTTTCATTCATCTTTAAGAATTTGTAGGAAGTTTTATCATGTAAAAAAACAAAACTTAAGGTGATCCTAATAAAAATGGGTTCTTTGTGTAGTGTTAAAATTGCCCAAAGTAGCCAAATTTGTTAATATTCGTCTGGTTAACCGCTGTAAATCAGGGATAAAATCTTTATGCATGTCTAGAACGAAAATAAAGCCCTCTTCCAAAATTGTGATAAGACGCATTAATGCACCAAATAAAAACTGCATAATTGCGAATCAGAATTCTTCAATTGTTCCATAGGTACGGTATTTACAAGACTGAAAAGTGCCCCAGAATCGCGTATGCAAAACCTGATCAATATCGTATATTTACATCGTCAATATGGAGAATTCCTACAAATCAGAATTGACGTATTACGGGATATGTTTCCAGAAGATTCTTGCTTCAAGGAAAAATCATTTACGCTTTTCTTATTTCATTTACTAAAATTATATTTGCATTATTGATGTTTTACGGAAAGCTCTACATTTTTTTTTCTTTTTGATAATAATAACTTTTTGATGATTTAAAAAAAAAGAAAAGAAACCACAAAATAATTATTCTAAACGTTTAACTTAGCGACCAGCGAGGTATACGATTCAGGCTATGACATAGTATTGATTGTGAGAAATGTAACAGGTGTTGTGCTTTCTATCTCTTGGCGACTACAGGCAGAATACTGTTACAACTTTAAGTTATTTTTTATTTTGAAACAAATGTACGTTTTACCCCCCCCCCCCAAAAAAAATATCGTAGCAGAATTCGGACTGAGGCGCCTTTTTCGTAATATTGGTGTGGCACGCCACACTCAACATTATTTTCAGCTGTGCGATGTTTTTTTATTCAATGGTTCAATGGGAGGCGAGAAAGCACGGTTACAACGTACCTCGGAAACTAATTGGCTCTTCTATGTGTAATAAGTTTACGTTCCAATGGAAATCTTACTCAAGCTGAGTAGAAGAGAGACACTAGATAGTCAAGCGATTTTTTCACCTCTTCGGCACTACGACCCTTTTGTATAAAAGAAATATGATAAAACAAATGATCTTCAATATACAAAAACTGCTTGAAACGACACCTCTTCAACATGAAATTAAAATGATGATTTTACTGTATCCCTGTGTTGCTAAATTAATGTGTATAGATCTACTCAAAACTTTGGAGAGAGAGAGAGAGAGAGAGAGAGAGAGAGAGAGAGAGAGAGAGAGAGAGAGAGAGAGAGAGAGAGAGAGAGAGAGAGAGAGAGAGAGAGAGAGAGAGAGAGAGAGAGAGAAAGAGAAAGAGAGAGACAGAGAGAGACAGAGACAGAGAGAGAACATATATCACATACATGCATATAGAATGTTGTCACTCAAATCTGTATAGCGATCAATAACGATTATATTCTAAAGCTACTGATACATTAGGGACTAATCTTCTTTTTTCTGTGAATTACGTCATAATGTGATGTAGTAGATTACTGGCGTGTCATACTTTTGATACTAAAGTAATGGTTCATTTCTGTTATGTTTTCTGGACGAAAATATCAATTGGGTCTTTATCATTATAGTGACATCGTTTCAGGGCAGATATCAAATCGTGACTTCTACCATTGTAATTAATTCTTTTCTGGACGAAATATCATTTCGTGACTTTTACCATTGTAATAACATCGTTTCAGGACACATATCATTTCGTGACTTTTACCATTGTATTCAGATCTTTTCTGTGCGAGAAATTAATTCGTGAATTTTACCATTGGAATAACTTCTTTTTCTCGAAAATACACCAACCCGTGACTTCTACCTTTGTATCGCCTTCTTTTTTTCGATAAGATATATTGATTCGTGACTTCTACCACTTACTCCGCCCCGCGAAGATATGTCATTCGGACATCAAAATGTAAAACAATGTAAATCGTACAATAAATATGATAAAATATCCTGGTGTTTTCTATTAGCACAGGTGTGGTAACAAGGAAAATAACTATATATCGTGTTTGTTTATTTGTTTATTTATTTTTTTTTTTTGGAGTGTTCGTGTTAATTCCTTTCAAACTCTTACGTATACTTAAACCATAGGTATGTGTACCAGATTTAACTTGAATATCGCTCTTTGTAGCTGAGCAAATCATAAAATGTTATTTATAAATTCCTCTCTGTAATACATCATACCCAATACTTGTGTTCTGAAAAATGTTGTCGCCTTAAATACATTTACGATGATAAAGTATTGAATATATTTCCACAGCATCGTTTTATTCATGTTTAAAAGATGCGTTGAAGGTATCATGCGTAGTTAGAATATGTTTATAATTCACTTTCTGATTTATCAATATTTAATTTTCTTATCGCTATCACCGAACACAGCAAATCCCTAAGTAGTACACCATTGTCATCTGTATTATGTGAATAGCGATGCATTCGTAATAACAGCTGTCGAAATCACTATTTACTAAAATGAAAAACAGAATTATAGGCTAGAAAGATGTCTCGTTTATTTCAAATAATTTCCCATCTCTTTCTCTCTCATAAAGTAACAAACAATTTCTGGATAAATATCGTATGCTATTCCATAAATTCCATCGACGGAGTTAGCGTACGTGACAAATTTAATGTTACCCAGATGAACAAAATGGCAAGCTTTTATAATAATGCAACTATTGCTATCAGTTACTTGGTGAAATGTCTATTCTTTTCTATGAATTGCATGATTTTTACCATGTATTGTATTTTTAAGTATGTTTTATTGCAATCAGTTGTTTTCATGTTGCTTTTGTAAGAAAGCATCTAGAAAGATTTTGAATAGTGTAGTGGCAACAGTCTTCAGATGTCGTTTCACATTTGCACATACAAAGAGATGAACATTGCGTTTATATAATGTTTCTAATGCAAATAGATGTTTGATCATCTGATATATTAACTGCAAACCTGATAAAAAATTCTAAATTATGCCTGAACATAGTCCAACCACTATATCCCTTGGCTTTTCTAAGGAATTTTATAGGAACAAATTGAAATAAATATGATCTGCTTGATAGCGGAAATAGTAATGGTCTATTTCATTGTTCAATATTATGATATAAATTCAATCTAATCAGTTGCTTTTCGACATTGTTTTAGACTTTTCGATATCATTTCTCAGCTTTTCGATAACTCAAATATTCCTCCAATACTTTACTGGGGATCTCCGGTATAAAAAGTTGTTTTTACTTACCGTGGTTTTCGGTAATTTTGTGGGTTTTTGTTGATTTTTGGAAGCATTTCAGGAGTTACACCACGTATTAATGTATCTGTTTATCTATATCTAAGATATAACAGGAGTATACATGAAATTTCAGTGTTTTAAGACTTATTTTTTTCACAATGGCTAGATACAAAAATGCGTAAAATTAAATGGTTCATAAATTTTTATTTTCTCCATATCTGCAAGATGATATACCTTTCCTTACTTAACTTAAAAGAGAACTTGTTGCATAAATCCATTTTTGAACCATTCCCTTTGGGTTCAACTCACCGCACCTTTGGTTGATGTCTGTTTAACCGATGTTTTGTATTTGATTTTGATTATGAATGTGAGAAAAAGACAGGATTAATACATCTCCTTTAAAGGTGAGCAGACAGACATTCATCAAATTTAATTGCGACTTTTACCATAATATTTTTTTAGATTATATCATTAGTTGCTATTTTCAAAATTGAAACCAAACATAAATTTGCAATATCTACGACGCTTTGAGAATTCTTTATATCAAAAGATTTAAATTCATTCTGGACAATTTGAAACTACAGCCCTTTTCAATATTCATATCGTTTAAGTGGGTAACAATTGGCTTTGTCTTCATAACCGACATTTCAAACCGCGTTATTTCCATACCCAAAGGCTATGTTATACCAACTGCACTTTATCGTTTTAGACGTATAAAAGACAAGAAACCACTGAATGCGATATTTTCAGATTGCAAAGCAATGACAGAAATGAATTGGAAATACCGGAAATATTCATGAAAAATTTAAAAACAAAACCTGCAATGGCTAGTTCATATCAAGGTCTATCGGCATGTTACGCTTCAAAGTAGTATAAAAAATCTAAGAGACCGAAGTATAAATCACTAGGATATCCAGGATATAGGTATAAATCTGGTAAAAAATGGACAAACACATATGTGGTCGTTCCACAAGGGAATTAAACTAAATCTATTCAAGCAGACGGATAAACAGACAGAGGGGTGACGTCACAGTTTTATAGACCGGGGTTTGTTTCGTAAATTGGCTGTATGTAAATTTAGAACAATGCAATGAATTAATTATCTGAGTTACCGACGAGGGCATACCATTTTGAATGAATACAAATGAAAATTAAAACATTTGAAAACATTTCAGGACGCCAGCAAATTACCGAAACATACTGACACGGGAAAAATAATATAATCCATCCCCTGCCTCATCTTTCAAGAATCTTACCCTCACATTAAGATTCTTTTGTCATACTCTCAAGTTTGTGGTTGATCGTGTTTTCCGAGTTTTTGAATACATGTCTATGTAGATCTACGCAAATAAAATCTGACATAACTATGTACTGCATTCTAGAAGCCACACCTAATTTACGTCATGAATTCAGAAGAAATAAAATATGTAAACCGTGGGAGAAAGTGGAGTACATGTGAAGACACCCATGAAAAGGTCCAGTTTTTCACTGACGTCATGTGACTTTATTATGTAGCATAATTCATATATAACTCATAAACTTGTCTCATGAAGACAAAATAAGAAATATTAATTGCTGTTCGAACAAATTACTGTTTTGGCAAATTATTAGTCTAGTCATTAGGTAATAGATTGACAGAGCTTCTTGTCATCTGCCTGAAATAAAAATTAACCGAACTTGCTTTGTTAACATAATGATGTAGTTCTTTTACTTCTACCCTGAAAACATAATGATTTGTTTATTGAGGCTTGAGTTAACGCGTTACTGTCTGAAAGGAAATTAGGAAGGTATTGTCTGAAGATGGCTTGATATATTATAGATCTAGAGATCATTTTTTATTTTATAGCTATGCCTGATGTTGAAGATGTAGGTACAAATCTGATGAACAATTTACAAACACGGACCTCTTGAAATCCAGAGATGGGAGGAGTAAGCATCCCCTGTCGACCGTTCACATCTGCCGTGAATCTACAGTAAAATCAAAATGAAATACATGAGGAACTAATCCTCGTCACAATTGGTACAGACGTGTCAACAACGGCAATCGAATAGATAACTCAACATTTCACTTAGTGAAACAGAGTAATCGCAAACAAGACTATTATTCCGACTGTAAAATTTACGGAATGTTGACAGCAGATGCGGTTTTCGATATTCCTGTGTCAATAATTTGTCAGCGAGTAGTTTAACTCTGTATATGAAATGTTCATATGTTGAACACGCCCTAGTATATCGGGTCATTTGTGAAATATAAACTCCATATGCGGGTGACTGTGAGATATTACTACTTAAATGTGGAAATTTTACCACGGGAACACCGAAATCGTTGCGTTTGTCGTATAGCTTAATTGTTAATTTCCGGTCTATATGAAGCGTGTGTGCTTGATTCTGTTCTAACTTTCATTTCTAGTTCGCTGGGATCTATCATATTCACATTTATATTTTCTTCTTTTAATTCAGCAGTTTCTGAATGAAGTCCACTTCATATGATTAAAGGAAGAAGTCAGTATATAAAGGAACACAATTGGTTCTCATAAGAAATGCTGACAGTTGGCTGGAAGACCACGTCTCCGAAAATTACAATTATATTGTATATTAGAAATACCAGCATCTTTTTTATATATCAACTTCAGTGTAGTTATGTTTGGAATCAGACTGGTGTTGGACAAAATAAGTATCATGATCACTAGATATATTAAAATGTTCGGGTACCATGGTTCATCAGTTAGTTCAAAATGCTACATCAAAATTGCATTAAAACGTTTAACCTAGTTCTTCAAGTAAATCTAGTAATCACTAAAATCGATGAAATTAAACAGTGTTTTAATTAAAACTTTCTTGAGAGACCACCAGTCTTGAAAGACTATATTTCCATGGCAGATGGGGTATGTTTTTGAAGTTATGATATGATCAGCCGTGATATATCGGATGCAATTATTACTAAGATAATACCAAAAGAATTATTTTACAATAAATAAATGAATAGATAAAAATGATAAAAAAATAAATGCTCAAGACTTTTTCAATTATTAAGAATTCTTCAGTTCATGCCGAATTTAAAATGAATAGATTGTTTCCAGAAAAAATGTATATCATACAAGATCACATTGTAAACTTAACTGTATTGATATATTTGTATATTAGTAGTCACTGTATCAATACCATAGAACGTTCTAGAAGCAATAGCAACGACCAAGTAGTTGTAAATATCATAATTATATCATACTTCTCACGTGTTTCATTGGACTTGACTGTGGACTCACGGCGGGTGTGACCGGTCGACAGGGGATGCTTACTCCTCCATGGCACCTGATCCCACCTCTTGGTTTCCAGAGGTCCGTGTTTGTCCATTTTTACCGGATTTGTATCTATGTCCTGGACATTCTATTGATTTATGCTTTGGTATCTGAGGTTTTTATATAGTAATTTTGTTCTATAATTTTGGTTACCTGCATAGTAATATTGCTTTAAAGTGGCATTAGCTGGGTTTACTAAAAAAAAAAACAATATTTCGAATTTTTCTACTTTTACTACATGTACTTTATGTACACTGGCAAATAAGAGCACAGGCATAAAATTCTAATATCCCTATATATTTTATGAAAATAAGGTTAGGTCCAGTGTGATATCTATATACAAATAGTAAGTTTGAGTTAATCACTTACAATTGAAAAAGTGCCAATGCCAAGCATTTGTCCCAGACTATACGTACATGTATATGTGAATTTAAAAAGCCCTATGCCTGAGTATATCTCTTTTTGTTATTGTATATCAATCTTAGTAATAAAAAGGGGGAACTGAAAAGAAGAACACAGCTAATGTCTCTTTACGATAACCTCTTAACATATACCAGTGCTATGGTACTGTTTTAGTCAAGTGATATTTACAAATTTGATTAAAAAAATACATTTTTACATTTTTGTAAATAAATTGATGTCTCGTTTGTCAGAACCCTGCATCAAATTACGAGTAGAGTCAATATTGTATAGTTTGTTTTTTATAATCTCCATGAAAATTATTGTCTACTGGCAAGAAGTAGACATTAGAATTAAATCAATCAATAACCGTGACGTCACAGACAGATCATGCCGTTTTGAAATAAAATAATATGAAAATTTAAAATCTAAATGGGATTCAATTAACTCACCTTGAACCTTCTCTGATGCCTAATTTCTATCTATTACATAGTAAGTAAGATTACCAATGCTTTTCGTTTAATAACACAATAGCAGACTTCCAAGTTGGTCGCAATTGGATTTATCAACCCATAAAGATCTATATTGACCTCGCCCTCCTGCTCGATCAATTCAAATGCTCTTTGGTTGGTGTATTCTAAAAGCAACTTAAAAAGTGAATAAAAGTGAATAATTGAATATTATATTAATGTGATATTTGATATATTTTAACACGGTATGACGTTTTAATTATGTCTAAGACTTCAAAATAAAAACCTCAGATACCAAAGTGTAAATCAATAGAATGTCCAGGACATAGATACAAATCCGATAAAAAATGGACAAACACGGACCTCTGGAAACCAAGAGGTGGGATCAGGTGCCATGGAGGAGTAAGCATCCCCTGTCGACCGGTCACACCCGCCGTGAGTCCACAGTCAAGTCCAGTGAAACACATGAGGAGTGTATCCTCGTCACAATTGGTACAGACGTCTCAACAACCGCCAACGAAAAGGCAACTCAACATTTCACTTAGTGAAACAGAGTAGCCGCAAACGAGACTATTATACCGACCGTAAAACTTGCGGAACGTTGACATTAAACGCGGTTTTCGATATCCCTGTGTCAATAATTTGTCAGTGAGTAGTTTACCTCTGTATATGAAATCTTCATATGTTGTGCACGCCCTTGCATATCGGATCATTTGTGAAATATAAACTCCATATGCAGGTGACTGAGGTATATTACTAATTAAATGTGGAAAATTTACGATGGGAAAGCCGAAATCGTCGCGTTTATCGTATAGTTTCGTTGCCAATTTCCCGTCTGTGTTTATATTAAGTAAAATATCTAAGTATGAAGCGTGTGTGCTTGATTCTGTTGTATCTTTAATTTCTAGTTCGCTGGGATATATCGCATTGACATATGTATGAAAATTGTCATTATTAATTGACAAAACGTCGTCGATATATCTAAATGTCAAATTAAAAGACACCGCTAGCTTTTTCTTCTTTTGATTCAGCAGTTTCTGAATGAAGTCTGCTTTCGTATGAATAAAGGAACAGGTCGGCCAATAAAGGAGCACAATTGGTTCCCATGGGAATGCCGACAGTTTGTTGAAAGACCACGTCTCCGAACATTACAAATATATTGTCTATTAGAAATTCCAGCATGTTTTTTATATCAACTTCAGTATATTTTATGTGTAGAATCAGAGTGGTGTTTGACAAAATAAGTATCCTGATAGCCAATCACTAGATATTTAAATTTTCGGGTACCACCTTTAGTGAAAAAGCAGTTGTCTATGATGCTGGAAAGTCTTTCTTTCAATTTTTCATGTGGAATAGTAGTGTAAAGAGTAGAGAAGTCATAAGTTTTGATGCTGTGAATTCGAGAAAAATTGTGTGCCTTCAAATTTTCTAAAAGCTGTTTAGAATTTTTAAGTATCCACATCTGATTTACACCGCTCCTGGAATAAGCAACTGTACAGTATTGTTGAAGTTTCTCCTTAACGGCTGTCAATATCTTGGTAAGGAGTAAAGATAAAGGTTTGGTAGAACATTTGCTGGATCCTGCTATGTATCTTTGCTTATATGGGGTCATATGATATGT
This sequence comes from Atrina japonica, assembly GCA_030159075.1. Classification (NCBI taxonomy): domain Eukaryota; kingdom Metazoa; phylum Mollusca; class Bivalvia; order Pterioida; family Pinnidae; genus Atrina; species Atrina japonica. The sequence continues at coordinate 821,215 of BROG01000056.1, forward strand.
TTACGATAAGATGCAGAAACATGCTCCAGTTATAATTGTCAATCAGCAGAATCGTTGATCGTTGGAACCTAAGCTAATACTGTAAGGATATTTGCTAGTTTACTTGCAGAAAGTAGATCGCCTCTTTCCTGATACAGTGTAACATATGTATGTGTGTTGTATTCCAATCATCATCATCATCATCATCATCATCATCATCATCATCCTTCCATATTAAATATCAATATCATTTCTCAAAAGAACCTATTTATAGACAAGACTGAATCTTATAATAAATAGATGCTAAATTTATAAACAATTGAATTAATGATGTATCTGAATTGGAATTAACTACCAGATAAAATGTTGATATAGATTGTTCAGAGTACATGGTAAACTACATATAAATTATACTTTTAGTACATCAAAAACACACAAAGAATGCAGAATCTGAATCGCCATAGTAACTTAAATAAAGTTAAGCATAGGCAGAATGTTTATGTAATATCTAGACGAGCAAATGAACCAGTACGAGCTTATATTCATTATCTGATATATTTCTAATGTAAGAAACCGAATGTAATAAAGTGAAAATCATAGACATAGAAAAAAAGACATATTATTTTCGACATATAATAATTCATCGCGCATTTCAGGGTAAAAAAATATGATTTTTCTGACAGCTGGCTATGAATAAATTTCAAAGATTAAGTACCAGTTTCCCTGAAATGCGTATATGGCAAAACCAGGCTAAGACTTGTTAAATATTTTGATTGTGTTTCCTGACGTTAATCTATTATTCATTTTTGAGATATGATTTTTAAAATTCAAAATTGCGAGCAAGTTGCATAGCTTGATTTGATTTTGAAATATCATACTTATGATGCGATGTCAATCTTCACAGCAATACTGATACTAATTTTTAATTTTTTTTTTATTGATAACATTTAAGAAAATAAACTGATTTATAATTTTCAACTAAACGTGTATGTCATGACTTGAATAAGAATAAATATAATCAAGATTCCAGTTTATTTGACAAAAAAAAAATAATCCCTCATCACTGTCAATATAACTATCCAGGTTCGAATTTATATACAAAGTCTAGTGGTAGATTGTTTTAGTTTGAAATGGGAGGTCACGTAATTGATACCCTCTACCGACTAATGCCTAAGAGTTTGACCAAGTAGTGATTGTAACCTTAACAAAAACTCGATGAAAAAAAAAGAAAAAGATATGTCAGAAGAGACTCAAAACAGACGTCACGTGAAATAGCACGTTCAAAATTTGTAGAACTTTAGCTGGTGATGTTACCAAATAATGAAATATCTCCGTGGGATTTAAACCACAAAACAAACAAACATAATCTGATAGCTGACAGTCAGTGCTTCAATGTAATCAAGTTAACCGAACACTAATAAATGCTCCTAATAAATTATTCAAATACGTATGAAATTAATACCATGGATCTATATGATACTGATAATTCTGTCGATCAAACGTCTATACACATTCATATTTTTTTATTCGTTATGATTCGATTATTGAAATAAAAGTGAAAGAGATCAAGTTTTTTCGATTTCATAACAGCTCGGCCGCTTTCCGTAAATTTATGGTTAAACATTAACGTCACAAGCGCATGGTTTCTGGTTGAATTCGTTGTTGGGATTCAAAATCAGTTCCAGGATTGAAAAATAAAACGAATATTAAAAACTTACCAGAAATGTAAAACACAGCCAGTTCCATTGGCAAAGACCGAATAAAAGAACTGGCTTTATGATTATGTCCGCAATGAATTTTTAGAAATAATTAAGGGGGTTAGAAAACAGGGTATATACGACAGATTGTCAAAGAGAAGCTCCTGAATATCTTATATATATATATATATATATATATATATATATATATATATATATATAGTGTGTGGATTCTCATTATTAAGACCATTTAATTAACTTGAGCAATGTTATCTGATCAGCAAAATGATATCTTATCCCTTCAGTGTCTAGCGTATCATATATGAAACATTTTAAAAACAGATATATCATGCATGATACATCGGCTACTTAAGAGTTAAATGTGGATGCGTACTTATTAAACCCATATTTAGACATTTTCAAAAGATCCCAGTTAACATGCACGGAATGGTTAAAGTTATGTCATCAACGATTTTTTTTTCAAAATATACACAGTCGATATAGCTAATACATAAAACTTATCAAATGATTCCCAATATTTGTCTTTGATTTTTGATATTTCAAATCCCACCAAAAACTTTAGGTAAAGTATTACAGATTTAGAACTGATGCAAACGTTCGGGACCTCAATTTAAAGTCTCAATCGGAATCCCTTAATTTTCATCTAGTTTGCCGAATGCTTGGAAAAGGAACTATCACTACCGTCTTGGGTTTGTTCTGATACAGTAAATCGAACCCGGATACTTCCGAGTCAAACGCTCTTGCCACTAGACAAACAGTTGCAGGTGGCCAGTTAAGGAATCATGAGGGTATGAGAAAATATCATTGATACATACGCTACAATCCGAGAGAGCCACCCGTCGGAAGTTATATCGACACGGAAGACAATCTTTATTGGACAAATCATATATTAAAGGGGCAACACTGTATGTATTCTTACTTTCCTTGTGTTAAGAAGTATGGTAAATAATTGTTAATTTCCATATTCCTCGAAAATCATACATTTTTAAAATACCAAATTTTTTAGTACGATATTAAAAACTTATCACTTTTAAAGCCTAGAGGATAAAAGATACTGCTTGTATACAAGTATATGCTATCATTCTATGTTCGTTGGATACTGTATGTGAATATCTTATCACGATTTACACTCTCACGTCATGGCCTTCCTTATGTGGATCTTAACATTACAAATTGAATTTCCTTTAACAGTATCCATTCTGAAACTGCCACAAGGTTATTGTCCTGTAAAATTGTGCGGTCTACAACTTTCGCCGTTTTTGGTCATAGTAAAACTATATGAACTTGCTTTAGACTAGCTTCCTGTCTGACCTATCAGTTGACATCAAATACGTTCGTTTGGGATATTTACCACCACCAATAATGGTCATATATAATTTGAGGATTTTGTTCGACTTCAGTAAAGCTTAATGAAGATGAGAATTATATATTGTCATATACATGTAGCGTAATTAGATTGAACTTTAATTTCACCCATCCTAATGTTTATCGTTTTCAAAGAAAGTCATCGGCATAGGATTTATGGGATACATAAACAATGTAAATGAAATAAGCTACCCCTCCATAGAACATTAACTTGTTCTTGTTTTAGATTCAGCCACTCTCACTAAGAAATCGAAGTGCTCCGTTTTTTAATTTTCACGTAGGTGTTGCGAAAGATGCAGGTTATTGATCTGTTATTTAACTTTTTAAGTTACACGCACAATACATATGACAATCAAATGATTTTCCTATGATTAAATGAAAAATAGTTCTAGATCATTCATTTTTTTCCAATTAGAAAAAAATATTTTCATTCTAAATTTTATCAATCAACAATTTTTCACTCTCATTTGATAATCCTTCTTTTGCCACCAGTTTTACATATCATTTCCTTAATTCAAAGTTAGTAATAGTATGTTTACAACAGGCAAACACAAAATATCTTATCATTCGTTATTATATCATACAAAATTCTTTTTGGTGTCAAAACGTTTGAATGCGTATTTTTATGAACATATACAAAATCTCATTATTTGTCCAAATAAAAATAGAGTCTATACAGTTTCTATTAAAACAAATATTGAAATAGCGGATCTGGTAGAAAGAGAGTATAAACTGTATCGATTTAATGAATATGGCCATCTATATTTTCTTAACAGCGTAAAAAGATTTCAGTATTCAAGATTCATCAACAGAAACTACAAGTTTACATAAAATTTCGGAAAGGAGCTATTGTCGGTAAAGTAATCTCCTATTAAATATCTCGGTCAATCAAGTGGCCGGAAACATATTATTTTTTTCTATATGGCCTTATGATTATGTCTTTATATGAAAAGTCAACATCTGTGTCATTCCACGTCACTTTCAACAAAGCAGCCTAGATAAAGTCGACATATGTTCTCGCCTGAATCAATGATCAATTTTAACACATCAACACCCGAAGTCACAAATGGACCTGCCCTTTTCAAAGAATAGTTAAGTGCACCGTCAGAATCCAGGGATGTATGGTTTTGAATTAAAAACATATGTATATAATAATTTTAATTGCAATTTTGAACCTGTTCACCCCTGCATTATGACAGTAGAGCATAATATTTATTGATTTGGGCGAGTCCAAATGTTAGAGTAGGGATTGGTGAGTAAAAATGCAGATGACTGTACTTCTTTGCATGTCGAGTTTACTTTTCAACATAAAAGGTAATTTATCAATATAAAATAGATCGATTGGTTACTTTTTATCACAGTTTCGAATTATTTAGAAGACATCCATTTGTTATATTGTCTTAAAATTGTATTACCAATAGAGATGTGATGACATGAAATAACTATATTGTCTAAGATGTTACATGAGTTTCGTATATAAATTATAGAAGGCTCGAGCAGAGAATTGTCACGTTATCGGTTTTTTTTATAAGTTCTTTATATTGTTTTAAGTCCATGAATTAATAATCACTTCATCACACGTTCACGAACATAGCAGTATTCTAACTCTGAAACGGTAAATCTAAAATATCCTCAAACATTTTGTCCAGTAAAGTATGTGTAGAGATTATTTAGTAATTAAACAAAGGGATATTTGGGATATATGTGCCTCCAATTTTCACGAGTCTTAAAATTTCACAAGAGGTGCAAAATGCGAAATTCAAAGGGAGAAAAATATATTCCCGATTCGTTTCAATTAAACAAACATAAAATCGTGAAATTTAAGAGCAGAGAACAATGGAAAAATTAGAAAAAACACTTCAATTTTTTAGCAATACAATTAAAGAGTTTTATGGTATATATGTATATAGGACATATCTATATTTGTTTGTATGTATATATGTCGTTGGGTGGGACGGTTTGGGTTTAACCTGGACATAATTCTAAATTCATAATCCATTACTTACCTGACTTGCGTCTAGAAGAGAAACCGTTTCCCCAGTACTAGCCACATAACCGATAATTCCTTTTCCCCATGGAACTGTGATACTTCCATCTCCAGATGTTGATGGTAAAATTTGTGTACCTGAATGCACATCAAATAGTTTAGAAACAAGCGCTGCTTTACCACCTATTTTACCTTCAACAACAAAGAGCGAACCAGTATCGCAGTCGACTAAAACACTCGTATTAGCCACAATTTTATTACTTAAACTTCGTAAATCCAAGTCGTTAGAAATGTCTTTGACAATTTCTAAGAAAAATTCCCTTTCATTTCGATGACGTAAATCCCGTTTCAAGTCAATGTCTTTACTTGGGTATCGCGGGAGACGAACTTTGGACTGAATAAGAAGACTTAGCATGTTCATAGAATTAGGTGGTAGAGATCTAAACATTCGCATTTCTTTTAGGCTGCTTCTTCTTGATTCAGTTGCTGATTCTGATGTTGATGTAGGTTCGTAGGTTCTAAACATGTTCTTCAACTTAGATTTCGCAAAATCCTGGCGGAGGTACTTTTTTGAATTCGATCGATTATGTCTCGATTCAAAAAACACGTCCCCATGTCCTTTGTCCATAGGGGACGAGGGACTACTGTTGTCGTTTGACAGTGAACCTCGTTTGGAGGAATGAGTTGCAAAATCTCCGATCGTCGGATATCCATGGATCAGTAACCACTTGTTTACCAGCAGTGCGTCTGCTTTTTTCAAAAATAATTCCATCCACGCGTCCTTATTCGAATCCAACCATTCCTCCACATTTTGTATCGTTAGATTAGACATAATCCCTGATTTTTTCAGTTGTAGTGAAGGTAAGTCGGATTTAAATTAAAAATAACAGAACAAATCATATTGAATATGTTGTCGTGGGTTACTTCATATATCAACTGTTGTCTGAATTCCTTATTCATCCGTTTTTACCTCCCGTAGCTTACAAAGAGCTGTAATGCCGGTGTATAACATACCAAAACACGGTCGTTATATCCTATTCTAATTGTAGACTAGATATGTGTGATTCTTCCTTTCACATTTTCGCCAATAATTGATATTTCCAAATCTCTGAATGATTTTCATTTCAGTTAGAACACTTTCCTTATATAAAATTGCAGAAATCAAGCAATTCCTTGCGGCGAATAGTGTTATCAAATCACACAATAATGAGTGTATTGACACAACAGTCAATAATGAGTTAAGTCGCTCAACGCATAAGTAAAGAGGAAACCACGTCCCGTTACACACCAAACATGCGACAACATCAAATATTGACTTAAATCAACAATATCAATTACCATCTGATACTAAAAAGCAGCAACGTCAGTGAATGCTTATCTATCAATTCATTATCTATTAAATGTAAATTCCAACGTGTTGCAGGTGTAAATCTAGGTGTTGATACCTGTGATAGCACGACAACGTACGTAGGTTAAAGCATTTTGCATAGATATATTCCGCTTTTATGAAAACCGCATTCAGTAGTATTGAGTATATGAGTCTCAAGACCATTTGCCATCGTTTTGTTGTGTATTTTCTTAGGTACGTTCAACACGTGATAGAACGCAATCAATAAATGATTCTCATTAAATGTCCGATCAACTGATTAGGAAATCCTCTAAACCGACATATTGAATATACTGTTTGATAAAAATTAGAATATATAGATAGAGGATGATCCGTTTATTATGCAACTAACTCCCGGTACGTTTATGTTGCAAATTACGAAATAAATCAACCGACAATATCAATTATTATTTAGATTTGAAACATCGGCAGACAAATGAAACTCGAATAGTTTTGTCTGCTTTTACCGTTTTAGTTTGTGTTGGCGATGGCTGTACATTGTCAAAATCTGTGAAGGCACAAAATCTGTATATTGATTTAGCTTTGAAATGCGCTACATAAAAAATTGAGTTTTAGAACTATAATTTTCTATAACTTTAAATTGAATGCTGAAATATATCAAATCAATCGATAGTTTATATATATATATATATATATATATATATATATATATATATATATATATATATATATATATATATATATAAAACTGTATATTTAATTATGTATCATAACAGTGTTTGGTCAGTCGCTAATTTTGATTTACCTTTAATTGAATTAAATTTAATCAAAATGAGCACAAGAAAGACTCCTATCGTTTATAGATATTTTTTTCAAACTTTATTAACCTCATAACTCTAGGACGTGTAGAGGTGGATGAGCTCTATTCATCATTTACACACATTTCTATGTACAAATGCAGCATATTATGTTATCATCAAGTAATATCTGTAAAATGATTTATTTTAAAAAAGAGACATTGTACTATGAAACTATAACATTATATGATTGTATATATATATATATATATATATATATATATATATATATATATATATATATATATATATCTGTGTGTGTGTGTGTGTGTGTGTGTGTGTGTGTGTGTGTGTGTGTGTGTGTGTGTGTGGTTGGGAGGAAGGAAAGTGGAAGACAATTTGTGACGTGCATCTCATATTACCTATAATTGCATTTGTCAGCATGATATAATGTTAATTTACGTGTAGTTTATAGAGATATGGGAAATCCAAATTTTCTTTACAATTAGCTGAATGATGTAATCAGTGGATATTTATTCAAGAGTATTAAGGATATATTTTAGATAACACAAAGTGTTGTTCTAATATAAAAAATTCAGATACCAAAGTATAAATCTTCAAGACGTCTATGATATATAAACAAATCTGGTTACAATTGGACAAATACGAATCCCTAGAAATCAAAATGTGGGATCAGGTGCCTTGGAGGAGTAAGCATCTTTTGTTGACCAACCACAACCGCCGTGAGTCCGCAGGAAAATCCAAAAGAAATAAGTGAAAACCGAATTTTCGTCACAATTGTTACAGACGTCTCAGCAACTGCTATCGAGCAGGCAACTCAACATTTCATTTATTGAAAGATTGTCTTGTCAAATATCTAATGAATTGAATCTGTAGTTCTAAAACTTAGATTATTTATTCATTTATTTTTTATTGATTTGATTTAGTGTTTTATCCCACATTCAACAAATATTTCAGTTATTTGGTGGCGGCCACTTTTTGTTTGTGGAAGATATAACCGGTTACAATGTAGCTTAGCAGAGATCATCATCCTTTCGCAAATAAACTGGCAAACCTTCTCACAAAAATCAGCTTGTCTTCAAGCGAAGCTGATTAGAAATCAAATCTCGTGGTGCTCTAACCACCCGACGACCGTGGAGGTCCTTCTAAAACTGAGAGAGAGAGAGAGAGAGAGAGAGAGAGAGAGAGAGAGAGAGAGAGAGAGAGAGAGAGAGAGAGAGAGAGAGAGAGAGAGAGAGAGAGAGAGAGAGAGAGAGAGAGAGAGAGAGAGAGAGAGAGAGAGAGAGAGAGAGAGAGAGAGAGAGAGCACTCATATACCTCTGTTAAGTATCAGTTGATTTGTTTCCATTTCTTTATTGGAGTGCCGGTGGCAAAAATCAGTAAATCGCATCTCAAATACAGTTGCTACTTGACGACAAAATGACGTAAAAAATAAAACATTTGTGGAAGATCTAACATTAGATAAATCTTTATCCAAACAGTGATATAGATAAAAAAAAATGGCCTGAACTCAAGGATGCGCTATTTCCGTCGACTTAATGACATAAATTCACTTGATGTTTTTATCAAATAATAGGAGCTATAAAATTAGAAAAACACTCACAAATAATACGATAGAGAAAACAAAAGCTGCTGCTACTGCTTTTAGTAAGAAAAATAAAGAAACGCAAGATGCCATTTTTATGTAGGGTCGGATTCAAAACCTAAATACAGAGGCCTTGTAAAGAGTCGGTGGTTGGTATTTATTGAATTATAAACTGTTGTCCAATGTTTTGCAAACCGTATTGAAATAGTCAGATATTTATATGGTTATATAAACCGGACGTAATACAGATATTGTGGACATAGTAGTTAGTTGAAATTAGGACTGTCTTTTTTTTCTTTTTTTTTTTATTTAGGATTATCTTATGACATAAAATTTAAATCTATAAGGACGATTGTACTGATCAGCATTTAAAACTGATGTCTAAGTTTAATACACGAATGATAAATAGGTAAGATGAGATTTAAACAACTGTTAGGTAAACATGTGGTATATGATTTATATATAAACTTCACTTATTTTCCACATCTAACAATCGCGTTAAAAACTCATTTGTGTGGTGCTGGGATTAGTATGTGACTACTTTGGGAGAAAACCGTAGTACCATGTGTCGCAGCTGACGACCATTATAACATTTAACATACTCTCCTTTGCGAGGATTGTAATAGGGTCACAATTTTTAGGGGCAGGTGCGCGTTATTTATTTGTCTATCTATCTATCTATATATCTATCTCTCTATCTATCTATCTATCTATCTATCTATCTATCTATCTATCTATCTATCTATCTATCGATAAATAGATAGATAGATAGAAAGATAGATAGAAAGATAGATAGATAGATAGATAGATAGATAGAAAGATAGATAGATAGATAGATAGATAGATAGATAGATAGATAGTTAAGATAGATAAGATAGATAGATGGACTGATGTATTCGGTAATACATACATACATGTAGATAAATGTAAAGGAAAGTAGAGATAGAGCAGTAACTTTATACATTGATAAACCAATCCATTCAATTTATATATATATATATATATATATATATATATATATATATATATATATATATATATATATTTCAAGTGAAAGGTCGGCAGTAAGAAGTGAGAATCACAGGTAATAGCCAAAAAAATTAACTACACTACATGATAACGATTGTTCATTGTTTGGTGTAGAACTATGGTAGAAGTCATATTTGTAACACTTCACGTGGAGCCGTTGATGTATCCTTGTAAGGGACATACTCGCAGCGGAAAGTAAAACAAAAATAAAACAAACAAACGAGACGAGCAAATAACAATTATTATTATTTTTTTATTGGCATAGGGAGAAGACAGCATGTACTTTAAATCTGCATGAACCATTAAGCCAGCTATTAAAACATCTCGATCGATTAATAATAACCATTGATAATTTATCGGTCCTCTTTTGTGTACAGTTGACAACGTTGTCATTTCCAGCATCAGGGAATAATACATTTATTGACTTTCTTGTAACGATATAATTTGAATCATTATGCCCTGAGAATTCAGTTTGAATTATTTAGTAAACTACCACTTTCATTACAACTTTAATTTGAAAACCAATCTGTCCTTCTGGAAATAGCAACTAAATTCATCATTACATTTGTCATCTAACTAATAGTTTTATCTTGAGGGTCTTTTTCCTACACTGGGAAATGGGTGTATTATTCTGGATACAAATTGAGATTGAAATTATGAGCGAGAAAGTTATAATTAAAGTGATAGTAACATTGAATGGTTTTCATATATAAAACTTCACAATGGGATGTTTTTGACTGCTTTAACAAATTCCATGTCTTCTCATGCGACGATATTCGGCAAACGATGTTGATTTGCTACATTGAATATCCAATTAAATCATTCAGAACCACCCTCTCATCCTTTTTGAATTTGAATTTGAATTTAAACGATACACTCAACAACTTTTTATTTATATGGTGGCTGACAGTATTTATTGATGGAAGGAAATACCCGGTTACAATTTTCCCAGAACTAACCCACTGGCCTTCCGCAAGTAAAGTAGTAAACATTCTCAAAAAATCAGCTTAGATTCCAGTAGGATTTGAACTCGCGCTGACTAAAGACGGCGTGGTTTAAGGTGCGATGCTCTAACTATTCGACCACAGAGTTCAATCATCATCGTTTTTTATTATTCACTCCCATCTATAGACATGACACAAAGAACACCTTGATGACGTTCTATTTTTGTTTTCGATAGTTAATTTAATTTTTATCTCACGTTGTCACATTAACAATAATCTAACTATAATTTTATCATACGATTCCCATTTAATCATAAATTTTAAAAAATTGAAATAATTTTGTCCAAGATATTCTCTAAAAAATGTCTAATATCAGAGGATTGGTGGAAATGCCTTTATAGAGTCGATCATAAATTAATTAATGCAATATATAATATAATAGTAAAAAATAAAAAAATAAAATAAATTAAAAAAATAAATTAAAAAATGAGATTGTTGTCAATTTCGAAACAG
>BROG01000056.1:845000-1105000 GCA_030159075.1 Atrina japonica
GTCTATTTGAATATTTCTCAAACGCGATCATTTTAATAATCTGAAGCCAGAATCCAATTCTATCTGAAACAGGAAGTATGATCATAAAAAGGTTTATAGCCACTGTTACGTTCGATTTATCCATTGAAGCAACAGTTGTTGACGTTACACAGCGATAGTACATATATATCTATATTCACTTTTATTGTAAACTCTTTAGAGATTGTACAACTGTATAATTACAGTTAATAAATAATGGGTGAATCACTTAATGGCTTTGAATAGTACAGGGGTAAGACCTTTCATTAAAACGGTTAAATAACCTTGAATATTTAACATTTGTTGGCACTGATACTATCTAACCATTATACAAAATGTTGTTTATCACCACATAACTGCCAATTGACGTTCCGGGAATTGTGCGTACAAGAACGGATGTGTATTCTTTATGAAAAATTGAATTTCAAATTAAAAATAAAATGAAAAAAAAGAAAAGGAGGATATACATAAGTAAGAAATAAGAAGATATAAGCATTGAAGTGTTATCTGTTGGCATTTATGGGCTTATGTATGCCAACTGAACAAAACAATCATGGAATTTGTCTTTCTCCAGTTGGCATTCATAAGTCCAAGAATGCCAGCTGATAGTAGTTCAATTCTTCAGTAATAGTTTTATAGATATAAAATAGCTCGATATGGAGGTTGCCCATGCAACGTTCACATCCTTGTGGCGAAGTCACAGCATATGTAGCAATATGGAAATATAGAAAGTGATGATGATTTAACTATTACTCAGAATGATTTTCAAAATAACTCACCTGAACCAGATACAGATACTGTTATAAATGATGTACTAAATATTGATAAATCGGATAAAGAAAATATGTAATTAAAGGATATGAATTAAAACGCTATGATATTCTATCTGAATCTGTGCCTCATTCTCAACATGGATGGGTAAAAATCAAGCAGTATGTTCCTATAGAATTTATGTTGGAAATATTACAGAAAAAATAAATGAATTTGTTTAAAGGTTGAAATTACCTTCATTTCTTATTTTTCTTCACTTGAGATCTGAGCATTTGAAAAGCTAAAACGTATTCATCTATTCAACTGTTAGCTTTGAAAAGTAAACATACATCACTAAGAACTCAAAGGATGACGTCATCAATATTTTAAACATAGTGTATTATAGTTTCCGTCCATAAAAGATTCCAAACTGCTTGAGATGGTATGGAGGTAGAGCGTCCGAGTTGCATGCGGAAAGTGCCGGGTTCGATTCCCTGTCCTGGGTCATACCAAAGGCTTTTAAAAAATAATGGCGACTGTTTCTTCACCAAACGCGCGGCATGCGAAGTGAAAAAATCGGGACTTTCGGATTAGACATATAACCCAGGTCCCGTTTCACGCCAGCTCACTGTATTGGTGTTAGTTCAGAGTCCAGAGTACAAGTTAAAATTTGTTGCACTTTACCTGAAGCTGGTGACATCTCAATATAAGTGATTTTTTTCCATGAGATATAAAACAAAAAAACAAATAACCAAGATGATAACTTCCGTGATGTCGTATACTGACAATAAAATAGGGATAATTTGTTATATTGATAAATTGCCCCTTTATGAGCCTCACAAAGAAGACATAAGAACATTTGGACTTGCAATCATCTTGATAGGTTTTTTTTGGTCGCTTTATAACACATTAACGCGGATATTTGCAAATTGATAAAGAATATGTCATCATGTCATTTGCGAGTAGAATTTTGAAAAGCACTTAACCATTTATATGGAATGGTGAAAGCGATTAACTGGATACATAAGCTTAGAAATGAGTGAATACCATGACCCAATCAGAATATAGATGAAGCAAATTGATTTTAGCTGATACTTGAAGTGCGTCATTTCGTCTTATCTTGGCACAATTTCGAACATGCAAAACAATTATCCAAGCTTCTAGTAACAAGTTATGTCATGTTGACCAAATAATACGTTAATTCTTATAGAATTATTCTTTACTATTGCATGGAATGCCTGTCTATAATGGTTACAATATATAATTAACGATTACCTTATACAGTTATACGCCAATAAGCAGTCACCGTCGTAACACAAACCGCTAGTACTCCTATCACTGTCAAAACGTTACTAAATTAACCCAAATTTAGCGAAGTTTCAGTGTTAGGCATTATTAGCGAGGTTATTGAGATCTCTAAATTTTACTATCGCGATTGTGTACTCATATAAATAATAAATGCAAAACCACACAAGTGGTTCTATCCGTATCATCAGACTGCACGTGATCTTAGTACAACGACCGCATGTAGTCCTGCAATACGAATAGAAATAGAAACATATGTATAGTTCTGTCTATAAACGGTTTGCGGATATATTTGCATATTTCAGTATACTTACCTTAACTCAGTCTGCTTGCATATCAATGGCAAATAGCATTAAATGACTCGAATGAAAAACGGATACATGTACATATTTTCTTTCTACCTTAATCTATAGCTTATAAATTTAGATTCGTCGATGTGAAATCACAAAAGTGCATAGAAAAATTCTTGAAACGCAACACAATTTTCAATTACATCCCTTCAGGTGATAAAATATCATAACTCCAGAGTTATGAAAATGGGATGTAGAGAAATTGGATAACATGATGTTCAAGTGAAAACATTTCCCTTGGGTGAATTTATTTTCCACTATCAAAGTTTACACCTCGATTGTAATAATCATGGGACTTCATTTGAGGTGTATTAGCAGAGACATTTATTTTCATTATCAGTCAGAGACAAGGGGTATATTTTGTGATATGTAACTGCGCTAAGAATGAAATATACATAATGTGACATTCACGTCGTAGTTTGGGTATTCTTCATATATCAACTGAAAAAAATATCAACTTTCTAGTTTTAAAAACACGACATCTCATATCCATCAACTGCAATATTTTTGACACTCTCTATATAGAGAACATGAACCAGTTTGCAATGAAAAACATTTTCATTTCATCGCGTGTGGCCGAAGAGTAAATTTGTAACATAAGTAGGTTTGTTTGTTTGTTTATTGATGTTTAACGTCCCACTCAAGAATATTTCACTCATATGGAGACGTCACCAAATGCCGGTGAAGGGCTTCAAAGTTTGGCCTATGCTCGGAACTTATGGCCATTGAGCAGTGAGGGTTCTTTAACGTGCCGACACCTACTGTGACATGGGACCTCCAGTTTTTACTGTCTCATCCGAAAGAGAGGAAACCAACCTGTCGCCGGCGGGACTCGACCTCACGACCTCACGATCCAGGGTCGAGCGCGCTATCGACTGAGCCAGGCCGGCTCCATAAGTAAGTAGCACGAGATTTAATTACATACTCTACCGCCTGATTACACGATGGTATAACATGTGTTTCATAAAAAAAAGATTGGCAAATATTCTAACGTTACAACTGTATTTCCCAAAGAGCAAGAAAATGTATATTAATCGGCCGAGAGAGAATAAATAACACACTTCACTTTGATTTTGCATGGAGTGTTATTTTTCACACTGTAAATGATAAAAATAAAAATGACAAATTTATTTATCTGTTAGCTCCGCTCTCGCTCAGTCGGCGCTCGACTCTTGATTGTGAAGTCGTGAGTTCGAGTCCAGCCGACGGTAGGTTGATTTCCTATCCTTCGGACTGAGACAGTAAAAACCGAGGTCCCGTGTCACAGTAGGTTTCGGCACTTTAAAGACCCCTCGCTGATCAATGGCCGTAAGTGCCGAGCATAGGCCAAAATTTGAAGCCCTTCACCGGCATTTGGTGACGTCTCCATATGAGTGAAATATTCTTGAATGGGACGTTAAACAACAATAAACAATCAAACCAACATTCAATTGATAAATCTTTGTATTTCACTAATAAAATGCTATAAAAATATGGCGTTGAGCTATCGTTAACATTTTCATATGATATTGATGAGTGAGACCGATCATTGGCCGATGTATCCTTGTCCTAAATGCTATAAATGTTGGCATGTGTTATGGAACGGCGCCAATGCATTGATGGTTATTTTACGTGACACGCCTTCCCCGACACGAGACCTCGGTTTTAGGTCTCATCCTAAAGATTCGTGGCTGTTTCTTCGTATGCCGAGCGTTTGGCGAAGAAACGGACACCGTCATTTTATATAAAAAAGCCTTTGGTATGACCCGGTGCCGGGAATCGAACATGGGACATTCTTATTGCGAGTGGAACGCTCTACCACTAAACTAGAGCAAGCGGTGTTTTGTGATTGTTTGTGTCCATTAAGATTGATGCAATAATTTGGTACTCTGAAATAAGAATTACATAAACACATATATTATTGTAGATGTTCCGATACACACGTGTAACAACTTCCATCATGGTTGCACGTTAAACACAAGGAGCATCTCCGGAGCTACAGGGGTAGCTCCGACGTGTGGCAAGGGCTTTAAGTAGTCACGCCGCACGTAAAATCAACTCTGACTGACTGTTCCGATACAATTTCCTCACCACTGTTATGATTTAATATAGACTTGTGGGACTCCCCGTGACATCACTATATTTGATAGTGTAACAGTGCCGTGAAATAATGATCAAAATTAAAACGTCGATCCGTAGCTAACACACTAAACTGGGTTTATTGTATTGACACTAAATTTCACCAAAGAAGAATAGGACACTGTTGCATGTTGCATCGCAATGGGCGACGATATTATCCATAAGAGGACTTTAATACAAATTCAAAATCTATTTACAGTGGAACCCGCTTATATTGCTCACTGATAATTGAGACCCTGCTTAACTCGAAAATATTTTGATTTGCTGTCCAGATTTATTTATCGTCATTTTAACCCTGAAAACACTGTTTGTTTAAATGAAATATTCACCCCCCCCCCCATCGATTGCTATATATCTGGGTTCGACTGTTTCCACATCAAATTAATGCATTACAACAAGCCACACGTGCAGGCGTATATTTACATACCCCTAGAAATGCATTTTGAAGCAGAAATATTATGCATAAGTAAAGCTTTCGTTGAAATTGTTCAATGTGGTAAAATGACAAAAATAAAACCTTTACAAATTTGTTCTTTCGAAGATTGATGTAATCTTATCAGAATACCGATGGATCAGTCCTAGTACGTTTCCAATGCAGTTATTTCAGCAAAAATTAATATCAGATACATTGGAAATAAGTCAAGTCTTAGACTTACGTAAATTACAGCTTTCAGGCGCCAAGACAAAGTTATGCTACATCAATTCTTCGGTATTATTATATTTCGGTAAAAAAGGTGTTAACATTGCTATTTAAATTGATTCACCATATTATCAGGGAAAGCGTCCTTGCTCTCAGTTTTACCATTATTAATAACATGACCAGTAAAATTGTCTGTGATTGATTATCTGACGAGTATATGTCTTTTCCAATAGCTACTAGATATTTCAAACACGAATAGTCACTGTGCACCGAGATATCGCCACTCGCAATGGACTAATGACACAGTTTTCGATTCGCTAGCGTCACGTACCATCGTCAATGTTTGGTGATATTGGATACTTATCCAGATGCTGTGAATTGTATCACAAATTAATGTATAAAATGCTATATATTGTCAAATTACATATTCAATTGAATAAATAGCCCATTGATATCAACATACAGTGAATCATCATATTCATCGAATGCCGGTACTCTATTGATTGTTTTTAATTTTGGGTTATTTAATTTTTGCAATATTTATAAATTCTAAAATTATTGTATTGTTATATCTAAAAGGAAACTACGGATGGAATAATACATACAATTCGAAACCAATGGGAAATATCAAAATTGTAACTGTTAAACGCATACAGTGGTTAAATGAAATGTTTCAATCATAAATACATCATGAAATACATGTTATTTTTCCTATAATACCAGTATATGCGATTTAATGACAAGACAGGGATGCATTAACCCAAGATTCCATGACCAATAAACCTGAAAGGAATTTCTATCTCGTGCGATCTTCTAGAACTGGCTGTTGTTTTGAGGGGCATTACACGCAACCTACTGGATACAAAAGACACAGACATACAATAAAACACACATATAATAAAAGGTAATGCCTTCAGTGCCGTGTTTTGAAATATTGCTGATGATTGATTGTGTTAATATATTAGGCAATCTTACAGCTTTGTGGGAAAAGGAATATGATCAAAAGCATATGTATATGTGTACTTTACTATATTCGACACAAAATATTCTTTTTTATGAACCTGAACAATTCTTAGTGAATGTTTTTTAAATGATTTTGCTACTTTACTTCCAGCTTGAAACCAGCTTGGCACAGTCGGTAGCGCGGTCGACACTTGATCGTGAGATTTTGAGTTCGAGTCCAGCCGACGTCTCCTGTCCTTCGGATGAGACAGTAAATATCGAGGTCTCGTGTGGCATTAGATGTCGGTACGTTAAAGAACCCTCAATGCTCAATGGCCGTAAAGGCCGAGCAAAGGTCAAAATTTGAAGCCCTTCACCGGCATTTGGTGACGTTTCTATATGAGTAAAATATTCTTAAATGGGACTTTAAACAACAATAAACAAACAAACAAACAAACTGTTTACTAGCGGAACCCGTGATATCGTTTCTAGATTTTATTCTGATTGTTTGAATCTGAGCCTGCTGATTGGTGAAAATTTCAACATTGTCTGATTTCTTTGTAATTTGGTGTTAAGCGGTGTTAAGCGGTGTTAAGAAATTGCCCATGACAATAAATTCCAGGATTCGTTTCGGTTGAAATTTCATTATAGTCGCATAGTGATGACATGTGGGTATTAAGGGGTATAAAGAATTGCAAACTCAGCCGTTTTTTATATCTTACAATCTGTGAAGAACAATTGCAGATTGGTATCTTATTAATGCTGTTTGATACACCTAGACTTTTCCCCATCATTTGTGTGACATCCAGTAAAGGTATCCAGTTATATTTAGGCCTTAAATTTGTTATATAGTGTCCCTTTTCGAGTATAAAAATCTCAGATACCAAAAAATAAGTCTTTTCACGTGTTTCATTGGACTTGACTGTGGACTCACGGCGGGTGTGACCGGTCGACAGGGGATGCTTACTCCTCCATGGCACCTGATCCCACCTCTTGGTTTCCAGAGGTCCGTGTTTGTCCATTTTTACCGGATTTGTATCTATGTCCTGGACATCCTATTGATTTATACTTTGGTATCTGAGATTTTTATATCTTTAGTATGTCCAGGATATGGGAATAAATCTGGTAAAAATGGGAAAATACGGACCTCTGGAAATCAAGAGGTGGGATCAGGTGCCATGGAAGAGTAAGCATTCCATGTCGACCGTTCTCACACGCCGTGAGTCCACAGTCGAATTCAAATGAAATACGTGAGGAACGAATCCTCGTCAAAATTGGAACAGGCGTCTCAACAACTGCCATCGAACATGCAACTCAATATTTCACTTAGTGAAACAGTGGAATCAAAAACAAGACTATTATACCGACCGTAGAATTTGCGGAATGTTGACATCAAACGCGGTTATTCCTGTGTCAATAAGTTGTCAGTGAATAGTTTATCTCTGTATATGATATCATATCAACAGATATAGGGACATTGTGGTATATGCCATTGATAAGATCTGATTGAAATGATAAATAGATTTGTTATTTATAGTTTTTAAACCTTTTTTTTACAAATTGAAAGTACAAATACTTCTAAGCAAAGTTTATTATATACTCGCCTTGTCTAAAGACTTGAGCATCAAGGACTCGTCTTGTCCTTCATTATTGTCGCATTGTCGCCGTGTCAGTCCGTCAATCCGTTCACAGCCCCAAACACTCATCATCAAACTCCACATACATTCGTAATCAGGTAATGGTCTACCTGTCACAATTTTAGGCCTATCCAGCATCCATACTCTTCATCAAAGATGGTTGATGTTACTATAGAGTCTTGTAAATTGATCAAACTGCTTTATTGTTTTACATATTTGATTCAAATTTGGGCCGTAAAAGCAATGCTTTGAGCTCTTCTATATATGCTACCAGTTTACCATACATGTCATACTTTTTAAATTCAAACTAAACTAGCCACTGATAAACTTATATCAATTTCAAAATCATCTCCTCAGAACATATTGGATACATTTGAAGAAGTGTTGGTCTAATTGGTCTTTTGGTATACCTCTTTCCAGTCTGTGCCATGCAGCACAACCCTTCATATCCGACGATCGCTGTTACTACAATGTCATGATAAATTGCTTAAAAGCTTTTTTTATGTAAGCAATATTATAAAATCTGTGACCTTCACCATATGCGTTTAAATACAATTTGAACTTTTTGCAAATTTAATGACTAAATAGATCCGACATATATAATTTTAGAAAAAGATAAAATCTTTTATTGCAAAAAAAAAATAATAAAAATGCAAGGATTTTGGGTAATATCAATGCAGATGCCCTAGAAATTATTCTCATCCAGTGGTGTCATGGGTCACTTGATTAAGGAAAATTTGAAGTACTTCGGAATACGGGGTATTACCAACCATCTCTGATTACCTGACTAGTTTTATTAGTGATTCCTCTACATTCAACATTTTGTTTACAGTGGGTACTCTTAGACGGATTTGGCAATACATTTAGTCAAACAATTTGACCTTGCATGCTACCACCGTTTCTTTTGAAAACATATCTATATCAGCTTCGAGGTCAACTGAGGAAGTCTTATTGACTGAAGCTATAATCTCCAGCAATTTGTAAACTGTAACTGTTGCATTGTGTATGACATTTATACAAGTAGATCCGGGAAAAAAACATGTGACCTTTTCCAATTTATACTGACAAACCTCCCTTTATTACCAGGGATTTAGGTTCGAAGTTACAAAATTTGATTTTCTACCACAACTTGATCACCTAGGAAGCCCACAATCTGATTTCTATGAATGAAAAGAAATGAAGAGAATCCAAATTTATCTCTACAGTAACATGAATAGAATATAAAACTCGGAGAAATAAATACATATTTTCAACTCTAATGTGATAATTCCAGACTGATGCAGACAAATGTCAGCTGAATCATTTGCTAAAATGCACCAAGGGCTAGTACAATCACACACAAAGCCTTTAGAGATTCAATTACAGATAGAAATATTAATAAAACATCCAAGTGACGGAGATTGAGAGTCTCCTTCAATTTCCGGCAGACATTACGTTGAAGCGATATTTCATCAGTACAAGAAAATTCCTGAAAATTACTCTTTAATTTTGCCATCACGTTATTATTTGATTTGTAATGTCTTACTTCGGAAAGAAAAACAGACTAAAGCAATCCAGATAATAAATCTCAATGTCTTTATTGAATCTTTTGCGGCGTTAATTTCATTTCGCCAGGCATCACTTCTCGGCATTGATTATTCAACGTCAATATCGATAGAACTATGTTTCGTTGGTGAGTTCAGATAGTAGTTTACAAGGAATTAAAGTGACACAGCGAATTGAATTTATCAAACAAAAATAAATAAAACAGTGTAAACTGCCTTTTCCGTATTTTGAGTTATCCGGTACTCTCTTTAATCCGATCAAATAGTTTGGTCCAGCATATTTTACTATTATTTGTATACAAATCTATGTTGTGAATTCCGAATCTTAAGTACTCCAAATTCCGAATTCAAATTTTTCCCGTAAAAACATAATTGCTCACTGATTTCCCATGATATTTTAAACTCAACATGGCCATTTGATATTTATATATGGTCAATAAAAGAGATAAATGATATGAATTATTTGTAATATATATATACATATATATATATATATATATATATATATATATATATATATATATATATATATATATATATATATATACCATAAATAGAACTGCTTTGCAAATAAAATTGAATTTATTTTCATTTCATTTTTCACTTGTTCTTCTACAGACAGATTTCTGGTGAAATATTTGTATCTTAAAACAATACGCATAGTGGAATATTGTATATATCTATGCTTATTCTCTTCAATCAAAAATCTTCTACAATCCGATCTTTGTCTATTCCGAGTATATTGATTTGTCCTACTGAAATAAGGAATAGACAAATTACCCTGTACCCTGTAATCAAAATTTATCATGGAACTTGGATCACAAATGATGCTCTCTATAAATCATACAAATACAGAAATAACAACGCATCTACGAACTCCCCATGCCCAGCTGGGGTTCGAGTTATCGAACCAATCGCCTGGTGCCGTAGGTCGAGAGTTCAAACCCCAGCCGGGGCATGGTGAGTGTGAGGTGCCATAATATATCTGCATTTGTGTTCTGATTTGAAATAGAATGCAAAATTAACTTTTTTATAATGAATTTTGTTTCATATATTCATGTCAAACACAAGATTTCTTATTGTTCGTTTTTGCATATATACAAACAAACAATTTTAATTTCATTGACATTTATTTTATCGTATGTATACGAGTTACTTTATAATTTTAGAATCCAGAGAATAATGATATCACTGAAGTCTAACACATTAATGTTACATATATTCCGTTTTGTTCTCGTAAATTATCAGATAGTTCAGTGGAATACTAAAATTTTCGATCCAGGAATTAGGGTTCTATTCCTTAAAGCGGTACTGTTTTCATTAGATACATCTAATACCATTCGTTTTTAACACTAAATATAAATACTTATATAAAAATGAATTGAATAAAACATTTTTCTCTGAAATAGCCGTAATTATTCTTTACGATAATGCAAGGTAGGTATACATGCTCTTGTGGAGTTGTCTTATGTTAAGTAATTAAGCTATTTTATAACGAATTCGTTATATTTAAGTTACGAATTCGCTATACATATATAAAGAATTACGTTTATAACGAATTTTTATAGAACGTCAACAGCAATTCGCTATATCAAAATTTTACTGTATATATATACACATGTATGTATGTATGTATGTATGTATGTATGTATGTATGTATGTATGTATGTATGTATGTATGTATGTATGCATACATGCATGCATGCATGGATGATGGATGTATGTATGTCTGTATGTTTGTATGCATTTAGCATGTGTGTGTGTTCGATTTCTGCACATTACTAATGAATGCGAAAGACATAAAATATTTGATAGACCTTTATTACTGTCAAATTGTACTTTTTTACTTGTTTGCAATATGAAAATTGTTCGAATTTGTTCGATATCCAAAGGTCACTTGGTAAATGTAAGATTGCACATATTCCTAAATTCTATGTAATCCAACAGATGAAAGTATTATATCATGATTGATATCTGTTGCATAACTATATAAACTCCTGCCCATGTGATTAAAATATGTAGTAATATGATTTTTTCACGTGATTTCTCTCTCTCTCTCTCTCTCTCTCTCTCTCTCTCTCTCTCTCTCTCTCTCTCTCTCTCTCTCTCTCTCTCTCTCTCTCTCTCTCTCTCTCTCTCTCTCTCTCTCTCTCTCTCTCTCTCTCTCTCTCTCTCTCTCTCTCCCAGACAGTACGCTGCGTTGGCTGTCACGGCATCACAGTGCTCAACATTATAACTATATTATATATTATCACATATATCTACGAATATCCTAAAACATTCAACCTGATCCGTTCAATAATGCTGTGGTTAAATTTCCTATCGAACTTTAAATAAACAATATATTTCATGTTGTTTGCCGGTAGCCACTTGTCCATAGGTAGCATACTTTCTTTGAATTTATGTTGTGTATAAAATAAGAAATTGCTTTTGTTCACTTTCAATCTTATTACAAAAGTGCAAAAAAATATATAATTGTAAATTCGCCCACCTGCACGTTTTCATTTGAGAGAAAGAGAGAAAAGGACTGTCGTTTCAAGTTCATGAACTAAATATTTTTTACAGTTCATCAATCCAAACCGACAGTGCAAAGACGTGTTTACTGAAATGGTGTACTCAAGTTGTAACATATTTCCATACATAAGTGTTTTACATTTTACAGGATTGAAATGTTGATTTTTATACAGATTAAACCAGATTATTATTTCAAAATATTTAATACCCGTATGAATGCTAATGACATACTCTTTCTCGGCGGCTTTACAGTTTTTACCCTGGTAAAATAAGAGTTAGTTTGGGCCAGGTGAGAGAAATATCATAATTGTATCATTATAATAATTGGATTAAATAAGTCAACGATTGGATGTCATTCCTATCTAGAGTTATTGTTTTTCATAATAAGTTACGTAATTATTTAACTTTTATTACAACGACACCGCCATGCGACGATATGAATAAATGTTTTTAATAATAATAATAATAATAATAATAATAATAATAATAATAATAATAATAATAATAATGATAATAATAATAATAATTACAATAATAATAACACATTGTAATAATAATAATAATAATAATAATAATCATATGCAAATCTGGTGAATTTTGGACAAACACAGACCTCTGGAAATTCATAGTCGAGATCAGGTGTCATGGAGGAGTAAGCATCCCCTGTTGACCAATCTCCGCCGCAGTGACACATTGTGTGTAGAATGGCTCTCGAAATATTGTATGTTTTTCTGTATTTAAAAATTGTTATTGGATTTTCTCTGACTTGAAATGTCTTTACTGTTTTGAAAACTGTCAAAATCATGAAAGTGATCTTTTATTTCATTTATCTAACATTGACTATAAGAAGATGTAAATTTTCTTTACGTAGGCAACATTGTTTATGTGACTGATCTCTGGCGAAATCTGAAAAATCCGGGACATGTAATCTGTTGCTAATAGACCACAGTTTTATAGATTAGAAAAAGCATTTTTTTTTCTAGATTAAAAAGGACAGGTTGGGGTGTGTGTGTATTTGGCTTGTAGTCAGTGCACGTTCCTGTCCCGACGGAAGATGATTGTTGTAAGAATGTTTTGCAATGTACTTGCGGAAGGTCGTAATCTCTTCCCAGATACATTGTAACCGGGCTCTCGTCTCCATCATTTAACACTCGCTGATTTAAAATCTAATTCAAAATTCTTTTTTTTTTGTATCCATATGTATGTTGTTAGTTATAAGAGTTATCCCCCTTAACATACGTACAGAATTTTTGACTCGGTTTTGTGATCATTGACCAACATTTTCCAAAATTTTCGCATCACTTACAGTTAAACTTGCATTCCGTTATTGGTGGATCAAAACCTTCAACTTAGGCTTAATATTCTACTATTTACATACCAACTGCAATTCCCTGCATTGTAAGTATATAGAGCGATATATTGCATATTCCGATAAATGCAGTCGCGTGCCCCGAGTATTAACCGCTTTACTTTGCAGCGTAAGAATACATGATCGAATCAATAAAGAATAGAATATCATATGTTTATTTCTTATATATTTAATCTGAAAAGCCATACATTAGGCCTACCACAAAACAAATAAAAATCACAGAAAGGAATCGGAAACACGAGACTACATCTGTAGCACATTGTACAGCCCACATGCCCATATTGCGATATATCTATGTCATGTTATGACCGGAACCACAGACCATCGTCTGACACAAAAATGATTGTTCGCTTCATAGTTACAACAGAAAAAATAGAGTAAGGCCTAGTGCAACTTTCTCAAGCATCTCTTGATAAACAAGTCGATTTGTTTGCCTTCATTGAATATTTCTATCAGAAACAATTTGTCATTCGCATCGTGTGAAATCAGGTCGTGTGAAATAGGCCTACTTACGTAGGTTACGTACCAATCAGTCATCATGGTTCCCAGCTGCTTGGTAAAAAATGTCAAATAAAATGGCTACTTTCAGTTGTCATGAATGAATATTAGCTGTCTCACTTATTGTAAGTTACACTCAAACTCTGTATAGTATATTCCATTAATAATATATCAGAATTCAAACGCAGATTCGTTGTAAATGCATTATACAGCATACTCATGGGCGCGGCCAATTGCATTTTCAATTCTCTTCTGACACATTTAACCTTCCGTTTACCAAGCAGACGAATATTCTAAAATAACTTACAAACAAATCTGACTCTTATTTTATTCAAATTTTTTCATAGCACTAGTTTCTTTCAAAATGATATGAAAATAAGAAAATAAACTTTAATTCCATTTAGTATTTCAAGACAGAAAAGGGGGAACTACTTCTCGTCTCACACAGCTATTTACCTGTTACGTTATATGAAAAAACTCCTACCGCAAAGCTTATTAAATAGAATGAATTTCGTAACCAGCTTACTGCAGAGTAACAGAAAATGGTAATATATATAAATATAACGATTATTTTTCATTTCGTGCTGCACATTGATTTTTTCCATAAGCCATTGCATTTATACTCGATGCAGTCCATAAAATGAAAAACAATCCATAAATATATACAGGGTATGATTTTGGTATTTCACATGTCTTTCTCTTGTGATGAAGGGTATCCAACAGTGCATTGGCCTTTGACTTATGACTTTGACATACTTTTTAAAAGATGTTTTTCTTAGTTTTATCTTTACAAATACCAAGTGCACAGTTTTGAAACCGAACTTGTGCAATCCTTATGGCCTTCTCTTTCAGTTGCTACCGTGGCCTTTAATCTCATGACCTGTATAAAGTCATTTTACAAATTGTTTAAATCTCAAACCTTTTAGAAGATAAGAAGTAGAGTTTTTGATATGTACAATACTTTTGTTTTAATCTTAAATAAATATTTACTTATTTTACACAACTGTTCACTCACATTTTGTAGATATGAACATGTGTAAACATGGGCAATAGACCATTTTCAAGTTTTTACGTAATCCGTTTTTGGATCCGGAGTTTTCTCGCCGTTTCATTTTTGTCATCCCTAGCGATTTCCTGTATACATCGATCAAGAAATAAAGTGCTCAATTTTATATATAAAATAAACTGACCAGGAATAATAATGTGACCTTCGGATATAACTGCATTTATTTCGTGATCACCGCAAAAATACATACCCGAAATCGTTAGGGTTAACAATGTTTAAGGGGCGTACAAAATATCCGAATCCAAAAACGGATTACGTGAGAACTCGAAAATGGTCTATCAATACATCTTACTTCGGAGTAAAATGACAAAATGTTACAAGACCGATATAACGTCAATTGAAGATAACTAGGGATAAAGGATAAATCCCATCTGGGTGATGTACGCGCACTCTTTTTTATCATTTTTCACTTTTGTTGAATGTTTGAAAATTCGATCTTGGAGTATTAAAACTTTTATTATGACTGGAATCCGTTCTTAAGAAATTGAAAACAGTTGCAAAATTCACTTTCGTCAAAACTTTATTAAGAAAAATCAATAGGCATTTATCGATGTTTTTAAATCATATAACATTTATTTCATTTCAAATGTAGTTAAAAAATGTATGTAATATATATCACAAATAACTAACAAATAATCAAAAGTATGGCATATCTAAAACTGGAATAAATCATTAACCCTGTCAACCCTACAAACTGTAACAGAATGGTCTTAATCCGTAGAAAAAGAGCAGCATACCACTCATATATTCAAGGGTAAAAGGGATAAAATCACTTGAACTCGTGAGCGTCTAATCCAACTGCTAGAGACTGATCAGGAAAATGAAACTGACATCCACGTTTACCCTTTAAGAAAAATGTGTTAACCGATCCTTTCCCCTGAAACATACAAAACAAGTTTTATTTCTTATGGTTTATAAAAAACTAAAACGTTCAATTAAGAATCAATATGTTGCGAAGCGCCTTTTTCAAATATGTTTTTGACTCAATAAACTAAATCGAGTGTTATAGCGATTAAGTTTCACATCCGACATGGAAGATAAAAGAAGCAACAATGCATTGCCAAAAGTCCATTATAGAAGTAATAATTTGTAGCATCTCAAATTTAATCATTGTTGACGTCATACCAGACAATTAGATGTTCGTAGAGGTTTTCCATGGCCCAGTAGTTAGAAGCATCGCGTTTTAGTTTCTCATTCTACTCAGCACAGGTTCGAGTCCCGCTGATACCTAAGCTGATTTTGTGAAAAAATTGTCCTTTTACTTGCCAATGGTTGGTGGCTGAAAAGTAGTTCGTATGGTGAAGATATATTTTCTGATTATAGAATACTGGTTGAGTAACCCGAATGAAATTTTCAATTCCATCAATCAATGTATCCCCATCTCAATTTTACACTGGTTTATATAATTATGCCTATTGAAAACTTATTGAAAGAGGGTGCCTGAACCCATCTTAAATATATTATTCATGTGTACTTTACGTTGTGGCGTTACCTTGATAGATATAAGTCCTCTGCTCTCTAGATCATACCCTCCGATCTGATCGAGTATCTCTTTACACTGTTCACTCACGTGTATCCGCAAAGCTGCAAATATTTAAACGTAACACCAAAATAATAGTGGTGCAAAACACACCAAAACAGATGATCAAAACAATGGTTTCTGCCATACGAGCTCAAATTAAAAAAATAGAGAGTTCCTAATCAAAACGTGCTATCATTCAAAGCCAAAACAAAACCTGAAAGTATTCTTAAATCCGCCTACGGATAACCCCTATTAAAAGATGACTATCTTAGCTTTTGAAAAATTCAGATTTTAAAGGAATTTAAGGCTGAAAAGAGGGTAAACAAGTGTGCATATTGAAACGTATTGAGTGTTCAAAAATGTATTTGTGCAAAGGATAATAATAATAACATATATGAACCGATTTGAATATACCTTAGAGTTCGATATTTAAATACTGTTTGGTTAATGACCAATAATATTGGCACCTGTGAAGCGAATGGCTATATCTGTATTCCTATTTAACACTTCTCTACAGGAAGGTAACATTATTTCGAATACAAAAATATAGAACCACTCTTACGACTGTTAGAATTCGATAATGATAAATGATAAAAGTTTATTTTAATTCATTGGTACTGTTCCCTATTGTTTATTTAATGTTTTAAAAATCAAAGGACACACCGCATAGGGATTTTCTGAAATTTCGAAAATCGGATTGTACACCAAAAAATAATTATAACTTAATTATATATATCTTTGCATTGAGATTGTTTATACCAGACAGGCAGTTATCTCTCTTTGTTTGTCCACCACTTTAATCGACAGTGTCAAAACATGTTTACAGAAGTTTTGTTCTGTTTCTGTCTATTGGCAGTAACGACTGCTGCGCAGGCACATAGGTCATAATAAAATTGATATTTCTCATGAAAAAAGTTGAACAATGAACATGTAAACATGTATTAATTACCTAGTCCACTGGATTCCATTCTAGAAGCGTAATTAACTGCATCACCGAATAGACAGTATCTTGGCATTTTTAAACCCACAACTCCGGCTGCAACAGGACCTGAAATTAACGTCTTTTTTAAGTCAAATTCCTAGATTAAAGAAACGCAATAAATACGAATACCAGGAGCCTTGAGCAAAAAAAATTGAAAGTGGTGAAGGGTCAATTTAATCGAAAGAAAATGCAAGACTTCAATACGAAATCCGAAAACGATAAAAAGAAATACACGGTTACCGACACGATTTCGAGTATTTCTTGGCATTTTTAGGTTTGTCAATAAAGAACATATCATCATCAGCATCATTATGATTTCTATCATCGTTATAATGGTTATTATTGGCATAAATATCAATAAACTAGAGAGCCTCTTTGTCAGGTAATGGCTAACCCAGACAATCCAGTCGTTATATTTCGTACACTTCGATCACTACATTAACGCCTGAATGCATACACAATTTGAACGCAGCAGGGGAAAAATTATTTTACATGATTGTGACGTCATAGCAACTTACGTCAGACTTCTGTGATGTTACAAATGTACACAATTTTGCAAGTAACTGGTAAATGAAAGTACAACTGCAGACTTATTATTTGCAATAGATATTTGTTTGGCTCTGAATATATTCAACTCGATATCATTTAAATAACTAGCAATCCATATTTGTTAGCAAGCAGGTTATTGCAGAAAATAATGATTGTGCATAATCATAAAATTGTTGCCCGCGATTTGACAATCGAATTTGAATTGGGGTCGACGGGTTTTAGCAACATTTTGTCTTTACGCCTGCTGGAGGACCCCATCCGTAAGACCCCATCTGTAATTATGCGATTAATGTCAGTATTTTGAAACCACCTGTAAAGCAAATATTACATAATCTGAAATATTAACCCTTTCAACCCTACAGACCACAATAGACTGGTCTTGAACAATAGAAAGAGCATACCACTCAGATACTCAGGGGTGAAATGGTTAGAAATACTAAACGAATATCTATTGAATTATGTACTCATGATTACCACTGTGTATTCCTATTCGTAACTGCAGTTGTTTTGATTGTCGATGTCGGATTTTAAATGTCCTGATTGAACTAAGAAGATTTAATGCCATGGTGGCAATTTCGCCGGCATGTTTGTTTTTGTTCCTTTCCGGCATACCACTCACAACCATGTAGGCATCGCCGATGGTTTCAACCTGTTTAAAAAACATCGTACATATGTTTTGATACATTCACTTGTTCAGTTTAACAATATAATCTGATGGACACCATAGCTTATAAAACAAACAAAGAACAGGGGACACATGTAAGATGTTAAGTCGTAGCGTAAATCTTAACCAGCAACTTGCAACTTCTTCCATAGTAGTGACAAATTAATAATTACGCAAGTTTTTCTAAGTTTGAACAATGCTGCCTTAATTATTCAGTTTTACTTTAACTTTTAAATACATGCACTATGTATATTTCCTTTGCATTTTTTATCATTTATAAATCTTAACTGATTGAAATTTTAAAAAAGCTAGTTTGTAATTCCAAGCGTTTTCGTTTAGCATTCAAGAAAACAACCAGACTTGTATAATTTCAATGATAACAATTTGCTACAGAAAAAAACATATGATTTTTATTGTTTCTGCATGCAAAATGCTCGATTTACAGTCTCCAAGAATTGAACTATATTCATTTAAAAAGTTTATCTTTAATTTTACTCCATTTCCTATAACTTCTGCAATGGTTTCTTACAATTTTTTTTCCTGTCGAAATGAGATACTTACATCATTAGTTTTTTGAATTGATAGTTTTACAACCAATTTGTTTTTGGTAAATATTTAAATGAACGACATGCTTACGTAATGACACTCTTTGAAAGAAAATACATACCTTGTAAACATCATATTCCTCTATTATTGTGTCAAAGCAGGTGTACAGATCGTTGAGGAAATTTACAATCTAAACATATATAGATAGATAAAAGAATCACGAATGGTTAAACTATCGTTTAAACATATAGAAAATCTCAGATACCAACGTATAAGTCATTAGGATGTCCATAATATAGATACTAATCTGGTAAAAATGGACAAACACGGACCTCTGGAAACCAAGAGGTGGGATCAGGTGGCTAAGCAAACCAATTTGAGAATATTCTCAGATTTGAATAAATTATTCAGTTTTATGGTACCAAGCTCTGATTTAATATACCTATATATACACTTTAATTTCACTGATAGTTTTTATGTTTGACATACATTTATACATACATACATACATACATACATACATACATACATACATACATACATGCATGCATGCACACTCGCACGCACGCACGTTCGCACGCACGCACACACACATACATACATACATACATATATACATACATACATACTTACATACATAAAATTATTTTTATAATAAAGGTGTTGAACTTAAACATAAATGAATAAATAAAACATCTGAATGTAAATATACCTCCATCGGTGTACTTTTAGAAGCTAAAGCGGTAAACTGAACGATGTCGCTGAAAAATATTGTCACGCTTTCAAAACTCTCTGGAGCGATCGTTTTTCCAATCTTCAGATCGTCAGCGATGGATCTAATTTTACAAATAAATATGAAAGATAAGTGCTTAAAACAACCATCATTTAAAACCTTTTCCTGCATCAAATTTCATTTGTGAGACATTTTGTCCTGAACATTTTGAACAGTGTAAATTAAATGAAATGTAAATAATTTGAAATGTTCTTAGTAAAACTTATATTCACTGCATATATACCTGAGAATCGATTTTCAAAATTCAAAAGGATTACCTAGGTAACATGCGACATAATAATTCGTCCGTCTTCTTTTGCTCTTCATCAAGCAATCGGGTTCGTTCTTCCACTAATTCTTCCAAATGATCTGCATATTTTTCCATCATGTGTATCATCTGATCAACTAAGTTTGTATTCCTTAAATCAGAGATCAGAGTAGTAAAATGTTGTGTGGTTTATACATTAGCGACATAATTTTTTTTAATACATATCGTGGTATAGATTATTTTGCTTTTCTTATACTTATATTTTGCTACTACGTGTATGTTCATTCTTCTACTACATCAAAGACATAGAAGTTTACGTATAAAAATAACAACTGCTTTGTTTACAACATGGGTGCAGACATTATGGACACCCAAAGTAGTGCGGATAGGAAATGAGTTCGGAAATTTGATTGGCCATTAAATGAAAAAAAAAATAGTTTTGTCATCTATAAGTGTAATTAAGGTTATAAAATGATACATGAGCATTAATAGAACTTTGCAAATTATAGGATTGACGGTTGAAAAATTATTTGGAGGCTCAGATGAGAATCGATAATTTCGTTTGTTGCGGAATACTACAAGTTGTAAACAGGTGTAAATTAGAAGTAGAAATGCAACTGCAACCTAAACTTTTAATTTCATATTTCGTTATCTAAATCATTGATCTTTTAGCACAGTGTGCTGATTTAACCCAGATTTAATATACATGGGAGAGATATTGACTTTCAGGTTTGTGAATTAGCATTGGCGTTCATGGGAAATATTTGGCGATGTCTGTCCTGTTACTTTGTTCTCATGTACTGATCTGAAAGGAACCTTGTTATTTACATGTTTGGAAGATGAAATGGGACAATATACTGGATTACAAGTAATAATTATCTATATCTTACTTCCCTCTATTTGCTTTCCTTAGAGTGTGTGAAATTGTTTCAAAACTCGGTCTAAACATAGGAATTTCTTCCCAACATATTCTCATGATATCAAGAAATATTTCATCAGCTGGCTCGCACTTCACATCCGGTCTGAAAGGCGGACGTTCTGCAACTTTAACCCTTTGTACAATGTCTGTGAATTGAAACCAACATCACTTCAGAATAGATGTATATATATATCACAGATATTACTACAGCATTGCATATTTACTATATATATATCTATATATATATATATATATATATATATATATATATATATATATATATATATATATATATATATATATATATATATATCAAATGACAGTGTTATCTTCTAGGGTCGCTGATAAGCAATTTCAGTACTTTGCGCTCTTGTTCAATCGTTATATCAACTATAAATTCAATTTGTAGCTTAATGTATCAACTCAACGATTAGAACATGTAGATTATAATGACGTCATTTGAAATTCATCTTAAGAATTTCGTTTTGTCCATTGTTGCAATTTCATAACTTTGGTATTATATTCATTGAGTCTTTTTAAGATTTTTGATAAATATTTTCATATTATTCTTATCATATTTGATTTTTTACTGTTTGTTAATTTTTCAATATCTGTTGACTAAGGTTCCTTTTTTTCAAAAGGACATATATAGAGCATGACGCAGGAGAAAAGTTACGGAACATCGTCGATATCTTGCGACATTTTATTTGAACTGATGCACGTTTAGTCTGAGAAAAAAATAAGTAATTTGCTAATCTGGGTCGTTTCACAACATCTATGATATGTGATGTACTGTTTACATGGAAATTTTCGGGCCTTGTTTCGCTATTTTCGCCCTGATATGAAACGCCGAAATTATAATGTAAATTTTCAAGCTAAATCATTTTATCATCGATATAAATGCCATTCATTTAATCTGATATTGAGTGAATATGTTTTCTGTCGTGAAAGATCGACAATGACCAGTTATAATATATTTTATAATATCTACCCAGTTACTGTTAAGTGACTATAGGAAGGTTGACGGACGTATAGGAAGACATACCCTCGGGGTCCTGTGTCATGTTGCCATAGGGACACACCCTTTGTACGATTTCTTGTAGAATAATGGCAAAAGAATAAACGTCGCCTTTCTTTGTTCCCCTCGGTTTCGGTTTCGACTCCCGCAAAAGTTCCGGGGCTGTCCATAACATGTCTGGGATAAAATTAAAGAAAAATCTTCATGAAATTGTACAAAATTGTGTTTTGCATACCTTTAATAGATATTGTAGAAGAATCATGGAATGATGTTGGTATCAAAATCAATAAAATACTTTTTTAACAAATGTACATATGTTTCTTTGTGCAATGACATGTATAAACATAACATTATTCAAGACTTTTTATGTTTTTTAATTTTACTATTTTATTATTATTATTTATTATTATTATTATTATTATTATTATTATTATTATTATTATTATTATTATTATTTTATTATTTTATTATTATTATTATCATTATTATTCATGTTTTTGCTATTATTATTATTATTATTGTCATTATTTTCATTAGTTTCATCATCATCATCATCATCATCATCATCATCATCATCATCGTTATGATATTGATTCATTCATTTTTACCTGGAAAATGCAAATGCTTTTGAAATCAATTTTCTACCGTACAATTTGCAGTAATTTTTGTCGTTAGTTTTCAACCTAAATCAATTGTTTTATGATAAATCTTTAACTTCAAAGCTCGCAGGTAGATTATAGTATTCATTAGCGTTGGATTTCGATATCTCAGAAAAAAATGAATTTCTTTCATGTTTCCTCACATATTACCTATTTTTGTCATGTTAACGCCGCTGTCCTATATGTCTTCAAACTCACCATACCTGAAGTAAATCTACACATATTTTTACATTATTTGATAAATGGTGATGCATTTGATTACGGTTTTAAAACACGCACAATGGATGTCAATTACTGAATAATGTACAATTGCACCTGATTTAAAACCGTAATCAAATGTATCAACATTTATCAATGTAAAAAAAAATTCAGATACCAAAGTATAAAACAATAGAATGTCCAGGACATAAATAATGTAAAAAATGTGTAGTTTTACTTTAGGTATAGTGTGTTTGAGGACAAAAAGGACAGTAGTAACACGACAAAAGTAGGTATAACACGCTGTTCCGCTTATTGACTGAAACCTTTGTGATGAAACCTGCATGACTCAATCTCGTAGGTGGATTTATATAGTAAAGTAAGTGCTGCTATCTATTGTACAGGGAAATCTATTCTGCGTAAGATAATGGTTCCACATATGACTTGTTTTGAGAAAATTACTAAACTCCTGGTCCTGTATGTACCTAAAGGCACTATATTAGACCGTCAAGAATACCATAAGATACTCAGAAAATAGATCGGGAGTATTGTGGAAGAATCAGGGAACATTACAGCATTATAATCAGGAGTGGCGGAGATTATCTTCTCGGCGGAGAACTTCAATGCGTCTCATATTGATTTATGACATGGAAATTGATAAACAACGAAATTGTTATGAAATCAAAACGAAATCTTTTGTAAATTTAAACAATAAAAAAGTGTTGTAAATGATATCTGCAAG
Source organism: Atrina japonica (assembly GCA_030159075.1). NCBI lineage: Eukaryota > Metazoa > Mollusca > Bivalvia > Pterioida > Pinnidae > Atrina > Atrina japonica. The sequence continues at coordinate 868,591 of BROG01000056.1, forward strand.
GGTGGGGGGGAAAGGAAAAATATCAATGCGTGACGATGAAATCCAGAATGTAGCGGACAAAAATAAATGTCCTTCAATACGAAGGTTTCACTGACAATGATGGGATATTTAACAAGATCCTCGTATTGATTACGGAACGTCTTTAATGGTGATTTCAAGTGTTTAACAACCTATTGCTATTTGAGTTGTTTATTGGCGAGTCGTTTGAAATTAGAAGTAAAACAACTGACAATCTTTATATTGAATGTCAATAGGGAACTTTCGAGTTAGCCCGGATTACCGTTATAATCCTGCTTTTATTATCGCCCGTTGCGTGATTCTAGAAAAATGTAATATATATATAGCCCCATAGCACAATTAGTTAAAGCGCCTTGAAAGTGTTCGGAAGGTCCTGGTTTCGATTTCCGGTCTGTCCGCACATTTTTCTCTGCCTGATACATTTCAGTAATTACACGTCCAACTATATAACCCACTGTGGTATGTTTTAAGAGGCTCTTGGGTTTCTTTATACAAAATAAATTCAACGCGCTAAAATATTTACATTTACTTTACATACGTTGCGAAGGTAAATATGAAAACCGGAAGAACATATGTGGAACAAAATCTAGATGGCGTGAATAAATGCAGGATTATAACGGTAATCCGCTAACTCGAAAGTTCCCTATTGGTTCGTTTGAATGTTGTTTTACGTCACACTTAACAGTTTTTCAGTTATATGCTGGCCGCCAATTTTTAATGACAGAGGAGAGAGAGAGAACCTGATTACAGTGAACCCGACTTCTGTCCATTTGTAAATCACCTACTGAAATATAAAGAGTGCTTTCCCTCCTCTCCTGTTTCGCCTTCCCGGAAGAGCGGCATCGCGATATCTCCAATTTTACATATCCAATGACTGTCAATCAGCACATTACTGGATTTTAATCGACCATGTGATTCTACAGCTGAGTTCTGTATGTAAATCATACCCTGACAAAAGAATAAGAAGAAATGGTATAACTAATAGTAGTAGTAATAGTAGTAGTAGTAGTAGTAGTAGTAGTAGTAGTAGTAGTAGTAGTAGTAGTAGTAGTAGTAGTAGTAGTAGTAGTAGTAGTAGTAGTAGTAGTAGTAGTAGTAGTAGTAGTAGTAGTAGTAGTAGTAGTAGTAGTAGTAGTAGTAGCAGTAGTAGTAGTAGTAGTAGCAGTAGTTGTAGTAGTAGTAGTAGTAGTAGTAGTAGTAGTAGTAGTAGTAGTAGTAGTAGTAGTAGTAGTAGTAGTAGTAGTAGTAGTAGTAGTAGTAGTAGTAGCAATAGTAGGAGTTGTGGCTGTTGTTGTTGATGTTGTTGCTGTAGTTGTAGTTGTCGTTGTCGTTGTTGTTGTTGTTGTTGTTGCAGTGATTGTTACGGCAGCACCAAAAGTTGTATTAATACATGGTTTAAATGTAATAATATGTATCGTCCGATTCAAATATAAGGGCGGCGCGGAGCAAACTTTGGAGTAATATTCAGATGATTCTACTCACTTTTCGATTCTGGCATGCTGCACGGGTAAAACATTTTTTTCTCTCTCACTGGATACTCTCTTATGTATGGAGACAGCTAGGAACAATTATTCTAGTCAGTGTAATTTTAACGTTATAGGTTCATAAAACTTCACCCTGCCAGGTGATATAAATTTTACTATAATTTATTATAAACATTAGCTGTTTACAAATAAATGCCGTAAAATACCCATTGAAGTATAAAGCTACACAATAATGTTTTTATTTAAACATCTCATTTGATTGGATGAAATGCTAGGTTAAAACTGTATAACCTTCTTTACTACCACGCAAGGAACTAAATCGGTCGTTGCTACGACAACAAGTGCAGCTTTGCAATAAATTACTGTGCTTCATCATCAGTTGTCCTGTGTTGTATTTCTTAAATATCGTGATTGAATTTTAAAATTTAATTTAAATGTTTGTTGTTTTTAGCTTTTTATTTAATTATAAGGATAAACATTTACGTTTCAGTTGTTTTATGAAAATAACCAATGCTTCCCGCAATACAAAGTGTACGCTGCCTCAACATCGGTTATTTTCAGTAAACCACTGAAAAGTTTTTGTTAATCCTTAATTACACTTGGTGCAGCTGCTTTAAATTTGATCAATAAAGCTAGACAGTAATAAACGCCATGACTAAGATGTGAAGCTATAATATTTCCTTCCACAGAATTTTATATGAATTCATTTAGTTCATTGAAGTAGACTTCAAAATATACTTAAGTGCAATGTATTTAAAATTGACGCTCTCATTTTAGAGAGATATGGATTTCAAAAGCAGGTAAAGTTCCTAAATCTTTTTTTCTTTTTTGCGGTCTAAAAATTCAGCATACATACACCCACTTCAAACAAAATACATGTATAGATATATAGGCTGATTTTATTGTCTAAATCGAGGTTGTTATGTATAAGTAACCGAGTTTTTACTCGAACCATAAGTTTACAAAATAATTTTTTACCGCTACCTGTTGCAGAACACCTTTAACTACAAACAGATGATTTGTTTTACCTTTGTAATGTCTGATGCAAATGACATTTTAAATATACGATCCAGCTTGATGTGGTCATTTTCTAGAACATCTTGAAGACTTCCTCGACTACAATAAACGGTAACCAAGCAAATCCGAAACGGCTCAACACATGCGCCAAGCAATTGGTTTACATTAGTTTGCTTTAAACACCGCACCTGGGGAAATAACAAATTGTTATCATTAGATAGACTACATTAATGATGATCTGCAATAATAAAAACAAAATACTTTTAAGAAAGGATGTTTTTTCCTGATTTGCAAAAAACATAATAGATTAACTGAAAATCGTGGCAGAAATTCTGCATATACATTAGGAATATTTTCGGAGATTTTATAGCTATAAACCAATATATAAAATTTGTTGAAATCCGTTAGCACACAATGGTATTGACAAAAAATGGTACTGGAAATTCAATGATTCAATTGGAGACGGACATATACTGAACGTTATTGCACTCATCCGTAATAACTCCGGTAACTAAAATTCAAAACTTGCAATTACAGTTTTCCAAAAAGTACAACGTTGAAATGCGTGTTCGTTAGCTGTTGATTTATTGTTTTTACGAATTATGAGGATGATTCATTCCTGAATTTACATCATTTGAATTTAACTGTGGACTCATTGAGGCGGGTATGACCGGTCGATAGGGGTGCTTAATCCACCACAACACCTGATTCAACCAACCTCTGGATTTCCAGAAGTCCGTGCATGTCATATTTCACTTGATTTGTATATTGTCTCTTTATATGTCTTTTGATACTTTGGTATCTGTGATTACACATCGATATAAATGTTGTTCGGTACTCCATTAAAAAGAAACATTAAATACACCATACCTGATTTATTTCCACCTTTAATGCGGGTGTGATATCAACGAATGCCTTGTCCACTCTTTTAATGGCGACCAGATGGCCATTATATTCAGCGGTTTTGGCAAATATTTGGTTTACATTAGAACCATCGATGCTGTCATTTTCCGCACGGGCGTTGGTTGCAATTGTGTATGAAGACTGAAATTAGTGTAGTGTTTCAGAAATCTTGAGTAACATATATGCTGAAGTTTACTAAAAATAAACAAAAAGTAAGGCCTATGATAAATGTTCTCTATTTTGTATTTCAAAAGTAAATCTACCTGTCTTTAATTCTTTCAATGTTGGTACAGTTGGTATTTTGCTTTAGATATGAAATGTCGGGAATTCAGACATATATCATATTCTTATACAAGCTGTTTCATAAGACATGTCACGTTATAAAGGGTGTTTCAAAAGACACTTCCCCACTTCAAATTTCTAAAAATGTTGCACAGAACATGGTAAATAAACAAATGAAAACTTTTTATAAATATTATAAACATAATACCAAAGTAATAATGCTCTAGACGATCGTTTTTAGACTTCATCAGTTGAGCTCCAATTTAAAATGTATATGTATTATTAAGAGAGAAAGTGGTACCATACAAGGCCAAATAATAAATCTAAAAATATAGCCGAAATCCGTCTAAGAGTAACCACTGTAAAACGTTGACTATCTTAGCTATAAACCACTTTGGAATTTAAACGGTTGAATCAGTGCCAAATATTACTTTAGCATAAGATTATCAGCTGGTACCGAAATACCTGGTACTAGGTTTATGTATACCCTCGGGGATTCAAACGTCCAATGAATATTTGTTAGAAAACTTGTAACTAAAAAAAAAAATAATAATGAGACCAGGATTTGTTGTGACGTCACAATTAACATTTTTTGTTATTTTACTACCAACATGAATGACAGGAAAAGCCTTCATATCAGTGATGTTAAATGTCATTCGAGTCTACTGATTGAGTCATTATTGTTAGTTGATTTTTATGGTTTAAAACAGGCAATAAATAAAAATAGAAAGGATGTTATTGGATACACCAACAAATGTGACCTGGAACTTCCTAGACACTAAGTTACAATAATGTGGTAGAGAAAAAGGTGGACATTTGGAACGTATGATGAATTGTCAATTAACAGGGAAATTTCCAAAAGTTACAACTCTTTATAATGATATATTCCTTTATATGTATATATATATATATATATATATATATATATATATATATATATATATATATATATATATATATATATATATATATATATATATATATATGAATCTTGTAACATATTCTATTAAACGGTACATTCGGGGCATTCTTTTGAAATACCTGGCATTATTATAGCCGCGGTGCAGTCTTGAAAACGTTTCGTGACACAGGACCACAGATTGTTTCATACGAAAAAGCCCTTATTTTGTGAAATATTGACAATTTTGATGACTAAACAGGAACTACCGGTGTTAATATATTTGTAGCTTATCGTTAGGTTCGAAATTAGAACTGTCCTGTTTTGAGGTAGATTACAAACAGGTTAGTGTTTTATGTGTATATGAACATTGTAAGAAGTTGATTCAATATTATTAACATAATACCAAAGTTATAATTTTGCAAAAAAGGAACAAAACAAATAGTGTAGACGACTTTTGTGTCAATAAGACTTCATCAGTTGAGACATCTCATTTATTGGTAGAACTACAGGAATCTGTAAGTTCGAAGGAAGTTTGTATGGAAGTATATAGGTATATGCGAATATAATCAGGTTTGCATTGTAGGATTAGGAAGAAAGTTGTACAAGCAGGTAGCTTAGCAGGTTAGTAGATAACCAGGTAGGGCTGTCAAGCAACCAAATACATATTCTATCAAAATAAATCAGAATTATATCAGTTACCCTGCTCATTGTTGTAATTCGACTTTGAGCTCTTTTGTTGTGTGTTTGGAAGTCAAGGTGCGTATAGGGTATTTTCCAGAGAGTGTCATTCATTTGCTCGTGAATATGTTTCCTGGCAAAAAAAAAAGAATAAAATGGCCAATTTCTCCTTCAGATGTTTTCTTACTTTTCACAAAAAGAGACAAGAGGATCTGATATTGTACATGAAATAATAATAATAATGATAATAATAATAATAATAATGATAATAATAATAATAATAATAAAAATAATAATAATAATAATAATAATAATAATAATGATAATAATAATGATAATAATTAAAATAATAATAAAATAATAATAATAATAATAATAATCATAATCATAATAATCATAATAATAATAATATTAATTATAATGATGATAAAAAAATAATAATAATAATAAAAAAAAAATAATAATAATAATAATAATAATATTTATAATAATCATAATAATAATAATGATGATGATGATGATGATGATTATAATAATAATAATAATAATAATAATAATAAGAAGAAGAAGAAGAAGAAGAAGAAGAAGAAGAATTTAAAAATAAAGATAATATCAATAATAACATTAATCTCTCTCTCTCTCTCTCTCTCTCTCTTCTCTCTCTCTCTCTCTCTCTCTCTCTCTCTCTCTCTCTCTCTCTCTCTCTCTCTCTCTCTCTCTCTCTCTCTCTCTCTCTCTCTCTCTGTAAGTTGGAGTATATGTTAATCTTTTTCCTCGCAATCGATTCTTTCTTTGTAATCAAATAATGTCTATTTTCTTTGTGCTACATTATCGTAAACCAATAGTATCAAACGTAACTCACCTTTTTATATGGATATAAATCATGAAAACCAATGACGAAAACAGCAAAACGCCAATAGCAGACGACACGACAGATGAGATCATTACTATAAATAGCAATAAATACAATGATCAAGTACAAAGGCATAAAAATAAAAGAAATTTGGTGTTTATGGCAATTCTAAATATCAAAAAGCAAAATATGCATCAATTATTGTATTCAAATGAAATATTATCCAAAAAATTTTCAATTTTCAGCAAATATATATTTGTTATATTTCATTACTCCGATTAACCTTTCTCTTCCAGTAATAGGTATACTATTTATAAGTCCGATCCGTCAAAATTTAGTTGTACATAAATACAAAAATAATTTATTTTCCATACATGGTCATAGATGGCTTGCAGGAAATGTAATGTAGCAATCACACACACACACACAAACACACACACACACACACACACACATACACACACATATCTAAGTAACATGTTTCGGGCTCCTAGTATGCCGTCATGTGATAGTAATTGTACAGCGCAAATGGTTGTATCCAATTCGAGGTGTATTAAATATATAACGTAATCACTGATGTATCACCATAATTTAAGAAAGAGACGAAGTTTTGATCCTGTTACTGTAGCTGAGTCAACTCGATCATGAACTGCAGCCCTTTTGTGATATGAATGTATAACAAAGCATTAATAATCAGGATTTGTAGGAGACAAAAATATACAAATCTGTGAATGTTGGACAAACACAGACCTCTGAAAATCTAAATGTGGGATCAGGTGCCATGAAGGAGTAAGCATCACTTGTTGACCGGTCGCGAGTCGACAGTCAAATTCATATGTAATACATGAGGAATAAATCCTCGTTACAACTGTTACAGATGACTAAACATCCGATATCGAACAAGTAACTTAATATTTTATTTAGTGAAACGGGGTAATTATAAACCGACCACAAAACGATCCTAAGCAAATTAATTAATAGGATTTTTCAATAACTTCCAGAATGCAAATAAAATTTTACTGTTTCTCACTGATATTTGTAGATTCCTCGATGCAGAATTCGCCATCCCAGCCGCACTCCGGTCGTCCGGCCGGAACTGAAGTCAATCCACCTGGCCATTTGACAGTAATGTCTGTGTTGAAAGATGTGGAGTGTTGTCTATTAAATATAAACGAACACTTCTTACTGGAGGTCAGCACGGTATAAGAGAGAGGGGGAGGGAGATAAAGTGTGACATTTTATCCAGATGTTTTCCATATTTTCGCAGTAAAGCATTCATAAGGAAATCACCTGCTTTGTTTACACCATGGGCTCAGGAGTTTTAGACAACAAAAGGTGCGCATAAGGGGAAATGAGCCCGGTGATCTGATTTGTCATTAAATGAAAAAAAAGAGTTTTGCCTTTAATAATTGAAATTAAGGTGATAAAAAGATACATGGATATCAAAAATACTTTGCAAATTATAGGGTTACCGTATGTAAATTTAAACGGGGGGGGGGGGTTATACCAAAATCGATATTTCCTTTTGGTGCGGAACACTACAAGGTTTAACTCATCAAACCCTGACAAAACAATGGACTCTTCTGTAAATGTGTGTTTTGGGAAGAATGAGATAAACAAGTGAAAAATTGGAGTAGTAATGCAATGGCAACCTATTGATCGTATACATTGTTATCTAAAATATTGATCTTTCAGCACAGGGCAGCCTACTTGATCCAGATTAAATACATATGGGAGTAACCTTGACCTGAAGTTTTGTGAATTAGCATTGACGTTAAAGTGACCATTTCCTACCTGCCATTATTTACAGCCACAGTTGTGTAATAATAACCGAAAATGTTGTGTAGAACATATGACGTCATCCGGCTTCCGTACTCGTCCATTCGGAATTCACGACCTTGGCCTAATGTGCAAATAAATGTAAAAAATGACAACAATAAATTGGTAACACCAAATTGTAAATTTTCCTTTTACCTTGGAAGTTAAAGTATATTAGAGAGCAAACAATATACTAAAACATACCTATAATTACATCACAAAATACTATGGAAACTCAGATGTATGTATGGCCCGCCAAAATCACCATAGTTTTTATCTATTTAATGTGGGTTACGAGTTAAACCTAGTTTTTTCTCCAGTAAATCCATTTTTTTCGTAACCCACTTTAAGTAGAGAAAAACCAGGTTTAAATAAAGTTTGTAGTTTTGTCGTAGTTTGTCTCAGTTAATGTGGGTTAACTGAGAAAAACGAAATTTAACTGGAGAAAAACTGGGTGAAATTTGAGCAAAACCAGGTTAAACTTAGAAAAACAAGGTTTAACTCATTTATGTGATTTTGGCGTGCCATATATATGTGCGATCCTGTGGACATTATGATATGATATGACTTAAAAGACAAACTTTTATATCAGTTTTGAATTATTTTAGGGCAGTAAGAAAGTTGACTAAAACAAAACATGAAAATGTACATATATTCGTCAATGTAGGAATAAACATCGTATTCGCACTACCTACAGACCAGATGTGACTGTAAATGAAAGACACATGTTTTGAAATTTGAAATTACCTTGAACCTGAAACTCCGCATTATGTATAAACAACTTTACAAATTTGTATCGTGTAACAGATAAAATCGAGTCACGTTGCATCTAAATAACAAATAATTAATTAAATAACCTTTTCAGCCTCGGAAGTATAGCTCCCAAAGCACAGCTTCTTACAGATGGCAATTACCGTGGCAGAGTTAGAATATCGGTAGGTGTGAATAGCTGTTGATGTGACTTGATAAAAAACAAGCAGATTTATTATCAGGAAAGGAACTTTATTATCATTATTATGCATTCATGCTTACGTACTTGGGACTTTTGTATTCTTCATCCGCTCTACAATTTCAGACACATTGGTTACGCTGTATCCATCCGCCAAAGTTTTATTTAATGCAAAAGCATAGAGGAACACCGCATCTGACAAAAGCTGTAGACCGACTTCACTCTGATTTAGAATAAACATATTTAATGAAATAATAATAATAATAATAATAATAATAATAATAACAGGGGGGGGGGGGGGGGGGGGGGGGGGGGGGGGGGGGGGGGTTTTGTTGGGTGGGGTTGGGGGGGGGGGGGGGGGGTGGTTGGTGGGTTGGGGGGGGGGGGGTGGGTGGGGGGGGGGGGGGGGGGGGGGGGGGGGGGGGGGGGGGGGTGGGGGGGGGGGGGGGGGGGTGGGGTTTGGGGGTGGGGGTGGGTTGGGGGGGGGGTTTGGTTTGGTTGTTTTTGGGGGGGGGGGGGTTTGTTGGGGTGGGGGGGGGGGGGGGGGGGGGGGGGGGGGGTGTTGTTTTTTTTTTGGGGGGGGGGGGGGGGGGGGGGGGTTTTGTGTGGTTTTGGGGGGGGTTTGTTTGTGTGGTTTGTTTTTTTTTTGGGGGGGGGGGGGGGGGGGGGGGGGGGGGGGGGGGGGGGGTGTGTGGTTTTTGGTGTTATAATAATAATATAATTAAACCCTTCTATAATGATAAAGGAGTCGTGTAAGTAAAGAAGGAAAACACACCTTGATTGAACTAAAGCGTTTAAAAAGACCAACACCAAAACAAATCAGGTTTCATATTTTGACAATACTAGAAACTTAAAAAATATATGCCTCGAAAATGGAAGTCAATTCTAATATATATAAGATAAATCATTATAGACAGACATACAGAGAACGAACCAAACTAAAAAAACAGACAAATTTGTTCACATTTAAATTATTAACCATTTTTGCACTGAATTCGTATTCCACGTGTATATGGTCTGTGCACATATTGAATAAAAGTTTTAAATCTTAATTAAGTTATTTGGCAAATATGAAAATTATACCATAGTTATGTTGAAAAATACAACCAAAATAAAATGTTCACGACAATCTTTTCAGACAATAAGAGCCCATCAGTGTAGCTCGAAATTAAAAAAAAATCATATGTATAGTTCCGAAAGTTAAAAGTGGTATGGGACAAGGCCACCACTAAACTTAATCATATTATCAGAACCGTCAAATAGTACAAACAGTAAAAAATATGACCATATTAGTTTTGAGTAGTTCAGCATTTAATAAACGGTATCACCTAAACATATTTTAATTTAGTGCAAGATTAAAGGATTAAATCATTATTTAAGTTTTGCATACAAAATATGTCAAATTAATTAAAATCTAATTATTTTCAATCTATAATATCCGTCTTACCTGTACGGTCCCATTGGATATAGGAATAGAGTGATATTGGTCTGTGTGGTTTCCTTCTCCGAAGACATTAAACGTAACATCTAGAATACCTGAAAATTAGTTTAATTTTGAATTTGAATTTTGAAAGGTGTATTACGTCACACTCAACAATATCTCACTTATATGGTGGCGGTCCGCGTTTAATGGTGGAGGAGAGAACCCGGTTACAACATACCCGGGAGGAAACCACTAGCCTTCTGCAAGAAATCTGACACATAAATTTTCTCACAAAAAGCAGCTAAAAATAAGCTTATCCAGCGGGATTTTTTTTCACTAGACTCGATTTAATGCTTTGGTTGAAGAAAAATATTAACATTTTTTACCTCGGGCAAATAACAATTCCCGATGGCAGATTTTAGAAATATGACTTGTCTTCATACGATTGGAGCAATTAATTCATGATTATACCGAATTTTGAAAATCAACAAAAATTTCGTGTTGACTACGTCTTTTGCCTATTGAACTGGATAAGTCATCGAGTTCTGCACGATGGTCTGCTTCCGTAATCTATCATTCTGTTTGTATTCCGAGCACCTCGTTTAACAAACGATAAATTATGTCGGAAACACACAAGGCCTTCCATATGATTGAATCATGCAAAATGGATATTTAGCACGTGAGGTAGACACGATGCATCAGTCCCCCTGAAATGTGACAGGCCTCGACCAATCTCTGACACTGTTTTATTTATGATGTATATGGTCTAATAATAGAATTTGATGTGTATTACTAATGCGTTCTACGTGTGTCACGCCTAAATCATAAACGAGTTTTTACAAATGATAAAAGATCATTATGGCTCATTGATAATGAATGTTTATGTTTATACTTTAAAGTCATGCATGCTGTCTTTTGACAAACAATATCCTGCGATTAGATCAAAACATTTCATTAAAAAGGCTACAATTTTGCCGAAAAAAGTTTTAACATTTGATGCATACGTTGCCTAAAATAAATGAAATACGTCGAGTATTAATACAAATGTTTACTTGTCCATCATTTACATCCGATTTTTTTTCACAAATGCGATTTTATAGTAAGTTTTTAATGGTTTTTTTTTAAAAATAGAGTTTATTTGTATGAAAAGTCGAATATTTATATCCTTTGATACAAACATAATATAAATCAATTTTACAGCTTGTATCCCTTTAAAGTAATAAAAATTATACAAAAAAAAATGGAAAGTTTGTGTTTCAGTGTATGACAGTTTTCAAAGCAGTAATAATAACAAATGAAAACAGTAGATGAAACTAAACAGTTGAATACTACACGTATATAGAACTGACGAAACCTTTTAAATTCTTGGACATTTATCAGTTGCATCCTGATCGTGAAATACCATTTTCCCGGTAATATGTATGTTTTGGTTTCAAACCCGACAAGGTTTGACCCGAAACCTTTAAATACATCTTTAATTTTTATAACCTCCTGAAATAGCAATACGAATGCATGGATTTGTCATACTAGATTATTTGATTGTGTTTGCATTATTTCTGTTAAATGTCCTACAGATATTTTGGACTGATTCAAACGGAGTGAAAGTTTTCGAACATGCAGTGTTTGTCAAGACGTTTCAAAGTCTCATTAATAAGTCTCTGTGACCTTTATTTTTTATGCCAATCGGAAGGCGAAGAAAGAGGAAGTAGCCCTTTTAAAGTCTTAGCTATTATCCGAATGGATTATTCAAGCCAGGACTTGTGTTCAAACGTAATATTAGTTGGAAGTGATAACATGATACCATACTGCGGCAGATGAACACAAATATCAATTAGCACCTGACAAACAATGGAAGCAAAACTTTGAAGCAGTTGTAAGTCTTAACACGCAAATGAAATAGCTTTAGGTGTCCTTTGTATAAATAGTTAGTTAAATTCGGAATCTCGATAAATTTCGTTAAAAGGTAAATTTCATAGAAAATTTGTAAAATGCAGTTTTCTGTAGAAGTAAGTTTTATATTAGATGATAATGATTTGTTTTTGGATGATTATTGTACGGTAATCATCAAATAATTACAACCTGTCATCGAGATAAACTCGGAGATTAAGTCTTCTACAAGTAATGAATCTTTGATATGTATTACCCCGTTTGATATATAGACTCTGATAATCCTACATCACCACATGAGACATACTTATCAATCATAAAATACAATTATCATAGTACCTAACTAGGTATCAAAGTTTGGAGTTTTATACAGTGAAAACCTTATTAATTGAAAATGGTGTTTCATACGAAGAAGCGATGATAATGAAAACAATGAAAATGATAATAATAACAATGAAAACGATTTATAGACTCTACCTCTACCTCGGGTTTGTCATCCATGAATCGTACCATTAGATTAAGACTCCTTTGCCATACCCTCAAGGAAGGGGTTGATTATTTTTCTCCCATGGTTTAAATACATATATGTAGATTTACGCAAATAAAATCTGACATTCTGCATTGCATTCTAGATGCCTCAGACTACCTGCATCATAAATTGTATTGTGACGTCATAGCGCGAGTAGCTTGTCAATACTCTAGGGATTGACAAGTAATCATTCCCCGTTAAAATGAAGGAAAAAACTGTGAACATAGGATGAAAATAATAATAACGATATAAAATCAACCAGTTCTAACCGTCTGTTACATCCAGTGAGCATGCAATGTCATCTAAGGCAACAGCAAAGTCAAAATCAATCGTTATGAAGACATACTGTCCGTTCAGGATTCCTAGTGCTTTACAAGCACACAAGACAGCCATAATATCTCTTCCGTAGGCACAAAGTATGAAAACTGAAAAAGAGTAATATTAATAATACTCAGAGCGATTATAACTGATAAGAGAAGAATTTCTATTGTCCGATTCACATAAGACGGTGGGATGGAGTACCCTTTTGGTTATTATAAGAATAATTGTACTCACTTTTCGGTTATAACAAGCTGCACGGCAAACAATGTTTTATTCCTCACTGGATACTCTCTTATGTTTGATGACAAGTAGGAACGGGTACTCTAGTCAGTGTGATTTTAATGTTTTACTTTATTACCTAAGATTTAAACTAGTCCAGGTCAGGAAAGGGTTCACAAGACTCCGTCCATCAAGGTTTTGTGAATTTTACTATATCGTATCTGATCAACTATTCTTTACGAAAAGCGTTCCTCTTTGGACATTGTCCGTTTCACATTAATTAACATTTCAGTTATCATATGGTCTATTCTGCTCATATTTCGGTAACCATACGTATAATAACATGTAAGAAAGATTACTCTTGCCAGAGTTATTTTAATGTATTACCTGAATTTTAAACTCGTCCAGGTCACGACAGGGTTCACTTCACGATACTCCATCCCGCAAGGTTGTATCTAAAGTAATAAACTTCTCTTCTATTGCATTTCAAATAAAACTGTAGATTCTATAACTTAATAATTATATCAGAAATAATCTACACATGTATAGGACACATTTCTGTTGATTCTAAAGCAAAATGGGTAGTCGTAGACTGTATTTTTTAATGTCAATGTAACGTTAAACAATTGATTACAATATAAATATCATAGATTAACTATATAAAATTGTATTCCTCACCCTGAACACCCTTTATTCATTTTTTCATTTTTTTTAATCTTTTTGTTTTTATTTTTTATATTCGTATGTTTTTCCGGCATGGAAGAAGCGCCGTTTTCCAATACAGTATTTCTCTGACATAGTCAAAATATGCAAGTAATTTCTATCACAAACAATCCTTTATCACGCATGTCCAAATATTTGTTGAATGTGCTCCGAAGCTACAGTGCCTATTAGCATACATATTCAATAATTCTCTGTCGCAGGAATATTGAATAAATACAAACACTTACGTCCGATTCGTCTTTGATACAAGGTTACTTCCGGTAAATCGCACGCGCTTCCTTGACATCTTTATCTTCGTTAAATACCGATAATTACTTTTCGATGACAGATCTAACATTTACAATGTATACCGTTTGACAAGTATATTCTAATACTAAGCATGCATTTCTTTTTCTAACCGCCTGGCGATCTATTTATGCTATAGTTGATTTTATAAATAAAATATTGAATGAAACATGCATGTAGAAGCTCATAATACTGTAAGAATGTTAATACAGGGCAGGAATGCAATATAGAAGAAAACGTTTTTGCGAAAGGCAAAGGTGTGAATAACGTATTGTTTTAAATCTGGTATAAGGGGAATTACGTAGATGAGTGGTTTGAAGTAAAATGAAGAAGAACCAATCGACAATCGAAACTCAAGTCCATCAGAACACCAGGAATTAGATATGCAAATGGTCTCAAATTTGCCGATCAATTGCAAATCACAAACGGGATAGGACCAAGTGTCCGGAAGGAGTCAGCGTCCTCTAGAAAAATGTGCCTTAAACAATGAAGTATCCCACCTCTTCGTGGGTTCGAGTCCAGGTGTAATCTCGCCAAGTTGATTAAGCAAGTTCCTTTATCTTTTGTAATGTCGGAGAAAATGTCGCACGCAAGTTCCTTGATCTTTTGTCTGGAAATATTGCCCTGGGTTATTTTCTCCGACATTATAAACTGGCATCCACCTTATGACAGAACCACCAATGAATGTGGCGTAAAATACTAAATACAAAATCCTTGATACGTTTCTTGTCTTTCATTCCTATTAATTTAAATAATATCATATTGTTAGTATCAATATATATGTCTGTTTATTGAAAAGTTATCATCTACTTCATTTGCAAACAAATAGCTCTGGCATCTACGATACTTAATATTGGAGTTCCTAATGTTTATGGAAGCATTTAAGACTACCTAAGGTTTCCAAGTCATAGAAAGTGAATTACTGACACTATTTTAAAATTTCTTACAGTTTGGAGAATGATACACCTTTTCATTTCCCAAATATGATTATGATTATTCTGTTTTTCGACAGTGCATGTAGTTCACCAGGCGAAGAACGGACAGACCCGCATTTTCCAACATTGAGCCATTGATGGACGTTTGTGTGATTTGTAGTAAAATCCATATAATCTGGCAGGGTGGTGTCTCGTAAACCTTTTCTGGACCCGTACAAGTTTAAATTTTAGATAATACTTAAACTTACAATGGCAAGAGTTATCGTTCCACCTTGTCATAGTATGTACGATTATCCATTTTATATATAAAAAAAAACGAATTTCCCGCGAAGCCTGTCATTACCGCAAAGTGGGCAGAATACCGCACGATAACCAAAAGGTTACTACTCTCCGTCACGTTATGTGGATCGGACCATAAGCTTGTGCAATATACCTACGATCTATGCACTTGGGATCATTTCAATAGAACAGGCTTAACAATGTGCAACATTATTAATTCATTATCTAGAAGTTTTACGTGTGTTCAATAACTGGATGTGTCTCTGGACACGGCGATACTTATTTACCTCTGTAAGACGACAGTTTCTTTTTGATGTGCTGGAGAAGATAGCTTTGGTCGGCGTGTATGGTTAGAATTTCAGTCCAAAAACCTGCTGTCTGTATTTCATCCTGAAATGAATTAGAATTATAACGTTTACGTAAGTGAAACTAACATGTATGGACTATTCAAAATGGCGGGTAATCATTATGTATATGTTCCACTGCGAAATATGCAAAACGATGTCTACAACATAGATAAGGTTTAGTTCCTGGAGGAAAAAAAGGTGTCCTAATAACAAAATTATATCTAAATGGTTCAGAATTTGATTTTCAATTGCAATGTTATAACGGTAGCGTCACATTAGCTTGCTGGCTCAAGGAACACCATGTGTGACAGTTAATTCTTTGCTATACCTGGTTTGAACAATAGAAATTATACAACAGAAAGAACAGAAAGATACAATAATCAAGTAACAGTAGCAATAATGTACAACTGAACACAATATCATATACAGTAAAACCTCGTTATACTGCAACCAAATGTCCAACGCAATTGAGGCATTATAAAGGGGGTTGGCAATAGGTTGAGGGAAACCCTAAATAAAATTATAGGGAAAATTGGAATTGTGGACATTAAAAAATGTGGCGTAAGGCAAGATTGTAAATAAAACTAGGGATATAATAGAGAGGTTTTTCCGTGCGCTGTCATTAACAGTGATGTCTCTGTGTGTATTTGGTTTTGCTTTGTGCATATCTCTGACATGTCAAGTGCCAAATCATAGAAATGGATGACCTCCTTTTTTCCAAAATATAAAAACCTCGGATACCAAAGCATAAATCAATAGAATGTCCAGGACATAGATACAAATCAGGTAAAAATGGACAAACACGGACCTCTGGAAACCAAGAGGTGGGATCAGGTGCCATGGAGGAGTAAGCATCCCCTGTCGACCGGTCACACCCGCCGTGAGTCCACAGTCAAGTTCAATGAAACACGTGAGGAGTATATCCTCGTCACAATTGGTACAGACGTCTCAACAACCGCCAACGAAAAGGCAACTCAACATTTCACTTAGTGAAACAGAGAAGTCGAGTAGTAATAAGAGAAACCAAACAGAATCTATTTTCGCAATTAGAATAGTGTTATGACCTTTCTAAAGAGTGAAAGTATTATAATGGTATATATAATAATAATACGAGTTATCTACGTTGTCATACGGGTGATACGGTTTAATTTCATATGCCAGAGTTCCGTATTTCCCGAACCAGAGACTCCGGTATGTGATATGAAACCGTATCACCCGTATGACAACGTGAATAATGAATTTGCCACCTTTATGAGCATATAGAAAATTATAGATATATGCCTCATTCTTTGTTTCAGTAACACTTTCATTGCGACAGACGTCACAATTTATGTGAACGCGCATCAGACGGTAGATACGAAAAATATACCGCCTAATCATAAACAAATGATTAGATATGTTTCGTCGATTAACCAATGAAAACAAGAAACTTTTATTCAGAAGCTGACAATATACATTACTTGTTATTGTATGAGGGAGATATTAATATTTGTTCACCCGAAGGCAATCATATTTATCCTGAGGGCAACTCTTGTATCAAAAGAATCATTTACCTGAAAGTGTTCCGCTGTTTCCCGCCATATATCCTCTGCAGCTTCCGCAATTATCACTCTATCCCAACTATAATGACGCATTATATCTAGAATGAGGTATGACATGTCTCTATAAAAGCTCAATACCCGTACAAAAGTTGGATAAGACACCGTGTTGTTCAGGTGAGAGCCAGCGCAACCATAACTGATCACTGGAACATCCCATTTTCCCATCAGCAAACCTGCAGGTTTACAAACATCGTCACAAACTGGACCTGGAAATATATATGTAAAGTTCTACCGAGATGAATTGGACGTGATTTTTTAATTTGGCAAACCTAAGGTACATATAAAAGTTTCAAAATTGACCACAAAATTCCCATGCAGTATTATCAGTTATCAAATATTGCAAACAGCTTTTGTCGTATTAACCTATCTAGAGTCCGTAGCAGAAGATGTTTTTAGGTCAATATCGTCAAGACAGAGTTCCAAAGTTCTCCGGAAAAGGATTCTAAAATCTTACGTTCCTCTTTACCCAGTTTACAGATACATACATACATATATACTTATATATACATACACACACACACACACACACACATATATATATATATATATATATATATATATATATATATATATATATATAAACCCTGATATAGCGATTTTCTGTGGACGTTCTAAAAATTTCGTTATAAGCGTATTTCGTTCTATAGCGAATTCGTAACTAAATATAACGAATTCGTTATAAAATAGCTTAATCACTTTCCATAAGAAAACTCCACTAAACATTCTACATTTGCGTTATCTTAAAGAATAATGAAGGCTATATCAGAGATAAATGTTTTATTGCTTATATTTATTGTTAAAAAGAAATAGTATTAGATCTGTCTAATAAAAAATAGTGCGGCTGCGAGGATTACTTACGAGATTCACGGGAACAAAACGGAAAAAAATGTTACGATAATGTGTGAAACTTCAGCGATATCATTATTCTCTGGATTCTAAAATTATAAAGTAACTCGTATACATACGATAAAATAAATGTAAATAACATTGAAATGGCTTGTTATTTTGTATCACAAAAACAAAAAAACAAAACAAAAAAACAAAAATAAAAATCATTAGCCGTATTTACAGGATTAATGCTTCCGATGAAATCCATTCGTATAATATCGAAGGTAAATCCATTGTAAATATGGTAAAGCTTGCTGAGTCTAATGACAAAATGGATTTACTATAGGATAAGCTACAAGCAACAGTTAGATTGGCCAACAGAATGTTTGATGAAACATACTGTGGAAATCCTTCATTCACTACATTGTAATCGTATGTTTGACATTTTTATTTGTTGACCTTTGGCCTTTTTCATCCGCACGTGATTTCATAACGGATTACATTAGATCCTTTATGCGAGATATTAGAAAACGGGAGCGATTGGAGATAACTTTTCAATTGAATAGACGCTATACTGTCTTAAACGACACTATTAATTTATATAAACGATATAAAACCCATTCAACAGATTCGATAAAATTTGTGCGAACTCCAAAAGCCGTGATCATTACATGAAAGAAAAAAAACGTGAAAATTACAACACATGGAATTAACCCCTGTACAGTATGTTTACAGTTTTTTATGGTTTGTAGCATGGTATTGTTGAAATAACAATGACAATACAAAACTATCATCCCATGTGTCTAGCAAAGTACCATGACGGGTCGGCCTTTCAAGTCCGTACACTTTTATTTATTTATTTATTTATTTATTTAGTTCTTTATTTATTTTTTGTGTACCACATGAAATATAAAAATCATAGAAGAACAGTAACAATAGCCGCTGATGGCGTTAGAAAACTGTAAAATAATTAAGACAAAATTGACAGTTCTAAAATCCTAAAACAAAGGCGAATTGCCAGGTGTGTTTATCATCCTACGTCTAGGCTTGAAGTAAACACTTTGCCGTAGAGCTGGGATTCAGAATACATTACATCTACGTGTAGAACAGTAATGACGCGAAGCAATAGATTTACCAAATATTTCATCTATAAAACATTTGAGGAAACTTCCGGAATGAATGTTTATTTCGTGAAAAAAATTAAAATTGACAACAAATATATATGCCTAAATCACAAAATCAATATAATTTGTTGTTGGCATTTCAAAATTGAATACTTTTAATTCACACCTCCACTAAAAGAAAATGAGAAAGATTAATATTTCATGTATCTCATTATTAAAACGTAAAATACCTGAAATCAATCAGAAGCCTGTTGTAGTAGATAAACGTAAACACCTGCAAACTTCTTTAATAAACAAATAGCAGGTAAATCTACAACATAGGCACGAAAACCAATGCAAAACAAGCTGCAGGTGTTTGCCGTGTATTGTCTATGTACTTATATTTATCGATAGACAAATATATATATATATATATATATATATATATATATATATATATGTATATATATATATATATATATACAGTAAAATCACCTTTAGCGACCACCTGTATATAAAGACTACCTGGTCACCGTTTTATGCTGTCCCCATAGTAGCATTTGTGTATAAATAAACCTCTATATACAGACCACCTCCCAATAACGACTAGTTTTGTTGTGTCCCTAAGAAGGTCGTTATATACAAATACAAGTCTCACGATTTTTCATGTTATTTTAATTGCTTTGTCCTGATGAAGGGACAGGTCGTCCCGAAAAATTGACATTTATTTTGTCCGTGTCGTTAATCATTTTAGTGCTTTATATATTATCTTCCTGACTTGTATCTATTGCTTAGATCCGACACCCTGGGATATATAGTGTTGTTGTTTAGTGCTTTGTATATATATATATATATATATATATATATATATATATATATATATATATATATACATACATATATATATATATATATATATATATATATATATATATATATATATATATATAAATATATATATATATATATATATATATATATATTATATATATATATATATATATATATATATATCTATATATATATATATATATATGACAATGTGGATAACGAATTTCTGATTTTTTTAAACAGAAAATTATAGAAACTAGATCCATGAGTAGTTTCAGTTACTTCATTATCCTTTTCACTTCTATAGACAAACCCCACTCAATGCCATTTGTTGTGCTGTTACATTTTTTACAATCATATAGCGTAGCATGACAATCGCTTGACATCACACATTTATTAAACGCGCATCAGTGGGTAGATACGGAAAATATTTATCACCTGATTGCTAATGCAATGCAAACAATTTGTATGTTGATCTTGTGATTTATCTTGATTCATTGAAAAAACTTGTTTTTCCCAGATTAATGTACCATGCTGAATTGTTGTGTTATATATAAAAATTCCAGATGCCAAAGTATAATATCAATAGGATGTCCAGGACATAGATACAAATCCAGTAAAAATGGACAAACACGGACCTCTGGAAACCAAGAGGTGGGATCAGGTGCCATGGAGGAGTAAGCATCCCCTGTCGACCGGTCACACCCGCCGTGAGTTCACAGTTAAGTCCAATGAAACACGTGAGGAGTGTACCCTCGTCACAACTGGTACAGACGTCTCAACAACCGCCAACGAAAAGGCAACTCAACATATCACTTAGTGAATCAGAGTAGTCGCAAACAAGACTATTATACCGACCATTAAATTTGCGGAACGTTGACATTAAACGCGGTTTTCGATATCCCTGTGTCAATAATTTGTCAGTGAGTAGTTTACCTCTGTATATGAAATCTTCATATGTTGTGCACGCCCTGACATATCGGATCATTTGTGAAATATAAACTCCATATGCAGGTGACTGAGGGATATTACTACTTAAATGTGGAAAATTTACGATAGGAAAGCCGAAATCGTCGCGTTTATCGTATAGCTTAGTTGCTAATTTCCCGTCTGTGTTTATATTAAGTAAAATGTCTTAGTATGAAAGGGATATTAGAAAAGTCGTATGTTTTAACACTATGAATTTGAGAAAAAAATTGTCTATCTTTAATTTTAAAGTTATATAGAATGTTTGAGTATCCACACCTGGTTTAGACTACTTCTGGAATAGACAACTGTGCAGTGTTGCTAAATTTTATCCTAATCGACCGACTGTCAGTATTTTAGTAAGGAGTAAAGTTTGGTTGAGCGCTTGCTGGCCCTACTATGTACATCTGCTTATATGGCGTTTTACTAAGTTTTGGTATCCGGTATAAGTATGGTAGCTCAAAATCGGTATCGTGTGTAGGTACATACAAAAACGTTATACTGACACATTGAAAGATGGAAAATGCAAAATGGGCAACATGTGTTTGTAAGATTACCGGAACTCGTATTAAACCCTTTGTCTTCTTATAAACAATTATAGTATTGTACCTTACAAATAAACTCTACATGTACATTATCTTAGGCTTTGCCTGTTGGGACCAATACATATTCCTCATGTATTCTATTCAGCTCGGATTTCACTTATTTGTTACTGAACACAGAAGGATGACGGTTTTTTTTCTTTAAGTTTTAGAATACGATGTTTCATCGATCGTCGCATAGCTTTTAACCATTCAGACAGAATATTTCATTAACAAAAGTGTCCGTTTTTGTTTATTTGTCGCTACGATAATACAGGCTTATCCATTTAACATGTAAAATTAATAATAAACCGAATGTAATTCTCACGACATATTTTGGTTTTGTGATTGGTATATAGCGTTTTACATCAATGCATTTTGTAAACCTTTATTTTGTAGAATGAACTTACATGCAAACATCTCGTCAAATTATTGTCCTGACTAAAATTGATCATCTAAAGGGTACAAATGGATACAAGTTATGATTTTAAAGTGTTATAAAGAAAAACGTTTGTATGAGAGGAGGTAGAGTGAATTGTATTTGTTAATTGTTTCATATTATCTTAAAAAGTACCTTCTTCAAATACGATTATGCCTTTATTTTGTTCTTTGTTAGAGGCATATTTGGGCACATGTACAATGGTGAAACCAAGACTACCCAACCAACTCTGGCATCATCAAATTAAGATGTTGTTTGGGTACCAATAAAATATTAACAAAAAAGATTGGCTTCTAATAATATATATTATATCTGTTTCTGTCATTAAGATGTTAATTTGAAGTGCGGAAGGCATTATAATCATAATTAAGGTTACCATGCAACTGGCTAACACCTAGCGTTGAAACATGATCGCTGACCAGGAAAGTATCGATATTGTCTTAGATTTTGTCATCACGTACAGAGAGAGAGAGAGAGAAAGAGAGAGAGAGAGAGAGAGAGAGAGAGAGAGAGAGAGAGAGAGGATAGTCCGTAAATAAAGGTGTTTATAATATATTTTCTACCAAATACAGACTTTTTATCATCTCTAACAAGAGCCAACACGTGCCCTTTATCGCATACCCTGCATCAGCCTTCCCTTTATCACACCCCTTCGTCCCATTATTGCACCCCCATTTGGAACGCCTCTTGTACTTTAAATATTCGGATCACCTCGATTGTTTTCCGCTTCATGCAAAAACCTATAACTTGCATAAACACCAGGCTAAGCACATTCTGTTATATATTAGGCCTGATTGTGAACATTTTTAAGGATTGTTGAATGAAAATGTGGAGTTGTTTGATTTACTAAACATTCGATTTAACAAGTGTGATGATATTCAGTGGGTAGGTTCAACACTCCGCAAATAGTTGTGCATAGCATATTTTAGATACGAGCGTACACGGAGTACTGTAGGCTACTCCCTTCAATACAATGTTCGGACGTGAACAGCTTCACAACAGGGATTCATGAATGTTCTTTTAAAAGTTCCTGTAGGCCTACCGTTATTTCATATATATCTTAATAACATATGTACTCTAAAATACAAATTATTTTAGCAAATAATCTTGCGGAAGGCAAATCTTAAGTTGTGTAAACAGTTGTATGCTCCGTAATTTTACCGAGATCTGCACACATAGGAATTTCCAGTGACGGATGCAAGTCGTGATTATAACATAGAAATTAAAAAATATATATATATATTATTGATATTTAATACATGTCTATTTACCAACAGGAATTAAAATATATGATACAAACAACAAAACATGACAAAATCTGTATCGCGTGCATTATCAACCCACGACCAATATATCGGGTTGATATGGCATGCGATACAGATTTTGTCATGTATTATTTTCTTTTCATTTCTGTTGCCCTGACCTAAAAACCAGCAATTACGTATCTGTTCACCACCACGTTTTTTATAAAGCTCATTAGTATACTATTTCTCGTAGCACTGTAATATAATGACAAAGATCACATGATATAATAATTATATGCTTATCGCAATTAGAATCAACAGCCTACTTTTATTATACGTATGCTAATCATTATAAGTGTATCAATCATTACGAAAACACAGTAACAAGCAATGACACTGCAAAAATTATTTTTTTAATGACAGGACATGATGTACTGCGTTTGTGATATGCACTAATTTGGACGTAAAACTATGAAAATTCATTTTTTTTTCTTTTATCAAATATGATCGATATGTTTAATGAAAAGGTAACAGATGATTATGAGAAAATTATAAAATCAAAATACGCTACTTTTGTAAAATTTCTGGAATTTCTCTTCATTTTTTTTCTGCGAGATGACTATCTATTTGCTGTATTATTTTGAAATAAGATTTCCTATTACAAAGTTCGGAGATGTGTAATTTGTGCAATTCGTAACGTTTTGTAACGGGTTATATTATAATATTATCAACATTACATTCAGATATATTTTTTGTTTTTTCAAAAAGAAGCAAACTAATTATACTATATAGAATATAACGACAGATACCAAACTATCTAACTAGTTGTCTGGAATTTCAGGAGACGATACAAATCTGGTGAACATTGTCTAAACACGTATGTACTTGATAATGCGGTGTCTTTGATTTCTATTTCGTATGGATATATTATATTAACGTAGGTATGACAATTGATATTATTGATAGTCCAAATGTCATTGATATATCTAAATGTTAGATTAGAAGTCACGGCTAGTTGTTTTTTGTTTTTGTTTTTGTTTTTGTTTTTTTGTTGTTTTTTTTTTTTCTTTTTTTATTCAGACGCTTCTCTAATGTCTCTTTTATATGAATAAAGCAACAGATCAGCCAATAAAGGTACACAATAGGTTCCCACGGGAATGCCGAAAGTTTGCTTAAAGAGAAATTATGGCCCACCAAAAGAGCATTACTCAGTTATCCATTAATATTTAATTAGTTTAAAAAGCTAAGTTTATCTACTCCAAAATCACAGCAATGAGTTTAACTTATTTTTTCTCAAATTACTTAAATTGATAACACCTAGGTAGCATCAATGATTTTAAGTCAAGATTTTTACCAGTAAAATCATTAATGTGATTTTGGCGTGTCGGAAGGTCCGACCATTTATCATATCAGCAACATTTATTTTTTCAATAAATAAGATATTTTTTATCCCTCAGATGTGTATGTTAGTAATATTTCAGATTTAATTTAAAAGAGTGTTTCAGTTACGGATATGCCAAACAATTGCTGCCAAGTAGATCAACCTCATGATAATATTGGGAAACAAATATTGCACCTATTAGTTTATTTACACGACCTCTCAAATGGTAGCCATTACATAACATAATGTTTCATTTTCCTTGTGCAATAGTTGTGAGTTAACCGATGCGAGGGATAGACAATGGAGAAAACATCTGTATAAATCTGTTATATATCAGAGACTGAATTTATTCTGAATTTACATTTTCGAAATCTTGATACAATTCTTCTCATAAAGAATTACATTGCTGTTCATTAATGTTGACATTAAATGTATTAACGTAATGCTGCCTACTTTTCTGATATCTGTAAAATGCAAAATCAATGCATCATAATTTCTAGGTTGGATAACATATTTACAATAACACAAGTCATGAACACATCTTCTGTAATGTATATTCTTTTCCGATCGGTTGTTGTGTAGAGTGCACTTCATCTACGCGAGATAAGGATAAAGGACTCCTGAGGGGTTTCATCACAATGGCAGCTTTTCGGTGTTGTTATCCGACATCTGACTAAGGCTCACCTTCAGACATGAATGCATGTTTTATCATTCTTGGTAAAAAACAAAGGACGAAACAATCTATAAAAAAATCAATTTGCATTCAAATATAACATATACCATTATTGCTTTGATCAGAAATTTAAATCAAATTAAATGTCGCAAAAAGTAAACCTAATTCAGAATAATGTCATCGTCGAATTATATTCTGGAAATGAATATGAAAAGGTACAAATGGATATTCGAAATTCCAAGTCCATTAGCAAATTGGATAAAATGGTCTCAACATGAAAAACAAATGCTAATCCCAAACCTGATGGGACCAGGTGTCCGAAAGGAACATATGAAGAGAGATAATGAAATAGAATTCTATTATATGAAAATATACGATGTTGAAAAAATTGTAAAAAGTGAAAGTAACTGGGAAGAAAGAAATGATAAGTTGTAGAAGTACTGATGAAAATTCAAAACACTTAAGTCCGTTGGAATACAAGTACAGCAAATTAGATATAACAGCGATATCGACACGAAGAACATTTGCGAATCCAAAATAAGTTTGGACCAGATGTCTGTAAGAAAAACAGTCAGAGAAAGATAATTGAATATAAATGTATCTTACGTTATAGGTAATCATAAAAACAAACATGAGATGATATTAGAAATAATGGTAAAAATAGAAAGTGACTGCTAGGAAGGATGTAAGACATATTAGATATGAGAAAAGGTTATTGCTGTGTTCATATCACATATAAATTTGATATGGTGGTGAAATGCTTATTCCAGATTATTTTACCTACCATTTTTCTGCTTTTATTATTTGTACAAGAACACAAATGCGATAATCTGACATAAACAAATCTTAAATTTCTATATATTTTCTGAGAATAAGGTCAGGTCGAGTGTGGTATTCATATACAAATGGTAAGGTTGAGTTAATCAATTGCAATTGAGAAAGGGTCAAACCTGGGTTTCTCAAGCAATTTTCACTGTATATATATTTAAGAATTTTTATGCCTTTATATATCTCTTCTCGTTATTGTATATCAATTTAAGTAGTAAAGGAAATAAGAAAAAAGCACAGCTAATGCCCCTATAAAAGATTTCCATTGTCATTGTATTGAAACGTTTTTTCTATGTGGCGTCTGGGACGCTATCGGTCTCCACTTCACTTTTGTGTTCAATGATGTACGTACTTTTACCACAATGCAATGAATTATACATTGAAAAAAACCCAGAACCGCTAGTGAAGATCTAGTGGTAAAGCGTTCATCTCGCAAGGGAAAGTCCCAGGTTCGATTCTCAGTATGGGGCCGTAGATTTTATACCTGATAGTGACTGTTCCTTCACCAATCGCATCAATACGAGGTGAAAGTATCGGGTCTTTCGAATGAGACTTAAAATTGAGATCCCGTGTCATCGCATGTTTGACACGTAAATGAACACTCATTACAAAGGCGTTCTAGTGCATAGAACAATTCAACATATTCTTGAACTTTGAGAATTGCAATATAGATTAGTAAATTTAAACATCATTAACATTTTGACAATAATATAACAAAATCTCAGATACCAAAGTATAAATCAATAGAATGTCCAGGACATAGATACAAATCCGGTAGAAATGGACAAACACGGACCTCTGGAAACCAAGAGGTGGGTTCATGTGCCATGGAGGAGTAAGCAATCCCCTGTCGACGGGTCACACCCGCAGTGAGTCCACAGTCAAGTCTAATAAAAAGGCGAATATATTTTACAGATTAAGTGTGGTATAGTAAAATCCATATAGCCTAGCGTGATAGAGTTTCGTGAACCCTTTCAGGACATTAATATTACACTGACAGGAGTAGTCGTTCTTACTTGCTATCATACCATTATCCATTGAGGAATAAAACGTTTTGCCCCGTGAAGTGAGTGGAACATCCCGTATGGTTTAATCAAAAGGGTACCCCGAGTTATGTGAAATGAACTTTACTCGAATCGCCTGATAATGATTTTCGTAGACACTAAACCTCACCACGAGTTGTGTAACTTTCAGATATACGTTAAAGATGCCACAGCATAAACCTCGTATGAAAGAGGCAGAGTTCTCGATTTTCAGACAAACCATAGGCTTATTAACATCAAATAGTGACCGTCTTATTCCCAGAGTTTAACGATCGAAGGGTAGGTTACGGATATTTTCAATAAAATCTAAAACCGCGTTTTCCTCTTAGGATGGGTCTTTCGATTGATATGTGAAATCGAGGTCAATACAGCAGCATGTGTAACAGGTTAAAGAACTCATAATTGCAAGTTCTTAACATTGATTAAAATTAATGACAGAACAATCTTCAGATTGAAAAGTAGTTGTGAACTAACCATGGAAAGATGAACAATAAAATATGAATGAGAACATTTGACACCAGCGTTATTAATCTCTATCTAGACTGATGACTTATTTCTTCAGGTCAATATAAAAAACTCAAAATAACTGCATCAGCCTTATCTGTATAATATTTATGAGGGAAGAAACTGGACAGTTTTAATGTCTCTACCAAATCACCTTTTTCCCCTTGTGATAAGTCATTCGATTAGACATTTCATTTTGCCCTGTAATTAACCTAGACTGTATTTCATTTTCTATCAATAACCAGTAATTGATGTCAAATCATAATAGGAGAGACAACTACCAATAGGATTTTAATTACATCTTCGCAACCAACACTTATTGAATTAACTGTTCTATGTCCTCCAGAGAAAATTGTCCCGATTTCTGAGGCAACAATGAATATGCCATGATCTGAATTCTTTAAATCAATACATGAAAATAATAATTGTATTCTAAATTTTAGGAATTACGATTGATCATCTATTAAAGAAAACCGCCGCGCTGGGAGCAAATTTGAAAATCTTTAAGATTCAAACCAAATATCTCCTTGTAATGAGTAATTATTTCGTTAACAGAAATTTATCAATTATCATGCTTGGTTGAATTGAATTTTTTGTTTGAATAGTATTGTACAAAACAATTTTCAGTTTATGTTTGGGACCCGATAAGAGCCTCTCACCTTCCACAAGTAAACTGGATAACTTTCTCACTTCTCACTTCATGAGCGATTTCTATTAAAATTTCACAATTGATACAATATTTACAGCTTCAACAGTTTTGGGATTAGAATGCATCATCTGCTGTGTCATGTAATAGATTTTTTTGCACAATACCTATACTAAAACACGCCATGTTTTATAGAAAAATACTAAAAATAATGGAAGACAGTGTCATAATTACCTACTTATAGATCACCTGGACTACTCAACCTATGCTCTTCATCCCATGTAGGACATGAGGCCACATGATTATAAATATCAATTACTAAATAACTGTCTACATATTGCTCTGATACGTAAGATACGTATTAGTGCGTTAGTGTATACCTGAACATTTTCGCTCCAGTTAATGTCCGCCATTTTCATCCTCAGATGAGAGCGAATTTCAAATAAATTAAAATTTGAAAGCTAGCAGACATAAATGTCATGTCATCTATCAGACTATGGTGATTTTACGCGAATTCAAGATGGGTGAATATGTTTTCTGTCGTAGAAAATTAAAAATAACCTGGTGTGAAAATGTCCAGGTAGTATTATCCACAATTTAGGTCAATATCGCAAAATCAGTCAGTATTGATAAAAGTAGACCTTAACTGTACAATATTGACCGGGTTGGTCAATACAAACATAACAAAACGCGTTAAAACAGACGTACCTGGCTTATGCGAAAGTCACCGAATAGTAACCTAATAGTAACAAATTAAATATACTAGCAATACTTTTCATAATCGGTACAGACGACAAAGCAACCATTATGGTGCAATTGTCTAGTGGCAGTTTATCAGTAACTAGTTTCCTTCTGCATAGGGGGCCTCCGTGAACGAGCGGTTAGAGCATCGCCCTTTAAACCATGTGTCTCACTTCTGGTCAGCGCAGATTTGAGCCCTGTTGGAACCTGCGCTGATTTTTATGAGAAAGTTCCCCAGTTTACTTTCGGAAATACTGTCCTCTTCCCTAGTACAATTGTACTCAGGTTATCTCCTCCACCAATAAAACACTGACAACAAACAACTGAAAAAATTATCGAGTGTGGCGTAAAACACTTCAAAATTAAATCAAATCTTTCTGTATATAAAATGTTCATATGTTAAACATGCCCTGGCATATCAGATGATATGTGATATATAAACACCATATGCAGGCAAAAAGAAATATTTCTACTTAAGTGCAGATAGTTGACGATATGAAAGCCGACACTGTCATGATTGGTTGTTAATTTTCTGTCTGTGCCCATAGTAAGTAAAATGTAAAAGTAATAACCGTATGATATTAATTCCTTTGTGTCTTTAATTTCTAGTTCAAATATCGCATTTACATCAGTATAATAATTTCCATTATTTATTGACAAAAAAATCGTCATTGTATATCTACTAGTAGATACAAATTTAATGCAAAAACACAGGTAGTTTTTCTTTCTTTTGTTTCAGAAGCTGAATCCATATCTTGAATGACCGGAATCGGAAATATTGTCGCCAAATCAGGGAACTGGCCTCGTGACATTTTATAGCTAAATGGCATTATTGAAACAATTTCATTCTGTTTTATAAACATATCATACAACATGCTACTAATTACACAGCCAACATTATTCAAACAGCCCGTATCTTTTCTATATATCTAAAGAATAAATGTTTAGGATGTCCAGAATATAGATACAAATCTGGTAAAAATGGACACACACGGACCTCTGCAAACCAAGAGGTGGATTTAGACAGTGAATAGTTTTTGTTTGTTTTCATGATGCTTTAGGTCACACACATGTTTCAACATTTCTCCTGTTATATTGTGGCGGCCAGTTTAAGAATCCGGCCACCATGTACACTGGAAGCCAGTACCAGTTTTCCACAGGTGGACTGTCAACGTTTCTCACATAATCAGTTTAAGTTCCAGCGGGACTCGAACCTGTACGGGGCCTCCGTGGCCGAGTGGTTAGAGCATTGCGCTTTAAATCACAAGGCCTCTCACCTCTGGTTCGAATCCCGCTAGGGTCGTTTCAAATTATGTGGGAAAGTTTGCCAGTTTACTTGCGGAAGGTCGGTGGTCTTTACTCGGGTAACCGTGGTTTCTCCCCACCTAAAAAACTGGACGTCATCATATGACTGAAAGATTGTTGAGTATGGCGTAAAACAAAAAATAAAATCAAATCAAATCAAATCGAACCTGTACTGACGAGATGTGAGGTGTTCCATGCTTTAACGTGAGATGTCTTAACCACTCGGTCAAAGAGGCACCTTTGAAAAATTTCAGGACCCCTTGTTCCTTCAGTTTTACAGAAAATAAGATACTAATTAATTAGAAACTAACTAACTAGAAATTAATTGCTTGGACGTAATGAACCTAAAACAACTGCAATTAGATTTATAAATAATTTCTTCAGAAAAAACATTTTATCCAGTGCACGTTCAATTGAAATGTTTTGAATGTTTTTTAAGTCCTGGATATATTTTGCTATTACATGTACTAAGAAAAAAATTCAATATAACGGTCATTTGCAAAAAAAACATTCAATATATCGGTTTTTTGTTTGTCCCATATAAATTTATGTAAAATGTTTAAGCGAATTAGCCGTGGTTTTTTTTTTCAAAATCAAATATTTTTTTTACTGCTAAGATCGATATACAATCGCAAAAAAACATATATACAGGCTTAAGAATTCTTAAATTGCTATATAATATATATTGTAAAAATTGCTTGAGAAACTACTTGTACGTGCATGCGACATTGGACCCTATTTTCACAACACATATATGAACGCAATTGTAAGATCTGTATGTCTGTGCGTAGCTCTTTTTTGTTATTGTACATCAAGTACAAGTAGTAAAAGTAAACAAAAACAAACTATTTTGGAAACATAGCTAATGCCATATTATCCCTTTCACCCCTGACTATCTGATTGGTATGCTCTTTTCTATTGCTAAAAACCAGTGCATTATGGTCTGTAGGGATGCAAGGGTTAATATTAACTGACCACTGGTTAATATGTTTGTTCATACCGCTACCATCCACACCATTTACAAGGACATTCTTAGCATGAGGTCACGTAAGTTCAAACTTGATGGCAGAGGTCAATGCACTTTTAACAAGCTTATTGACCTCTATTACATACAAAGGACGATAATTAGCAGTGATGCGTCGTTTGCACTGATAATACGTGTATGAAATATTACATAAAGAAGTGAAAGGAAAACACAATTTACCACTGATTATAAGGCTGTAAATGAGGTTATAACAGACGCAATTTATTGATAAGAACGTGAATCCCAATCTACATCATTTTAGCTATACTAAATTAACGTTAATATAAAAATGTTCGCAGAATGTCAGAAATAGCTGATATAGCAGGTCATGTCTATCATATTTCTGGTCAACCAAAGATGGCGATATATAAATCATATACAATACTTGCCCTCTTTTAGTGCGGATATCTAGACTGTTACCCAAGCTTAAAGACAAGTATATGTTTAAGTGATTTTTTAGCGAGGCAGAAAATTGTGCGTTTTGTCATTGAAATGATTGTATAATTTTTTAATGTAAAGTTATTTTACCGATTTTATCATTCAATACAAAAGTCTGAATATTCACAATATTTAGATGTATCAGACTATTATACATGGTAATTTATTTACACAGCATGGATTATATTATACCACTACAGTCACAAAATTGAATCGCAACAATTTAAAATATTTGTTCATATATAGAACAGATGAACGGTGGCAGCCATATAATAAAGCTTACCTCGGATGCTGATTGGATTAATAGCTATATTCAATTTTAGCGATATCAAAACCTTCGATGATAATGCCAAAATTGAATCCTCGCTAAAAAGTCTGCTCATGATATGTAGTACTATCCTTGTAAATGAAACTCGCGTAATACCCCGAGAAGCAACGTTATAAATATTCATGTAATTTGGTGTCAGAAGAAGCAGAATGTTAACACATCAACACCTGAGACACAAAAAACCTCTTCTATAAAGCAATGACTTAGGCAAGTCCAAAGGTGTCTTTAGGGGTAAATTTAATTAAGCAATTAAGCAGCACAACGTATCAAAGGTCCGCCAAAATCCATGTTGGAGAAAATATCTTAAGAGCATTTTGATATTCGATACAATTACTGCATGGTTTTGTATGGGCATCTTCGATATGACAGTGTCTGTTCCACGTATCAACATTTCAAGTACAGAAGCAAACTGCGTTGTGTTAAGTCGTTGATTCAAGGACATGCGAAATCGCCTTTAAAGTCGGCGTTTCACTGTACGACCTATGCAATTATTTTATGTAAAAAAAAGTTTATTGTATTTGTGGAAATGTCTATATGAGGAGTTTTTTTTTTATTCATTTTCTTTTTAACGGAATTTTTATATTATTACAAGATAGAGACACCTTCAGTCCCCAGATATTAGTAAACTGGAGGTTGATACATATATAATATTTTACAATGCATGACAATCTTTTTAACACAGAAGAATGATATATTTGTAACAGAAAACGTCAAAACAATATAATGCTAGAAGTATTTTCCGTGGAGATGTCTCGCAGGTTCGTGTACGAGCAGGTTGGCAGAGAAGAATTGCTATTTCTCGGCACACGAATTCCCAAAGTGAAAGTTTATCCCATATTTACTTTATATATATATATATATATATATATATATATATATATATATATATATATATATATATATATATATATATATATATATATAAATATATATATATATATAATCAACATAAATAAGATAATAAAAAAAAACTTCGTTATAAAAAGTTGATTTTGCTTGCTATTTCAAGTCAATATATATATATATATATTGACTTGAAATAGCAAGCAAAATCAACTTTTTATTACGAAGTTTTTTTTATTATCTTTTTTATGTTGATTACATTTATTTTATCGACTGTATACGTATTACATTATAAATTTAGAATCCATAGAATAATGATACCGCTGAAGTTGATAACATCTATATACTATATTTTCCGTTTAGTTCCCTGAAATCTCGGGAAGTATCAGATAGTGCAGTGGAATATCCGAATCATTTTTTAAAGAGGAATTGGCGTTCAATTCCTCCCAGCGTCACTTTTTTTATGAGATAGATCTAATACCATTCATTAATAACAATAAATATAAATAATTATGCAAAAATAAATCCACTAAAACATTTTTCTCTGAAATAGCTGTCATTATTCTTTAAGAAAACGCAAGCGTAGGTATACATGTTTTAGTCGAGTTTTTCTTAGGTAAAGTGATTAAGTTTTTTTATAACGAATTCGTTATATTTAAGTTACGAATTCGCTATAAATTTATAACGTATTATGCTTATAACAAAATTTTTAGAAGGTCCACAGGAATTCGATATATCAGAATTTTTATATATATATATATATATATATATATATATATATATATATATATATATATATATATATATATATATATATATATATATATATCATTGAAAGTAACAGTAAGTGATGTCTTTGTTCAATAAAACATTTCCGATAACCTATACCCTTGTTGTACGACGCATGAAATGGATTGGTACTTGCCCGTATATCGGAAATTCATTCTCATGTTTTACGTGTTCTGTAGAGGTAATGATTTTTACATTTTCATCTCAATATCATGGAACATCTAAAATGTGCGTATACATAGTATCTACTGCATTTGAACACTCCAAACACTAGATGCATTTCTTCTATTTTAAATTTGTCATAAAGTCCACGCCATGGAATTTTAAGTATTTAACTGCAATTTTATATTTTTGTCTCCTTATAATTTATGAAATACTATTTAGACATTATTTTTTACACATATTTATGGGAAACAGGCTTCTTTATGATCGTTATGCAAATAATTTCATCACAAATATATCAGGGAACTATTTATTGGTTTTGTTTTGTTAATTGCAATTGTTGTTTATGAATATTATACCTAAATGAAGGTCTAACCAACTACAGTGTAACTTTAAAATTACCAGTGGCCAGTTTCACTAAAGGTCATAACTTAAGGCGCAGACGTAAATCTAGACTTCCGTTAAAAATGAGTTTCACTTAAGGTTGTATCTTTCTTCCTATGTATAAACTTACGTCTTAGCTTACGTCTGCTCCAGGTTACTACTAATTTAACACATAATATAGTGTGGGTTCGTGGGTAAGCATATGTTTACGACCTTTTGTGAAACTGACATTATGCAAATGTAAATAAAATCGTAACTCGGGTTACGTCTATAGTTACGAATACGTGTACGGGCAGAGTTACGACTGGCCCTAGATCAGTTCCTGAAATTAAGATCATTAAGTGTCAACAGATTAGATACCGAAGCAAACAAGAATTAATGTAACAGTTGATAACATTAATTTTACGAATTAAACAAAAATTCGAAATAAAAACAGCTCGTTCGTCTATATATTTTGCAATTCAGAATTTCACGATCTTGATCTATCAATGTGGACGACGCCGATATATCAAGGAAGATGCAATGTTAATCATTAACCTTTGAACAATATTGCAACTGATTGTTTTCCGTTTTCTGGTTGTCGTGAAAAGTAACAATTTAAAACAATCGCTCTTATTACTATAAGACAAATGGTGTTTCACAGTAAATTAAGCTTTCATATATCACGTGACTAATTGATATTTTAAGGACAAACAAACATAGGAAAGTTTGTTGTTCCTGTACATGAAATTACAGTTCACAAATCATTTCGCTCAGCTGTCGAACAGAGAATGGATTGACCTGAATAGACAGATGGTATGACGAATGACGAATGGTAGCAATCGATATATATATTATGTGTGTGTGTCTTCATAAAAGGCAAAATTATTGCATTTTATGTCTATACTTATTATTACTTTTATTTTGATATTATCATTTTTATTACTA
Source organism: Atrina japonica (assembly GCA_030159075.1). Lineage (NCBI taxonomy): Eukaryota > Metazoa > Mollusca > Bivalvia > Pterioida > Pinnidae > Atrina > Atrina japonica. The sequence continues at coordinate 904,051 of BROG01000056.1, forward strand.
TTATTATTATTATTATTATTATTATTATTATTATTATTATTATTATTATTAATATTATTGCTATTGTTGTTGTTCTTCTTCTTCTTGTTATTTTTTGTTGTTGTTCATTATGCACAGTTTCAACATGGATTGTGTTAGGAACGACACAATGTTATGTATTTAACAAAGTCCATTAATAATCAGTTAGATATCTGGATTTAAAAATATCATATTTCATAAAATTACTCACAATTTCGAATCAAATTCATTTCGCTGGAGTTAAAGATTTGCTAAATGAAATCAATTAGTTGGAGTATACGTAATAGATTTCGTCTGATTTTACATAAGTCAGAATTTGTGAAAATATCTATATTTCAGAAATTGCGGGTTACAATTGTGTTATGAGCAATATCAAAGAATAATGTTTATAAATTGGTATTTTCAATAATAGACATAATACCATAGTTATAGTTTCTCAAAAAAGTCCAAAACATATGCGCAAGACAATCGTTCCTGTCAATAAGACTCCATTAGTTGCCCTTGAATTTAAAAGACATGTTGTCTTCCGAAACAAAATCATGGTCTCATATACAATTCCATAAAATAACCTTAATGTATTACAAAATCCGTCTAAGAGTAACCACTGTAAAAAAATATCTTAGAAAATATTACCCAATAGTCATTGTTAGACCTGCAAATGTTGATATAATAGAATCTAATTTCTCGTGACAAGTTCAAAAAGGTTATAAACAGGGATTAATGAAATTTTATTAGAACTTAATGAATACATTGCAGTTTTATAATCTTAAATGAAAAACAACCGTGCAGTAAAAGCGAGACATCTGTGGGATTGTATTTTATCAAATGTGTTAAGAGTCATCAGATTGTACAAATGGCAAACAAACCAATCTAACGATCAAATAATTCGTGCTAATGAAACAGAAAGTAAACACAATAAACTTCCCAATATCTAGTTGAAATGTCACAATTTAATTTGTATAAAGTACTACAAAAGGGTATAGAAGTATTGATAGTTTAATATGGTGATTTTAGATATCGCTATCTAATAGCTGCTCGCTATATATAATGTAACCTCACCTATAGACCACCTCTCTCTATAGACCATCTTGCATCTAAGACCATAAATTATCAGTCTCTTGATAGAATTTTTGTTTCTTTGTATGACTGTTGTTTTTGCATCCCATCAAGAATATTTTTCATGTAATCAGCTTTAAGTGAAGTACTACAAATTTGGATCTGTGCTATGGGCTGACGCCATTGCAGTGAGGGTTCTTTTATGTGACACGCCTTCCATGTCAAGGGACATCTGTTTTCAGTCTCATTCGAAAGACTCGTGTCTTTCATTTGTTGTTGTCTTGCTGTTTAACGTCCAATGCAAGAATCTTTCACTCATATGGAAACGGCACCAAAAACCGGTGCAGGGCTTCAAATATTGGCCTTTTATCAGCACTTTTTTAATGTACCGATACCTACTGCGACAAGGGGCCTCGGTGTTTACTGTCTCATCCGAAAGACAGGAAAATCTTTCACTTCATTTGCCGATCGCTTGGCGAAGGAACAATCAGTACCATTTTAAAGTCTTTGGTATGATCCAGTCCAAAAATCGAACCCGGGATCTTCCGCTTAAACGTCGCACGCTCTACACTAGACCACAACAAGCGGTCTTGATTGTAAGTACAAAACATAACATAAGAGACCACCTCAATCTGGAGACCATCTTCCATCTAAGGCCATAGATTATCTGTCTCTTGATAGTAAGTACTGAACACCACTTAAGAGACCACGGCAGTGTAGGGTATGATTGCATAAGAAAATTAATTAATAAAACAGGATGAAAGCATTTGTTTATTGATAATTTGATTTTAACGTAAGTCACTGAGTAAAATCAATATTAATAACCCTTGAATCTAAAGTCCATGTCAAAGATAATAAACCAATAAATGTGAATTAAATCATCACGGTTTGGAAAAAATAAATGAGCGTTCTACGACCGAACTTTGTCAATTTCTCCGTGGCAGAGTGGTTAGAGAACGCGCTTTGAATAATAAAGTCTCGCATTTCCGGTTCGAGTCCCACAGGAACCTACGCTTAGTTTGTGAAAATGTTTGCCCGTTAATTGTGGTAGGTCAGTGGTTTCCATCTAAGTATAATGCATCCAGGTTCTCACTTCCATTATTAAAACTGGTTGCCACCTTATTGCTGGAAAAGTGTTAAGTGTGGGGTAAAATACTATTAAAAATTCCGGTTCAAAACAACAATTCAAAATGAGTATCATAGGAACACGATAGATTTAATACTTTCATTTGTGAAGCATGGCAACTAATTCACAGAATTTTTTGAGGTGGCGGTCAGTCTGTAATGACTATATCTGGATACAAAGTATCCGTGAAAAATGAGCTAATGTTCCTGTGGGGATCAAATCCTTGCTGACTAGATGTAAATGGAGTTGTAGTTCAAAGTGCTGTGCTCTAATCGCTCAGTAGTGACGGTCCCTGTGACCATATCAAAACAATAGCTATTTATGTGTCATTTACGATTACATTTGTTTTGATTCCTTTTTTGCAAAACTTTGCCTCTGTTATGATGATGATAATAATGACAATCACTAGGTCGTTGCTACTGCTGTTGGTCCGTTTGAGTCCCCGAGGATATATATATAAACTCAGTCTTGTATTTCAGTACCGGCTGATTAGTTTACAGAAAAATAATATCTCGAAAAGATAGCATCACTCAAATTCTACACTCCTCAAAAGCTAAGAAAGTCATATGATTACAGTGGTTACTCTTAGCCGCATTAAGGAATACATTTAAATTATTTTGGAATTTTATATCTATTTTAAATCGAACTGATGAAGTCCTATTGACAGAAACGACCGTCTTAAGCATTTGTTTGTTTTTTGCATTATTTTTATCATTTACATTGTTAAACAAAATATATCTTTGACTGTGTATTTAGTTCGTTTAAATCATCATTTTATTTTGCAGGTCCCATAGTGGCCCATTATATATATATATATATATATATATATATATATATATATATATATATATATATATTTATTACATGCATGTGTAATCATGCAGTTATAATACAGACTTCAATACGCCCATGCAATACGTAATGTCGTATTGCACATATTTGGATACGGAAATTTCGCCGGAGCTACATTTCTAAATGGCATTCATATCATCCAAAGAAAAAAAATGATGGTGTCGTTAAAAGTGGAATGAATTTAAATGTGTACTCATACAGATAAATAAGGGACATGCAATAAATACAAAACCACACAAATGTTTCTATCCGTATCATCAGACTGCACTTGTTCGTTGTAGCGAATGGATTCAACTCATGCTACGCTCTCCTTGAATCCTTCCGCTACAGCGATCTCGTGCAGTCTGATGATACGAATAGAAACATTTGTGCAGTTTTGTCTATGTATGGTGGTTATTTTCTTTTAATTAAAATGTTGTTGTTAAATATTTGTATTCTCCAATCGAATGATCTGAAAATGCCATTTACTATTTTATACGTTTTTAACTGGATTGCGAAAATCATTTTCAGTAACACAGATATTCATTTTCCTTAACAAGTTCATGCCATTTCCTTTGTTACGATACACAACAGCATATACAAATATAAATAACAAATAGAAGATCTAACGGGGCTAATTAGATTTGTTTCTCCGTTGTTATTGTCACATTCATGACACTGTACAATTAACTGGGCCACGTACATGGTTTTCTGTATTACTTTGTATTTGCAAATTATGATAAATAAATATAGTTACCTTATTCTTCATTATCGATTTATTTCCACAACAAAATTGTTTTGAACATGTATACATCTCTCTTCTTTATTGTCAATAATAAGTATTATCAACAATACCAAAGTTATAGATTTACAAGAGAGGTCAAAACAGGTACTCAAGACAACTGTTTGTGTCAATAAGATTTCATCAATTGGGCTTGAATGACAATAACAATTCAAGGAACAAATCTCATGATAACTTATCGCAATCAAGCAATGTTTTCTCTTTTACATCCGCTGATGACCTGTATCAAAATTAGGGATCTGCGTGGCCGAATGGTTAGAGCATCGCGCTTTGAACCATCAAGTCTCTTCTGGTCAGTGCAGGTTCGAATACCGCTGGGATTTGTAAGATGATATTTGTGAGAAAGTTTGTTGGTGTATTTGCGGAAGACATTAAGTCTCTCTCCGGGTTTTCACCTCCACCATTAAAAACTGACCGCCAACATATAACTGAAACTTTGTTGAGTGTGTCTTTATATCAAAATCAAATGTATCGAAACTAGAACCATACATAACATTTAATCATTCTAATGAATATATATAAGCTGATGATTGTTTTAATTCCCCAGTGAATCTAGTTGCCACGCTTCACAAATGAAAGTATTAAATCTATCGAGTCCCAATGCCACTCATTTTGAAGTATTGTTTTGAACTGGAATTTTGAAAAGCATTTAACACTTTTCCAGCTATATGGTGGCAACCAATTTTAATGGTGGAGGAGAGAACCTGGTTGCAATATACCCGGTTGAAAACCATTGACCTACCACAAGTAAACTGGCAAACTTTTTCACAAACTGAGCGTGGGTTCCTGCGGGACTCAAACCTGCGCTAACCGGAAATGAGAGACATTATCATTCAAAGCGCGTTCTCTAACCACTCTGCCGAGGAGAAATTGACAAAGTTCAGTCGTAGAACGTTCCACATTTTATAAAGTCGCTTATATCATATATTCTTTTCCAAACCGTAAATATTTAATTCACATTTATTGGTTTATTATCTTTGACATGGACTTTAGATTCAAGGGTTATTAAAATTGATTTTACTCAGTGACTTACGTTAAAATCAAATTATCAATAAACAAATGCTTTCATCCTGTTTTATTAATTAATTTTCTTATGCAATCAAAACCTACACTGCAGTGTCATTTAGCTGAGGAAAACAGGTGTTAGTTGAGATGTGAGAAACTTTCATCACATCTGATGTGAATAGGTGTGATACAGTCTGGGCCCGAAATCAACAAATTTCAATCATATAGTCGTCTGTAAACCATATGTATCTGATTGAATAGAAAACATATTATCGTGTGTTATTGTACACATATAAACGTTTTCCTGTAAAATTGAATAAATACGTTGAGTGCGGTATTCAAAATTTTAGAACGTACTCCAATTTTTTTTTTTAGATTTCTGAAATTTTCTTAAATATGATCATTATTTACAATTGTAATCCATCAATATACAAACCTGTCCTATTATTACATAAATGTTTCATGCTTTTATCTTTGAATCATGAAACGTTTGTTTCAGTACTGATTGCATTTGGTGATTTGGGGTCTAGAGGATTCTTTTAAAGGTCCAAAAATTGTCAAGAGATTTGATCAGCATAATTACTTGCGTGTATTGTCAATGCAGGAAAATGTCAAGAAAATAAAATTGTGAATCTATAAAATCGACTTGCTACACTTATTTATGAAATTTTATTTCTGAAAAAAAGTAAAATAATTGTATGGAGCTAGGAATTATGAACAGATAGCTGAAATAAGGTGGTATCATTAGGAAACATCTTAAATTGGACAGGAAATGGTCATAGAAACCCTTGGAGTCTACCTAGTGTTTACGCAGAATGTTAATAGCCCAGTTTTTGATTTTGATTTGTTTTCGACGTGTTATATCAAATCCTTAACATATAGTTCGGTAAAAGTAGATGTAATTTATATAATTAAATATGGAAAACCACAGAGAAAACCAACAACAAAATATTGTTTAGGGAGCATCTATTTTCGTTTTTCTCCATCGCCCTAAACTTGAGATAGATAGATAGATAGATAGATAGATAGATAGATAGATAGATAGATAGATAGATAGATAGATAGATAGATAAATCGATAGATAGATAGATAGATAGATAGATAGATAGATAGATAGATAGATAGATAAAGAGAAAGATAGAGATAAATAAAGATAAATAGATATAGATCGATTGATCGATCGATCGATAGATAGATACATACATAGATAGATAGATACATAGATAGATACAGACAGACAGACAGACAGACAGACAAAGAGAAAGATAGAGAAATATATGAAAGCATACGTAGTAAATGTCTGGAACATTTCAAACGAAAATATATTTGATTGCAGTCGTTTCTATGACAATTATTTAGCACCAATTACCATCCTTTAGACACTTTTTTCAAATTTCCTGACCAATGTCAATTTACCGCAGATTATTACGTTTCGATCTTAAAGGCTGCTTTTATTTTGAAGCCCTTGTGCGTGCTGATGAATAGTCAGGTAAATGAACATAACAATGCTGTAATCGTATCTTGACTAAAGTGGTACAGATTGAATAGATGCAAGCTATGGAATCAACAGAGAAAGTCGACAGGCAATAAATTTTTGATATCCAAAAAGACAAAAAACATGAGAAATAGATAATGCACGACAAAGCACACAATAGGAATATATAAAATAGAAAACAATAATTGCAACATATTGTCAATCAAACATAACATTGAATAAGGCTATATAGAACGATAAATAGATGCTGTAGTCACGATTGTATGACGTCATAATACTTCCTCCGATCTTTAGCTGGACAGATTATTATAAAAAATGGCCAAACTTCTTTTAAAATCGATATACGTCATTAGGTCCTTTCTGTCTTTACAGTTTCAAAAGGTCATTAATGTTATATTAATCAGGATGTATATACTTGACAATACAATGTACAAAACAATCCCGGAACTGGCTACAATATAACTTGAATGAAAGGTTATTGAATTTTACTTCGTTAAACTGTCTAATACATAAGCGAATGGTTTGTCATTGGTAATCTTACATTCTTTCAGTAACGGTTTTATAGTGTACATCTTTCATGAGATTTTGATATTAACTCTTAGTCTTTCCGACATAACATGAGTGACGAAAGACCAAAAAGGCAAACCGGAAATGGCGTATTGATTTTATTCCTGAAAATGAATAGTATTTCTTTGTATTACAATGATCTGTCAATGACAATGGTATTATATTACAAAAATATAAATGACAAAAAGACATTTACTTTGATGTAACTATAAAACATTCAAAGGAAACATTAAACATTTAATTCTGTTATTTCAAAGAAAATAGAAAAAGGATATGTTCTATTAGATTTTTACATGCAGAAATGAAATTCCCAGTTTTCTCTTGATCGTATAATTGAGTTACACTCTTAATACGGTGGTATAAAACTATAGATTATACTATATCTATACATTTATTGCATTAAATAACATGAAAATGCAATAAATTACCATTTAAGAAACTAAACACCTCCAAGCAATCAATATCCTCTAAATGTTCAATGTAAAAATAAATTTTACACATGAAAATATGTATCGGATGCCGTAAGTACTCTCAGCATTCTGTGAAAGTTTGTAGTATTAACAAAGTGCAGATGTGAAATTCTTTATTGACACTGAAAATGTCAATTTTAATGTTTTTTGAATACATTAAGGCTTATTATTTGGCCTTGTGCGATACCATTAAGTTCGATCGTTACTGGTAAAGTTTTATTGACAAAAACGATGGTTTTAAGAATTTGTTTTGACCCTTTTAAATTAAACTATAACTTCGGTATTCTGTTTAAGATATTTGTGAAACAACAATAATTGTGAATACCTGTATAAACGAAAATATGTTACACTCAGTTGGACGTCATCCCAATGTTTGAATTTGAATTGTGTTCTACGCCATATTCAACAATTTTTAAGTTATATTGTGGTGGTCTGTTTATAATATTTATAACCACTAGGTCGTTGCCACTGCTGGTGGACCGTTTGAGTCCCCGAGGGTATACATAAACCTAGTACCTGGTATTTCGGTACCAGCTGTGCATCTTATACTATAGTAATATTTGGCACTGTTAACATCATTTAAATGTTAATAAAGCTAAGATATTCATTTTTACAATGGTTACTCTTAGACGGATTTCGGCTATACTTTTAGAGATATAGTTTGGCCTTTTTAATACCACTTTCTCTTTAGGAAATACACATAACTTAAATTGGAGCTCAACTGATGAAGTGTTATTGACAGAAACGATATCGTCTTGCGCATTATAACTTTGGTAGTATGTTTATAATATTTAGTTAGGAGGAGAGAACCCGGTCACAATATACCTGGGAAGAGACCACCAGCCTTCCGCAAGCATACGAGAAAAACATTTTCATCTGACTGTGGACTCACGGCGGGTGTGACCGGTCAACAAGCGATGCTTACTCCTCCATGGCACCTGATCCCACCTCTCGATTTCAAGAGGTACGTGTTTGTCTAATTTTCTAGATTTGTATCTGTATCCTGGACAACCTGGTTCAAAGCGCGATGCATCTAAGTTTTGTATATAAGTTTTAAATGGTGTTACAATATACTTTTCAGATACCTGTATATGTTGGAGATAAGTTTGAATATTGCTGATAAAATCACAAAGAGGAACTTTCAATTCGAAAATTGTCTAAAGCTAAGATGGTTATTTTGTTTTTACAGTGGTTACTCTTAGACGGATTTCGGCTATATTTTAGAGATATTATTTGGCCTTGTATGATACCATTTTATCTTTAGAAAATACACATACTTTTCAAATTGAAGCTCAACTGATGAAGTCTAATTGACGGAACGATATCGTCTTGAGCATTATAACTTTGGTATTATGTTTATAATATCATAAACAAAACTATGCTGCAACTGAAAATTATGTTACTGTATGCTGGAAAATTTAATTTTCACCCTAAATTGAGAGGGTACTGTATGTGAAATTAAATTTGCGCACTCATATTTTAGCGCTCTGAAATGGTATAAAATTATTTCCGCAATCTTGAATTTGCGCAATTACAACAGACCATAATGTTATCATAATGGCTCACAGTGAACTATGCACATGAGAGATTTTATTTTGTGGTAAAAAAACCAATCAGTTTCATCATGCATGCAGAATGACAGGATGGGTGAATTTTAGCGACGTGACGTGAACGCGAAAGGCGCTAATAATAGAATACCGCTATAAAGTACACGTATACAAATTCAACATGGAAACGAAATTTTTTAAGCTGAATAATTCAAGCGCTGACATCTATGGCATCCTTGAGACTGCGGTTATTTAAGGCAAATGCAAGAAAAGGTGAATGTCTTCTGTCGGAAAGAGGCGAAAATCACCAGAGGCGAAATATCCGAGGTATACAGTAACCTGTTACTTCCACTAATTGAGTACAATGATAATTTGTTTTCTATTTTTTTCTGGAAAATCATAAGCTTTACACAAAGTTATGATGTTAATACATAATCTGTTCCCCGTGTTGACCATATTGTTATTTAACAAAGCAATGAAATAACAAGTTATCTTGAATAAGACCACGGTTCTAAAGTCCGGAAGTCAAAGTAAGATGAAATAACCAAACTGAATACATGGCTTTTAGGTATTAAACAAAAGTATACCAGAGAAAGAAACAGACAGTTTTGAGAATTACTGATAGAAAATGTATATTTTCTTACCTATAACAGCATATACGTGATTCCCTATGGCGGATTGGCTATTTAACATATTGACGAGTTGGTATAAGCCGGAACCGGTGTCGCATTCCGTATTGTGTGTCAAAACTTTAAAAACTATGTTGTTTGAACGAAGCTCTGTGAAGGCTGTATCATTATTCACGGCATTGATAACATTTTCAATTGTTGTGTTTACGTCCGACCCCAGTGCCCGTGGACCGGTTATAGGAGCAAGCAATCCCAACGTTATATCCATTCCAAGCGTTTGGAAACTGCTAATCACGTGGAAAATCACAACGCAGAGTATTTTGTGAAAACGCATTAAGGAACAAGTAATCCTCAACATTATACAATTAGCAAACAAAATTTGCGATTTTTCAATATTCAATGTAAACATATCACGGAAAAACCAATTTTATTCACGTTGAGTTTAAAAAGATTATCCATAGCGGAGAAAAATTGGTTACTTCGGTTGAAATGGAAAACATTGAATTAATTTGCATCGGTTTAGCAAATGTCATTAGACGAGAAACGTACTATCTTAACTAATTGAGCATGGTTAAATAGAAACCATTAACTGTTCTTTATCATCTATTACGAAGGGCTATATCGATGTGTCCTGAGTTCTGATTGGTTTTACTCTAGATATATCGTCATACTCCCGACTTTCGCATTAAGTAACTTTAGACAGGCGAAGCAACAAACAGGTAATTGCAAAACATTAGGTTAAAAAAACTAATATGTCCATAAAAATAGATTGAATCAACACGAGGGATCAGATTTCCTCTGTCATGGTTTTCGTTGTTGTTGATTGTGGTGCTGGATAAACATGTTAAAATGTTTGACATATGTTTTTTTTTTAATTTTAAATATATAACCTCCGTCGTAGATAAGTATCAAGACATGGGAAATGCATTGTCCACAGTAACAGAAAATAGCATAGTAAAATAATGCTATAAAATAAAATAGTAGTAGTAGTATTAGAAGTAGTAGTAGTAGTCGTCGTCGTCGTCGTAGTAGTAGTAGTAGTAAAATGTAGGTCACAGAGAATAAAATATATATTTCCAGTATTTTCCAGTATTTTTAGTATAAAATGACTTAATCTTGTGAAATAAAACAAATCTTACAAAAAGATTTATCGCCAATGTATATATATAAATTTATATATATATATATATATATATATATATATATATATATATATATATATATATATATATATATATATATATTGAAACATATCAGATAAAACATGGCCTATGGTAATACATACACGTAAGTTTTAATGGTCAAAGATGCATTAACCATTTGATCTGAATAAAGACTTGCAGGTAAAAGTTAACATAATGTGTCTAAACCAATGTCCATGTAAAAGAAAAGAACAGATAATGTCATTCAAAGTCACATCTCTCCAGAATGCAAATTTGTTCTGTCACAAGACATTTATTCGTTTAGATTTGAGAATTTAGATAAAGTTTTAATAATTCAATTTTTACTTATTTCCTTTCCTGGACAACATTTACCTTCATCATAAATGATTTACATGTATTTGCTCATCACCTAAATAATCGATAGTAATCACGCGAGTTGTCAGACATTAATATTCTAAACTCATTTTAAAAATTAATTTGGACTGGAATAGCTTTCTTACATTCAACCTGTGATTTATAATGCTGAATTCAGATTCATTATATTGCTAATACAATCCTATCCCTCCATCAATAAACACATGTTCATTTCAATATTATTTAAGTTTATGTGAAGAATCCCTGATTAAGATTATAAACATAATACCAAAGTTATAGTTCGTAAAAACAGAAGATGTTCAAGATGTTTCAGTCAATAAGACTTCATCATCAGTTGAAATGAAATGACTATATGACTTTGTAGAGTTCCAAAACAGAAAATGGTATAACACTAGTAATGATACAAGTCCAAAAATAATCTAAATATATTCCCAAATCGGGCTTAGAGTAACCACAATAAAAAGGTGACAATCTCAGTTTTTATGGTTTAGGATTTGGTGTTTTTTTTCATAAAAATTACAGGAAGAAATCTAAGCAACTAAAACTTTTTTTCTTCTACAATACATCTGTGTGTTAATCTATTTCTGTATAAATTCTTTCCCGTGTCAATCATATGCGATGGTCAGTTTTCAGCGATAGATGAGAGAACCTGTTTACAGTGTACACAAAAAGAGAACTTCTGACTTCTACATGTAAACTGGCAGGCTTTTACACAAATACAATTTAAAACGGGTGCTTGTGTATAATAGGTTAGATGTTATTTGGACATTTTTATATGATTTTCTTAGCCATATATATGGAATATAAAAATTTCAGATACCAAAGTATAAATCAATAGAATGTCCGGGACATAGATACAAATCCGGTAAAAATGGACAAACACGGACCTCTGGAAACCAAGAGGTGGGATCAGGTGCCATGGAGGAGTAAGCATCCCTGTCGACCGGTCACACCCGCCGTGAGTCCACAGTCAAGTCCAATGAAACAAGTGAGGAGTGTATCCTCGTCACAATTGGTACAGACGTCTCAACAACCGCCAACGAAAAGGCAACTCAACATTTCACTTAGTGAAACAGAGTAGTCGCAAACAAGACTATTATACCGAAAAAAAAAACATCAAAATACAGTGATAAGCCAAAATTGATGCACTGTTTTTATTTTCCTCTATATATTTCATATAAATTCCCAATTTTTCAAAACATCCATGGATAATTATATTTGAAACAACTTTGACAAACCATTTAAACCATCAAATTCAGAATAACTAACAATTTTATTGTGTATTTGCTCACATTCTCTGTTATGAAATTTCAGAAATTGGAACAAACTAAAAATGAGGTACCAATTGATAATCGGAACTCCAGTCCATTAGAACACAGCGAATTAGGTGTGCAAATGGTCTCAATATGAAGAACAATTGCAAATCCAAAACGGGATATGACCACGTGTCCGGAAGGAGTAAGCGTTCTCTGCTGGCATGGAAACCTTTCTAGTTCAATGAACGGGTAAAATTCGATGAAAAGGTCAAGTTTGGTAAAAAAGTCAAGTTCGGTCACAATTCCCTATAATTCACATATATATAAAAAGAGACATGAAAAGTAAAAGTTTGTATACTACTAAACTCATCAGTACTATAAAACAAACCAATGAAAATTTATAACATAACAAACATGTTAATTGCAAAACATTAATGATTAATTGGAGAAATTGTATTGAAGTTGAACCGAAAACGACTTTGTAGTAGCATTTTCAAAAATGTGGTTGTACATGTATATGAAATATATGGAGAAAAAAACAAAAAGTTCCATAAATTTTGGCATGTCACTGTACATCAAGCCAACTTAGGCGACATACCATTGGCTATTCGCATTTTACCGCTATGTCCACTACTGTCTATTTTGTGTAGATATTTTCTTTATAAATAAGATATTACATCGACAGAAAGATGTTGGTTGATTTAAAAAATTTCCGTCTTATTATTTTTTTTTGGGGGGGGGGTTATTTTGTTTTGTTTTTTTTAAAGGGGGGGCCATATCATGTGCAGTATGTTATCATAACGTAGCAAAAGACATATAAGCAAGATTTCCTCCTTCACCATTTGCAGCTGACCGCCAGTTTATATCTGGACAGTTCTAGAGTGTGACAGTAATAATACAAACACAACAAAAAATGTTTGTTAAGAATTTTAGCATACTCAAATTGTATTGATTACCGGATTGGTCTGGTGGCATTTGACCTTTTGACTTGAAAATCATAAGTGGTTATTCACTACAGTTTACCAATGTATGCATTAATTATCTTAATGGTCAATCAAAGGGTTCATGTGATATTCTGCAAATACCCATTGCAGCTAATAACCTCTGACCTGAACATCAATCGGGAAGTTGGCTACTACACATAAACAATCAACTTAAGACATATCAATCAACCAGAGGTGAGATATTGATTGAACAACATGTACTGTTCTGACCAGACCAGCATGTGCAAAAAGAAGGCATGGAAGTAGCATTGATTGTGCTACTGAAATTCGATTTAAATGAAAACAAAAACATAATGTTTATGGGAATGTAGATTTATTCAAAACAATAATAAAACATATATCTACAAAAATTATTTAACACAAAAAATGAAGAACATCCATATGTTAATAAAAAATATTTTCAGAGTATTTCATCTTCACATAAGAAAAATAATCTTGATTATTTTTTTTTCAAATTCTAGAAATTTTTAAGATTAAGCTTATTTGACCAAGTTGAATATCCTTATACTGCAAACAAATTACAAGTTGATAATATGCTCATTAGAATTAAAGAAGTAATTAAAAGTTCTTGTATATTGTTTCTGTATTTTTTCTGATTAAAACTACAGAACACTTAAACAATTTCTGAGTATGACAAGGATTGAAATAAAATGTTAGATCAATATATTTTCAATATTCATAATGTTTTGTATTGCAATGCAAATCATACATATACATGTATCTACATAAAAAAATAAAAATCTTAAAATCAAAGGAAAATAAATAGAAGCATGTCATGCTGTACATTTTAAATATAAGCTGTGCCAGCAACATAAAGAGGCACACCCAGGTTCTGTTAAAAACCAAAATATTACTGTCTATTTTCAAAGAATAGGGCTGTATAGGTAAAAAAAACTGTCTCACTCTGATCCCATGCATTAGTTCTAATGAGCCTGTCAACCCTCTTATGATTTAACCCGTCAACACCTGATGTCACATTTGGATCTGCCCATTCGAAAAAAAGGTCAAGTCCACAATCAAAATTCAGGGTTGAATAATTCAGAGTAAAAATGTTATAATAATTTTTTCATGGAAGATGAACTTGTTCACCCCTAAATTATGACAGTAGGCCATGCTATTTATTGATATGGGTGAGTCCAAATGTGACGGCAGGGGTTTATGAGTTAATTTACACTGGTTGTGTTCACAATCATGTGCCAATTTATCTTGGTCAAACTTTACAATTACAGACTTTTGAATACCAACTGTAGCACAAACCTCACAAGTCCTTTTCAAAAGTTTAAAACCTTATAATAATCTAGCATAGCTTTAATCAAATATGGCTTCTCTTCTGGGACAGAGAAATCGAATTTTTTTAATTAAAAACTATTTCTCGATTATTCTCCCTATTCAGATTGTGAATACTGATTTGATGAAACTTTCTCATGATCACCTTTTGTAATTGTAAAATTCAAACAATCTGACCTCAAACACTTCAAAATGAAAAATTGTATGAACATTTAGATTTTTTAGTACTTTCTTAAATGAATTGTTTGATTAAGAGTTCCATTTGCTCCATCAATTTCACATAAACATTTTTTTACATCCTGTATGTCTACAAAAACTGATGAATATCAAAATGAAATCATGTCATGGACATCGCAATTATACACTTACAACTTACATACAGCTCAAAGCAATATACAATGTACCTCCTGGGATGCAAAATGACTTATTTATTCTCATTCATCAAGTACAGGACCTATTTGTACAGTAGAGCAGAAAAAATAATCATTGTTTTAAATGTCTTTGTTCCATTTAAATATTTGACCCATTTTAACAGATGCAAGACTTCTGAATAAAACACAAAAAATGATAAAATGCTATGCAGCATAAAGAAAGGAACTGAACAAAGAAAATGAAAAATAGCCACCTGTGTGTGTATGTTACCTTAACTCATTCATCCCTCAAGACACATTTGGACTTGCCTAAATCATTGATTTACAGAAGAGTCCATTGATTTTCAGGGGTTGAAGAGTTAATAGTAATGAAACATTGATATTCCATCTGATTTTACTGTGCCATTTGTGTAGAAAATGACAAAATCAAAGTAGGAATAGATCACTTCAACTTCTAACTTTCAAGCAGGTAGTTCAAGGTAATTAACTCTAATCAAATAAATACCTTTTAATTTTGAATTAATTCAAGTCAGTGCACAAAAATGACATTCAGTGCCCCACGGTCACAATTTTCTTAGACATGTTTCCTGAATGACAATAACTCAATTATTAAATTCTAACTCTGAAAAGCAAGTTTTAGGTGTAAACAATAAGTATTTTATTCATTGAAGAGTAAAATTCTGACAGCCTAGCGGTTTGTTGACCTGGAACTGGTGTTAAATTTTAAGCAATGCAGCTTAATCACATTAAATATACAATAGTCCGTCTTGTCACAAAATCTGAAGGTATATCCAGTGAATCAGACAAGACATGCCATTTGACAATGAACAACCAACAACATTAGGCAGTAAGTAAGGATATACTCCAGAAATCATCAGGCTGGGGTGGTTCAAGTCTGTTGTTTTCAATTATGTTACCTCAATAGTCCATTTCCTATGTCATCTTCAACATAAACTCTTTGATATGATGCATGGGTGAAAATTGCCTTTTTGTTAATGCCCTAATTTTTTGTCCCCCGCAACAAATATTGTTTAAAAGATATAAAAAAAACCTGGAGCACAAATGAACATGATTTTGTAGGAAAGAGAAATACATATTCATTTATTTGTCAATTGTCTTCTATTCACTGTCTGATTTGTACACAGATTAAATAAAATGAAAAAAAAAATCACAGTTGCTTCCTTTCCTTCTTACTTTTTTAAATATATTAGCTTGGTCTGTTCCGCCTGAAAAGAAAAATAAGAAGAAGAAAAACATTATAAAAGGCTATCAACCAAAACAACCCAGAAACTTTTATTAGTTTAACAATATAGAAATGTCTAAAAATAATTCTATTTATTACTGTATAGTTGCTTTTATTTGCAGGGATTTAATTTCACTATATTTACAGTCAAGGAAAACACTATGAAAATAGATACCCCCTGAATATAATATCTTATACTTATGAAGCATCTGAAAGGCAGTAGGCAACCAATCAAAATTATAAAATTTTCAGATTTACAGTATCAAATAAGTAGATATCATTACATGTTTATGTTTTCCTCATATTAAAATGATATGCTTGTGTTTCAGAAATACTATAATAAATACATATTTTTATATAAAATTCAAATTTATCATACTAACCTTCTATGAAATATCTTTAATAAAATCCAGTGAATGATGAGTGGCCAAACAAAAATGAAGAAAAGTGATTTTCCTCGTGGAAGAGATCTCAATATACCAGCCTGTTAACAAATAGATTGAATGAGTAAGAAGCAGTTCGCTTGACAAAAAAACATGTATTATTTTTGCACTTTTAATCTCAACAATTGTATGTATCTGCAGTTCTAATGAATGAACTTAACATAAAGCAACGATAACCAACAGGTCTCGAGTAGTAAAATTTTACAAGAGTTATACAAAATCAATATGGCAATATATGGATATCTGAAAAATACTGAGATAGGATCAGGTGCCATTACTCAGACAATTCAACAACCACTTTCCAACAATTCAACAGTCAATACTAGACAGTTCAACAATTATCAGAGACAACCACTAGAATAAAAAAAATCAGAAAAAACTATCATGCTATTCAGCAACCACTATCCGGCGATTCAACAGCCACTACCAGACATTCCATCATTAATCAGACAATTCAACAATTACCAGACAATTCAACAACAACCATCAGAAAATTCAACAAGCTACTATCAGAAAATTTAACAAGCCACTATTAGAAAATATAACAACAACTATCAGAAAGTTTATCAATTATCAGACAGTCCAACAACCACTATCAGACAACTCAACAGTCACTATCAGACAATTCAACACCCACTATCAGACAGTTCAACAAGCCACTATCAGACTATTCAAGAAGCCATTATCATACAATTCAACAGTCATTATCAGACAGTTCAGCAGCCACTATCAGACAACTAAACATCCATTATCAGACAGTTTAACAAGCTACTATCAGATCGTTCAACAACCACTATCAGACAATTAAACAGCCACTATTAAACAGTTCAACAGCCATTATCAGACAATTCAACAAGCCACAATCAGACAATTCAACAATTATCAGACAGTCCAACAACCACTATCAGACAATTCAACAGCCACCATCAAACAATTCAACAGCCATTACCAGATAGTTCAACAAGCCCCTATCAGATAATTCAACAGCTGTGATTAAACAGTTCAACAACCATTATCAGACAATTCAACAGCCACTATCAGACAATTCAACAGCCATTATCAGACAGTTAAACAAGCTACTATTAGACAGTTCAACAAACCACTTTCAGACAGTTCAACACCCACACCACTATCAGACAGTTCATCAATTGTTATACAGTTCAACAATTATCAGGCAATGCAACAAGCAATATCAGAAAGTTCAACAACCACTATCAGACTGTTAAAAATTATCAGAAAGTTTCATAAGCCACTGTCTGACAATTCAACAACCAATATCAGAAACTTCACCAATTATCAGATAATTCAACTGCCACTATAAGAAGTTTAACAGTTATCAGACAGTTCAACAACCACTATCATACTGTCATACAGTTCAACAACCACTACTTGACTGACAGTTCAACAACCAGTTTTACACATTCAGACATTTCAACCATCATAATCAAATGTTTTGAACACCAAACACTGTAAAATTGCTCAACCACTATCTAACACAAATAAAAATATCTAAATAACATTGTGCTTATCAAACATGTGAAACTCACTCTATCTGAAAGACAGAGCTAGAATTTATGCCCACGACCCACATTTCCCCCAACCGTCTTTTTTTCTGTACAAAATATCTGAACTCTAATTTTTGTGGGCTTACTACCTGTAAACAACCCATGTCAAAATATCTGCACTTGCATATGTTAGCACTTATTTAAATTAACTCATCAACAGCAGAAAAGTAATGTATGCATCTGTAAATTAATGACTTGGACCAGTCCAAATGTGTCTATAGGGGTGAATGAGTTAATTATCTAAGTAACATCTAGCACCAGCATACATACTGTACTACAGTTAAATTTCGCATTTTTTATTTTGTACAGCATTTGACACCACATTCAACAATAAGTTATATGGTGGTGGCCAGTTCTTAGTGGTGGAGAAGAGAACTTGGTTACAATGTCCCCGGGAAGATACCACCAGTTTTCTGATGTTAAACTGGCATAATTTCTCTTAAAAATCAGCTTAGGTCACAGAGAAACTCGAACCTGCGATTACCAGAAATTAGAGACTTCATGATTCAAAGCATGAAGCTCCAACTATTCTGCAATGGAGTCCCCCGCAAAATAATATCAGGTATAAATAAGCCGTATCTGGTAAAAAAGGTTGACACTTCGTCATTTTTCATATGTGGCATAAGGAATATCTCTTTGGATTTTATTATTTTTCTGAATTTTTGTGAAATGTTTTAGATTTTTCATCTTCAAAAGACTCAGATTTTCCCAAAAAATATGGCAAATGTAAATGTTGAAAAAGTCGATACTAACCCAGGAAGAGTTATCTTCTCTTCTTTCCTGCTGAAAGAAGCAATTTTGATTATATACAATGAGAAAATACATACAATTGTTCTCTTTTTCTTGTCTTATATAACAATATTGTGTTACAGCTTCAAGAGAATATTTAGTGAAAATATACTTAACTTTGAGAGAAAATAGTGAAAATATACTTAAATTTTGGGGAAATTAGGAAAAAGTGAAAATATACTTAACAATTACATGATTTGGGAAAATATACTAAACAAGGGAAATTATACTCAAGAAAATATACTTAACTTTAAAAAAATATACTTAACGTTTGGTAAAAATGGTCATTTGGCATTGAAACACTGCCTTTAAATTGCTATAAATCCCACCAAATGGTCATTTGGCATTGAAACTCTGCCTTTGAAACACTGCCTTTAAACTGCTATAAATCCAACCAAATGGTCATTTGGCATTGAAACACTGCCTTTAAATTGCTATAAATCCCACCAAATGGTCATTTGGCATTGAAACACTGCCTTTAAACTGCTATAAATCCCACCAACATATAACTGACAAGACAGCAAAATAGTGCCTTAGTTGTATTTGAACTCCAGGTTTTTGGGAGGCATGGACTGAATCTAAAAACTATTTACAAATACTTGGCTAATATAACTGTTTTCTTAAAGCATTTGCAATATATCTTAAGTCTTGAGACAACTGTACAAAAAACTTTTCACTGATTTGTGGTTTTTCTGGGATTTTTTGGGGGGAGGGGGGGTTTCTCTTAAATACTGGTCACCAAATGAACAAATACGTGCAACATGACTTCAAAACAAGATGACTTACCATTGACTTCTGTTTGACCTCCAGAGCATTCAGTCTGCTTTGTACATTATTCATGTCTTGGTGTAATCTATCTATAGCTACTAGAATATGTTCATTTACTGATCCAGTCTGTTGTGAACTCATTCCACCTGTCTGCTGATTGGTTGCGTAACTAGATCCACGTCCTTCTGAGACAAAATCCAATTATTTATTACTGAATAAGCAGAACTTTTCAAACAATATAAATATATGTGTGCATGAGTGCTTGCACATGTGCATGTGTACTTGCATATGTGTGGGTGTGTGCATGTATGCATGTGTGTGGTGTTTGTGTGTGTGCATGTATGTATGCATGTGTGTGTGCATGTGTGTGTGTGTGTGTGTTTGTGTCCCTCCAGCCCTGACAAAAAACACAAATAGGTAAATGTTTCTGATAATGAGTTTCAATCTAAAATTTCAGATATGTTTTTAATTTTTCTGTATCTGTTTTAAGATGAAATTTTGAGATATTATTCTTAAGGTTAGTGTAAAAAAGAAGAAATGTTGTCTCTTATTTTTAAAACATTTCACAATTTCAATATTGTGTACCAAAACTGCTATTTTTTCATCATATAAGCATGTATATATTTGGGATATGTGAATATTTGTGCAAGTCTAGGGTACCAGTGCATATTTGCTTTAGAAATACATTGACAACATATCTATATATTTACCTAGGCAATGAAAATAATGAGTTTACTATCAAATATGAATGTATAAAGCAGAGACAAAGTACCAGAGTAAAGCAATGAATTATTGTTCAATTCTTAAAAAACAAATTTACAGACCATTTTTGGTGGTGGTGGTGGTTTGATGATACAGCATTTGACTTGCAGGCAGAAGGTCCAAGGTTCAATACTCAGTATGGAGTCACAGCTAAGACTTAAAGAAGTCAGTGGCTGTTACAGGTGTTACTTCAACAAGTACCTGGCACAAGGAGTGAAGGTTACAGATCTCCAGCCAGGTGAGCTAAAAGCCCTCAATGTGTTGGCATCAATCTGTAGCACAGGTCAAAATTGATGGTACTTCACCTAAAGCTGGTGACATTTCCTTGTAAGTGAAAAATTCTGGACTGGATGTCAAATAACATTAAAACAATTAAAATTGAGAAACATTCACAGCTTACCCATGCTACTGTTGGTACCACCAAATGACCTTTGACCCTGTCTGCCAGAGCTGCCACCTGGTGGGGACATATCTCCTCCTCCATATTTTGAAGCATGGTTATTATTTAGACTAGAAATATTCAAATTTTCACTACTCTCATTATCCATATCACCAAGGTTTCTCTCTGTAATTCCACTTTCATTATATAAATTCAGAGTTGCTTCCCCTGGACCGTGAACGAGTAAACTGTCTCCGATCTCATTTCTACTGTCCAAATTTCGAAAGGAGATATTGTTTGACACTGATTTATTACCTTTCTGTGTTATAATCGGTTTCGTTATCGGGGACATAGATTGCAAATCAGTAACATGCTTCACACGAGACATTGAGTCAACCACTACATGATTAACACCTTTATGGGGTGTCGATTTCAAAGGTGTCGAATTTGACAGTACATCTGCATCTATTTCATCTCCTGAATTATCCTGCAAAAGATAAAAACATTATTTTTGGAAGTTTTCTCTATGCTTGACATTTTGGAGGTGTTTTGTTAGTGGTATGGGGCGATATACTCATGTTTTATAATTGTAAGCATGTACTTAACAATCCCCACAGCACTCTCCAACAGAATGTCATTCTATTTATCGAGAGGCAGAGAATGAGAGAGAGAGAGAGAGAGAGAGAGAGAGAGAGAGAGAGAGAGAGAGAGAGAGAGAGAGAGAGAGAGAGAGAGACAGACAGAGATGCAGAGAGAGGCAGAGAGAGGCAGAGAGAGAGACAGACAGAGAGACAGAGAGAGATGCAGAGAGAGAGACAAAGAGAGAGAGGCAGAGTGAGGCAGAGAGAGACAGAGAGCTATGTTGTCTTTGTTACAAATGACTACCAACCTGAGATGGCTGATCTGATGTATCACAGAACTCCTCCTCACTCTCTGTATCAACAGCTGGAAGTTGACCTCCATCAGCTATCAACTTTACTTCATCAGTTGTTTCTACATCTCCTACAACAGTGACAACGTTCGACTGAGAACAAATATACTCGTATGACTCATGAGAAATGAAGTAATATTTTCAATTACCGTATTAGTAAAATTTTAGTGAGTCATTAGTTTAGTGTTTTGTCTTTAAAAAATGGTATATGATTTTAGCGATAAGTAATTTTAGCTATTTAACGATTCCAAACATTAACTTAAACGTTTATGAACTGAAAAATTATAATTATATTTGTAAAATCGGAAGATGTCACAGCCAAATGACCACTAACTACTATTTACAAAAAAAAAAATTTTTTTTCCTATTTTTGAACCCATTTTTAATGATGTCCTTTTTGCTGCATAAATAATCATGTTTTACAAGTCATTTAGAACCAAGTGCCTTCATTCAGTTCAGGCTTAAATCCATGCTTACTTAATCATTTTAATCAGATACATTGCCTGTTACCTCTGATGCATACCGTAAGTTGGAATATTATGGAATTTGGCATTGCTAAAATTTGGCCACTTTGGTCATAAAATGAAGGGTTATTTTTGGCCAGTTAAATTTTAGCCATTGGTCTAATCTGCTTTTAGCGACCGTTTTCGATATTCCTATATTTCTATACCCTATATAGTGACCACATGCTCTCTGTGACCAGCGACCACTCAAATTTAACTATGAAAGGTAACATTAGAAGCAATATCGGGTTACTCATAGAAACAAATTTTCCAGCCATCCAGTGTGTATATATTTTGGAACCACTCAAGAAAGATAACCCTTAGCTCTGAGGTGGAATGCACTGTTAGTAATATTCAACTTTCTCAACATCTCAGCACTCTTATTAATAATGCTAAAAATGAATCCTTGCTAAAATATCTGCTTATTGGGTATTATGTGACTGTCTTATTTCCTAGTTGCTGATTGGTTTGCTAAATCACTATATTGACCTCAAAAATCACATTGTAGGTTGATATAACAATCTAACAACTGATAAATTGCAGATTATTATGAGGCTAACAATAATAGCTGACAGAATCTGTCCTCTACTTACATGAAAATCAATGTAACAAAGTTGGTTACTTTCTCTTCCATTGGGGTCACATTAGGTGTGTCCTGTTCAACCATTGAAAATGCACTGAAGCCACATTTTCATTGGTTGAACAGGACACACCTATGAACCTACCTCCTACGCAACAATTCAGAATAGGATAATGATATGACCATGAAAAGATCAGTTTTTAATTAAATTGAACAATTACAAAATGATATTTACCTTAATAAGTAAGTTTGATTGCATTTTGCAGGAAAAACTTCATTTTGCATCTAGATTTGAATAGTTTTTAGGGAAGACTCCTTCTCCTTATATGCTCCTTCAGAGGGGGTGTACCTTCTTCCTCCCCTCCCCCATATAAGTGCCCCCTGCTAAGGGCATAAGATGAGCTACATTTCCTACTGACTAGATTTACTCCGACACCTTTACTACACACTAGCCAGTTGATGAGAAGATGTGAACCAAAAAAAAATTAGTAAAATTTTTATCTCTAGCCCCCCCCTAACAACAGAAGAATGTTGACAGGTGTCCTCGGTAATAACTACCACAACTTAGCCACCATGCCTTACAAAAACTGAACTGTTTTATGTCAATTTAACTCATATTTGGTCTCAATAAGCGCCCACTCCTTTACCCCCATTTCTCAGCGCCCTGGGCGATTATTTGGTAGCATAAGGTACCTGATGAGGTAGTTCTGCTGTTGGACTCATTTTGTTCCTGTTCTACATGATTTATATCATCTTCTATACGTTCTTCTTCTTGGCCAAACTCTCCATTGGTCAAATCAAACTCATCTCCATTTCTATTGAAAACTGATTCAACCATGACAGAATGATTAGACATCTTGTCTGAGTTATCATCTGAAATTAAACAAGAAACAAAAACTTGAGCATAAGAGCATACTGACAACTCTCAACTGACTGACACCTGTAGCCACATTTGAACTCACCCATTTCCAAGAATGGTTAAGTCCAATGTTACGCTTCAGGGGTGTAGGATTAAGAATCCAAATGGTGATCAGTGGTATTGATGCATTGTGAGTTGTACAAACCATATAAAATGAGCCTGTGGCTGAGAAAAGGGTACGGTACTTATAACATTTTGGGGGGAAATTGTTATCTTCATTTTTTCAGAAACTTGGAACATGAGGATTTAAAAAATATAATATTAGAATGTGCACAGGTGGAGCCAACTCTTTTTTCTGGCCTGCAAAAAAATTACAAAATTCGAAATGTAAAATTAAACGGAATTCTTTGTTTTCCCACAATTATGTCATAAGAACCCTTTTGTGAATCTCATAGGTTTTTAGTTATTCATAATGTTTTAGCAGATGCACCGATGTTTCAAACTTCAAGTAATAACCCACAACATAAGTTTTGACCTACCTAAGGCAGTAATATCTTTTCCTCCGGTGATCATATTAGCTTGTTCTTCTGTCGCATGTTCTTTTGCAGCTGCATGAACTGGTGACTCCTCATCGACAATTTCGTAGAAGCTGCCAAGTTTCTCCATAAATTCGCGAACATCATCACTCTGTGGCATGGCTTCTACTATCTAAAAAACATCAATTTTAAGCTTTGTATAGGTAATCTGTATGAATATTTTAGTAATCAAATATGAAATTGTTGGCTGAATTTTACCCTATCTGTAACTTATTTTTCAGAAGGACGGTATTAACTCATCAACCCTTGAAAAACAATGGACTATTCTGTAACTCAATGACTTAGACCAGTCCAAATGTGTCTTTTGGGGTTGAATGAGTTAAACGACTGTACAAATACAGTGGTACCTGTCTTAATCATGAGAAACCACTATCATGAAATACCACCTATCTTTTGAGGCCACATTCTGTAAACCACTTGGCCTAACATTTTTTTTATATAAAACCTCGTTTGAGAGACCACCTGTCTTGAGAGACCATGTTTTAGTGGTGCCCAGATGGGATGGTCTCTCAAGACAAGGTTCCACTGTACAATGTTCATAAAACACACCGCACATGAGCAACACAGATTACGTGTGGAATGACATCAGCTGTCCACGCATATTGTCATGACAAACTAAGACCTGAAGGAAACATTCTTAGAGGAATTAACATTAACAGATTCAGTCGGAGTATAACAGGGGCATAAGGCTTGTTTATATCCAAAAATGTTCCCCTTTTTCACACCTTAGGTTGATATATAATAACAAAAAAAGAGATATACAAAAGCATAAGAATTTTTAAATTCCATTAATCATATAATTTGTGAAAATTGTTCCAGAAATCCAGGTATGGCATTTTTCCAATTGCTACTGATTAACTCAACCTTTTCTTTTTATACAGATGCCATACTGCTGGACTTGACCATATTTTCACACAATATATATATATACTGATAAAAGAAATACAAAATATTTTGTATGCCTGTCTACTCATAACCTATATTGATAAAGAAATACAAGATATTTCTATGCCTGTCTATAGCTCTTACATATATTTGCTTTTGTACAACAAAATTAAGTAGTAAAAGTATAAAAAATTTAAATGATTTTTTTTTTTACGACAATAAACATAATTATTCATGCTGTCTTAAATTGGCACTCAGGTGTGTCTGTGCTTCAATTACTTCGTTGAAAATTTTGCTTTCACTTTACAATTGCCCTCTCATCTAGCGATGAAAAGGGCAAAAAAGTTCAGGTGTATAGTAAATTTATTCCTTGTGAGGCAGAGAATGACATCTGATTCGCTGGACTTTAAAAGACAGAAGGTCGGCATTCTGCGGTTTGTACACATGCTTCTCAGTGATACAACAAGCAGTCTGAACATATATATTGATGACTCAATACATGTACCCTACCTTGTACCTATGAAAGCGTGATTATTAAGTGAATGGTAATTTACTACAAAACTAAACAAAACAGACACAAACAAAATGGGTTTCGTATGTAACAGGTTAACACGAGCCAGAGACATGGACAGAAAAAACGCATTGATTAAACTTAAAGGCAAGACACACATTAGCAACTACATACAATTATTTATTCAAACATAAATTTTACCTCTCATAAATTGACTTGATAACATAAATTGGTGAAAGAAAGGAAAAAAGAATGTAGGAAAATGCAACAACTTTGGAGTGTAAACTACACTATAAGATTGAAGAATAAAGATGAAACCCCCAAAGAAGATTTATGAAAGAATAGGTCTCACAACAACACACTTTACATCCCCCTACCAATCTTCTAAACCATAGTATTGAAAGTACTGTGATCTGAATAAAAAGCAGGACGTTTTTTTTGTCCACAAATTCTGGACTTATCCAGCATCTGAAGCATAGCATGTATTAAAGGGGCATTAGCTGTGTCTTTTTTTTTTAAACAAATTTTCTTCCTTTTTTCCTTCTTAGATTGATATACAATAACAAAAAAATAGATATACCGTACTCAGGCATAACAATTCTTACATTCCTATAAATTTTGTGAAAACTGCTTGAGAAAGCAAAGTTTGGCACTTTTCACTTGCAATTGAATAACTCAATGCTACTATTTGTGTATATATATATATATATATATATATATATATATATATATATATATATATATATATATATATATATATATACCACCATATGGACCTGACTTTATTTTCTCAAAATATATAGGAACATAAGATTTTGTATGCCTGTGTATAACCCTGATTTGTTATTGTACATCAAGTACAAGCAGTAAAAGTAGAATTTTTTTTCCCCTCTAAACAGAGCTTATGCCCCTTTAAGAATCCTAAGATTTGTAAATGTATCAGGACTTTTTCTACCACTGGCAACACAAACTGGGAATTTCATTGTGAAATTGTGTCAAAGTGGGAAATAATTTGATGGAAAATAGATGTGATGGAACTTCTTTTTGCATAAATTCACTTTTCATTACAGTCAAGGTCATTAAACCAAATAAATTTGATTTTTTTTATCTAATTGGGAAAAAAACACATTTATTTTGTATTGGGAATAGGGCCAAATTCCGTTACCATGGATAATATTAAAAAAGTCCTGTGTATAAACCATGCATGTTTAGTTGATGTATAAGATTAAGTAGTAAAAGCAGGTTAATATGCCCTAAACCAATCTTATAAAGATGATGCAAATAGCAATGCAGAAAAAGCACCAGAAGTAATACATGTACAGGTATATTTCCCCTTCAACTTCATACAGGTGATTCTGATTTAATTAACTCAATCACCCTAAAGACACTAATGAAGTGGTCTAAGTCACTTATTTACAGAAGAGTCCATTGTTTTTCAGGGGTTGATGAGTTAGGATTGACTATGGTTCATACAGGCACTTGGCATTTGAATAGATAGGGGCACTTTCCATTCTGTAATGGGATGTAAATATTATAGTAATATTATCAGCATAAAAAGTTCATAAAACAGCAGATTATCGAAAACTACAGTCCCCTACTGGAAGATATTGACCTGATAAATAAAAATAAAGGGGAATAACTCTTTAAGATAATGAGATACATAATTGTCATAAAAGAGTATGCCATCTACTTGAGAATTTTAAAGTAAAATTTGTATAACTTAGCACAGCAGAGTCTCATAAAACTTTTATTGATCTAGGCGAGTTTGAATTTTAGGAAATAAAGCAAAATAAAATTAAACTAAAATTACACTGGAAATAGTATTCATTTTTTCCTTGGGTTCTATGGGTATCCAGTCAGGGACAAAACATTTTTCCCATGATGCATATTGTAACTAAAAAGTGGGTATAGAATAGCATTCAAAACCATGAAGTCTATCACCTCTTGTCAACACAGGCCTAGCTGAAACCTAATAAGCTGATTTTTGTGAGAAAGTTTGCCAGTTTACTTGGGGAAGGCCGGTGATCTCTTCCCAAGTCTATGTAACCTGGTTCTCTCCTCGGCTGTTAAAATCTGGCCGCCACAAATGAAAAATTGCTTGGTGTGGCATAAACCTCACCTATAACAAACAAATCTTCATCAAACTTTCAATATTTAACACATCAACCCCCTGAAAAAACAATGGATGCTTCTGTAAATCAACGATTTAGACCAGTCCAAATGTGTCTTTAGGGATTAATGGGTTAATAATCCAATGATAGACCTGTTCCTGGTCAACTGCTGTCCCCAATTCCTAGACCCCAACACGGCACAGGAAAAAAAATTCTGTACGTAAGAGATGTTACCCTGTGCAGTGACGACAGATTTACAATAGACACACAAAGGCAAAGAAATGATTTAGAAATGTGCTTAATCAGAGATCCCTACCCTTGGATCCCCCTTTTCCTTCAATTCCTTTCCCAATTCTGTGTAGTTTTTGATGGTCTGAAAAAATTGAGAGAGAATATTTCAGAATAATAATCTCCATTTTTTTACCTGTATACACCTAGTCATAGACCGTTTCTGTTGTTTGTTGAAATTAAATAAAACTTCATATTTAAAATTCAAAACATAAATTAGAATAATTATTTCATTAAATTTGTGATGATTTCTGGATGGATTCGGCATCATGATTTATCTTACTTCAAAAGTTTTATTTTAGATCACAAAATAAATGAAAGACACGTGTTTATAGAGAAATTTGTTTCTGTGGATTTGAACAACTTCACGAAGCCTGATAGACATAATAATGCCTGGTACTCACGTATCAAAGGTCAAAAGTTTAAATTAATTCTGATGTGAAGCAAGGGTTTTGCGAAGTGGTACATAATACACCCATCATACAAATGCATGCTGAATGAGCAGTAAGTCACTAAGGGTCAATTATGCAATAAACCTTCTACAAAGATTCAAATCAATGTATAAAAAATCATCTTACAATATTGAGGAAAAACTGTTAAAGCAATTCTACAAAGGGTCATAAATCTGTAAATACCGGGTGAATAATTTTGGTTATGGAAAATCTTTGAGCTTTCATGGCAATAAACATTCCTATGAAGTTTCAAAATAAGCCAATAAAAAAACTGATATTATTGAGCAAAAATTGTTTCATCAATTCTTCAAAAGGCCAATTGCTGGGCATATGCAATGAAAGTCATGAGTCTTTCAGATGATATTTGAAACTGAGGTCCATGTTGCAGAAGGCATGACACGTTAAAGAACCCTCAGTACATTAATGTCAGTATAGATCACAGGTCAAAATTTGTAGCACTTCACCTAAAACTGGTGACATCTCAATAAAAGGATGTACAACAACAAACTAACAAACAAACAAACAAAAGCTACAGTTTACACTTCACAATATTTACATCCACAGATGAGATCCAATCATGAGACAAATCCAATTTCACAGGAGTCTGTAGCATAGGTCAGTGTATTGTCATATTTCAACTAAACTACTGAAGCCACCGACGTCACAATTTATGTGTATAATTGTTGATGTAGAGCTTGCTGTACAACACACTTACAGACTTACATTCATGTATTTTCAAATGAAACTTTTTTCATTTCCAACATTTACATCTAGACAACTAATGAAGTAATGATAAATAAATGTGTACCATCCAGATATTTGAAACTGAAATCTTGATCAGCCTTTCCTAAAAGCTTAATACACTGCCAGTGTTTCAAGTGATTCTATTTCAAGAAACTGGCAGAAGTGCACATTTTTTATAATCATTTAATCCCATGCTAACTGTTTCTGTATTTACGATAACCTATTTGAAATATTGATAGGTAAAAATGACAATTTACAAAATACTAACAATTAACTAAAAAAGTGAAATCATAAAAAAGTTACACATAAAGCCAAAAATATAATATTTGAAAACTAAACAAAACAATAAGATGCAACATAATAAACAACAATATATTGTTACAATCAAGCTGAAGCTTAAAAAAATCATAGAGCATAGTGTCATAGAATGGGGAGGTAATAGAGCAGTGTCATAGGACATGTGTTGTCATAGAGCAGTGTCATAAAATGTTAAGTCATACAGTAGTATTATAGAATGTTTGATGTCATAAATCACCATGTCATATAATTTGTGATGTCATAGAGCACCATGTCAAAGAATGTGTCATGTCACAGATCACCATGTCATAGAATGGATGATGCCATAGATCACCATGTCATAGAATGTGATGTTATAGATCACCATGTCATAAAATGTGTTAATGTCATAGATCACCATGTCATAGAATGTGTGATGTCATAGATCACAATGTCATAGAATGGTTGGTGCTATAGATCACAATGTCATAGAATGTGTGAGGTTATAGAACAGTGTCGTAAAATGTGTGATGCCATACTAGAGCAGTATTATACATGTCATAGATTTTCTGATGTCATAGATCACAGTGTCATAGTATGAGTGATGTCATAGAGCAGTTTCATAGAATGTTTGATGTCATAAAGCATAGTGTCAGTCACAGAAATGACCTATTGCCAAATGCCTGACATGTGGCTCTGCATGTGCTTTTTTATGTCATTGCACTGTGACATCCTAATTACACTAATGTTTGACAGGCCATTTAATTTTGACGTCACAATTGAAAAGTTTGCCAAAAGATGCTGTGTCAGGCATTTGGTGATAGGTCAAACTGTAATGTCACAGTGATTACATGAAA
Source organism: Atrina japonica (assembly GCA_030159075.1). NCBI lineage: Eukaryota > Metazoa > Mollusca > Bivalvia > Pterioida > Pinnidae > Atrina > Atrina japonica. Next base: position 934,595 of record BROG01000056.1, read on the forward strand.
TGTGCGAGATCATACAACTTTACCATATGTATAGAATGTATATCATAGAGCACACAACAGAATATAATATGTGAGGACGTACAACACACGTCAGGGAACAAGTAATGTCATAGAAGTGTGTGATGTCCTAGAATGTATGTCAAAGAGCATATAATATACTGTATCCCACATAATAAGTGTCCAGAGTGCTGCAAAAATAGCAAAAAAAAGGGGTGGGGTGCTTACTGGGACTAATTAATAGTCAATTTGACGTACAGCAGTGAACTTTTTATATCAAGGCATGGTGGTAAAGCTGTTGCAGTTCATAGAAACATATCATCAATTTACATGCGTGTGTTGTGTTGTGGAGCTAGAAATAAACTGTTATTTACACTTTTCTGGTCCACATCGCCTTGTCAACCGCCAAAAAAAGATACTTGATCATGTGTGAAAAAAAGGGGTCATGGGCGCTTATTGGGTTGAATATGGTAATAGAACATGTGATTCCATAAAGCACAAGTAAGGTAACATGTTTTACAAACTAACAATAAGTGATGTCAAACTGTATGATGTCATAAATTGTGAGATTATGTGATGTCATAAAATATGTAATGTCAAGATGATAATTTGCTCTCTTTTTCTATACTTTTAACAAAATACTTTCAAAAAACTACTGTCCTAAATCAATTTCCTAGGAATATAAAAGAACCATATTTGTTACAGCATTATAAGCGTACCTTTTTTAATTCCTCCACATATTTCAACATAGCTTCCTCCCTCGGCAAATCCCCTAACTTTGTCCATGCATCCCTATAAAATCAAACAGATTGTTTTAACCATACTCACACTAAGTTATATAGTAATGCCACATGATTTTTGAAAGTGAGAGCCTTTTTCTGTCAATTTTGGGAAAATGCCAGAGGCAACACAATTTGGAATTTTAAAGTGAATTTTGTGTCATAAAGGGAAAAATTGTGTGCACACATGGAAATCTAAATGCATTTTCAAATGCATTTCCCCTTACATTTTATTTTCATTACAGTCATGAGCTCAACATCAAATTGGGAATTTTTTCATCAATATGGGAAAAAATACTTGCAATTTGCATTGGGAATGGGGCCAAATTTCGGCCCTGTGGATACAATAGAAAAAGCCCTGTGATAGAGTGTTAGAGTATCATCAATAGAAATGAAAATATTTACAGCACAATACAGTCAAAAAAAGCTTTCTATTTCAAATTCAAATTTCAAAAAAAAACTTTGCATGGGGGAAGGGGTTGGAGGCAACCTGTTCCTGAAATCAGTTAGCCCTTCCAAGAATTTTGCGAAACCAAAATATAAAAATGTAAGGAAATAAAGTGTCAAGGATATATATCAATGTCTATACACAAGCTATAAACATGGATTATTTTTTATTTTCCCTCAATTAAATCAGTCATGTTAGTTGGACCAACTCTTTAGACATTTAAAAGTCTCAGGACCCAGTTGCACAACACATTGTTATATTTAACGTACTTTATCTTTGTTAAATGAGCGGGCAACATTGAAAATTTTCACATCTCTCTCAACCAATCAGATTACGAGATTTTAACAGAAGGTGTATTAAACAGACTTATTATTTCTTTCTATTGACAACCAGACTTACCATTTCTTTCTACTGACAACCAGACTTACCATTTTTTACTATTGACAACCAGACATACCATTTCTTTTTGTTGACAACCAGACCTACCATTTCTTTTTGTTGACAACCAGACTTACCATTTCTTTTTGTTGACAATGTCCCATGCCCATGGCTTTGCCTTTTTACAAACACCCTCTGTGGCTTGTTTGTAGTATGCATAAAAATTCAGCATCATCTCATACGAGGGCTGAAATGGTCCTGAAATGATATACAAATGACAAAATAAAATCAATACACAGTTAACAGTTCAAGTACATACAGGGATTTTCTTTTGCCTAAATTCTGGGTCCAGCGTCCAAAAATTGGGAAAATATACAACTTTTTGACAGAAACATAAATTAAAGCTTAATTTGGCCCATTTATTTGAAAATATTTTATTTTTTTAATATGAAATACCAAATTGGGAATTTTTGTATATTTTAGGGAAAATGCGAGCCATTTTTGCATTGGGATGGGTCCTGTAACCAAACCCAAAAATAGCCTATGAAAATCCCTAACATATATACTTGTATACATGGAACATGTGCATATGTACATCTCTGGGTAAAACTGTAATCCAGTGTAAATTAGTGTTCACACGTACATATACAAATGTACATGCAAGTAAAGATTATTGATAAAGTTAGAATTTGATAACTTTTTTTTATCATTATTTTTGTTTAATTAATGTATAACCAGGACAAACAATGCCAATAAAATGAGCGTAAGTGGTAAGAACATCACACTCTAAACCATGAGGTCTCTCACCTCTTGTCAGCTATGGGACAAGTCCCACTGGAAACTATTAACTAAGCCGATTCTGTGAGAAAGTTTACTTGTGGAAAGCAGTTGGTCTCTACCTGGTTGTAACCGGATTCTCTCCTCTGCCATTAAAAACTGGCTGCACTACTTAACTCATTCACCCCTAAAGACATATTTGGACTGGCCTAAGTCATTGATTTACTGAAGAGTTCATTGTATTTCAGGGGTTGATAATTAGCTACATAATGTAACTGAAAAATTGTGGACTGTACATGTGGCATAAAACATCACCAAAAACAAAACAAACAAATGAAATGTACATGGTACAAATGTACACGATGTACATACATATATCACGTTGACAGTTAAGTTAATTTTTATGCCCCTGGCCTGAAAGGTCTGCTGGAGACGTATAGTTTTTGCATCGTCCGTCTGTCTGTCCTTAATTCTAATCCACTTACACATAAAGTGTTATATTTCAAATTTGGATTGTGATACAGTAACCAAACTTGGACTGTAAGTTCATCTAAGGGTTGCTCACACACCAATGACATCACATGCCCCTGCCTGCAGCAGTGCACTCCATTGACATCCCATGCATGGGATGTCAGCAAAATTCACCTGGGGGGAATGGAGGGGCCATTTTATTTGCCAGCACAGAAATTTGTTGGGACCAGGGAGCATTTGTGTTTCACAAACACGTCTTATTTTTTAAATTATTTTACTGTTGTACACTCATGGTCAACTGAGAATTTTGAACTGAAGCAGGACATCACAAGCCATAGGTAAAGTGTCAAATGGTAACCTATTGTATTGTTGTATGGTCAACTGAAAATTTTGAACTGAAGCTGACAGGTGAAGTGTCAAAAGTTTTAACCTATGCTATGATCTTATTCAGGGATTTTCCAACCCAGTATATCATTGGGGGCAAAAATAAGGCACTATTCCATATGCAACAAAAATTAATTTTATCCCAATATGCAATTGAAATTTCTCGACTGAAGTCAAATGACAATGCAGGACTTTTTCTGTCCATTTTGGGAAAATGCCATTGGTGACACAATTGGGAATTTTAATATGAATTTGTGTCATGATTGGGAAAAATTGTTTATACACATGAAAATCTAAATGTACATGTAATAGAGTCTATTTCTTTGATGCATTTAATCTAGTCTTATATTAATTGATTTTTCATTAAGGTCATTGACTCAACACCAAATTGTCTACATTTTAGTAACCTGTCAATCCCTAAACATCTAAATCAGTAAATGGTATGCTTTTTTTATCGTTTAAGACTAGCCCATTACGGTGTGTATTGTTGAAAGGGTTTAAGCTAATGCAATATACAGTAAAACCTACTATAGCAGTCACTTCTATATAAGGATTACCTGTTTATAAGGGCTAATTTTGTATGCATACTTCAGCTAAATTGAATCTGTGTATAAGGGTCATGTGCACATAGAGGTCGATATTTTCTGGTCCCTTGGGTGGCCCTATTATACAAGTTTCACTATATACATGTGTATATATATATATATATATATATATATATATATATATATATATATATGTATATATATATATATATATAGATAGATAGATAGATAGATATAAAGGGTGTTTCAAAAAACATGTACCACCACACTTCAAATGATTATAACTTTGTGCAGATATACATGTATGATAATTTAAAATTTGAAAGTTCATTAGAAAGAGAATTTAATCGAAAATTTAAGATTATCTTAACCTAAAGCATATGAGGTCAGAACTTATTTTATGAAATCATCGATTACTTCATCATAAATTAGCATAATTTGGTTTTACTACCAAAATGGATGACAAGAACTTGAAGAAGAACTTCATTTTGTTTTTGTTAAATTCTATTTAGAGTATACCCAAGGTGCTCAAATTGATCTCGATGACTTAAAACAGGTAATAGGGATACAATTGTAAGCTTACAGATTCCATTGAATAATGTGATAATGTGACCTGAAACTTCCTGAATGGGTTACAGTTAGTGATAGAGAAAATGGTGGACATTTGGAATATGTAATGAAAATGACATTTAACTCGTAAATATCTAAAATGTGTATAGTTTAGAATAAGATTCACTTAAATAATTTTCAATGTGTATGCATTAAAAGTTATATACCAACAAAAGTGTTATGAAACACTCTTTGATATGAAAAATCCCATAGTTTGATATGTAGCTTGTAACAAATGTTATTGAACAATAAAGTTGAAACATGTTTTTTGAAAACCCTGTATCCCTGTATATATATATCTATATATATATATATATATATATATATATATATATATATAGATATATATATATATAAAGCACAAATATCCCCACAACATTGTACATTTTATACATTTACTTTGGACCTTGGATCAGAAATGATACAATCTGCATAAATAAATCATACATAAAACAGATAGTATCATATCTGATTGAAGGTCCAAAGTAAATGCACAGTTTTGTAGTGATATTTGCACTTTATATAAACTTGTATTTCTCTACCCTACATGCATCACAATCAATCCATTGTCATTTATATCAGGATTAAACACCTTACACCTCTATCTCTATGACTGAGTTCTCTTGTTCTGAATTCTACTCACAGCTATCGAAACATTGATTTTTGTGAATGAGTAGATCACCAAGAGGATATATATATATATATATATATAATTACACTTGCATGTAAAGGAAAAGGAAAATATCCATCAGAAAAAAAAAATGTACCAGATCATGTACAATACAAACGCCTTAGTACTGTTAAAAAGCAATTAAACTGAAATCGATTCAAATTAAAACATCAGTTCCTTCTCTCACCAGTCACTTTATAACAGTTAGCACATCAATATCATAAACCGTGGTAAACTGAAACAGGTACTGCGTTCACTGGTCATCAGTGATATTGACGAAATGAACCAACTGTCAACCAAGCATGACAGTGAAATTGATCTTGTGACAAGCAGGTACACACATGGGCATTTAGTATCATTTACTATAGAGTACGTACATGTACATTGTATAAATTTAATTTATCATTCATTGGCAATGCTACAATGTACAGTGAGTTTTCTTGTTCAGATCCAGAAATGTTTATCTTACATATTATACATCTTACATGTTTATTTTTTACTATAATACATTTTCAGCATAATTGGAAAAAATAAACATGTACTAATACTGCTGTAAATTTCATTTGCATAACATGTAACTGTGGCTCACTTTGACTTAAAAGCAATATCTTTTTTTATATTAAATCAGAGTTACAATTCAATTTCAAAACATGCATCGTCATACACATGTACATCATATCATAAATCTATTACTTCATGATTAAGCCAAATAAGGGTTGTTTGTTTACCTAATCATGTCGTTACAGTGTACTTAAATAAATATAAAACACACATGTGTGTGGTTATCTAAATATGCAAACTATGCGTTGCATGAAATGACAAATACAGACTTGCCAACATTGAAAAATTTTCATGGGGGAGATTCTACATTGTAGTAAGAATTGATAAAAAATTAAAAATTTTCATGGAGGAGGTATGCATTTTTCTTGAAGAAATTATCAAAATTTTACATAAAAAATAGGGAGTCTCCCTATTCATGGGAGAAACTTGACAAGTAGTGCTGTGCTCCCAGACAGCAAGAACCAGCATGAATCAAATGAATCATGCAGATTCAATACACACAGCATGTGTATTCACGTATAGTGGATGCCTATCACATTATCATTTATTAAATTATATTGTCATTATGATGGTAACACTACAGTGTCCTGCCCTTTAGTAAACATTGTCAGTGATCATAAAACTGTTTATCCTCAAAATTGAGTGTATTACAGGGGTGAGAAAATGCTATGCCTGATTTGCCCAACCCATACATCTATTGTTCAGAAGAGTGAATTTTTTTTAGTTTGGATGTCCGTGGACAAGTGCATTATAAGGAAGATAAAAAAACATAAATCTAGAGTTCAATGTTCTATTAAAGTATTTTTGTATATAAAAAATTGGTCAGTAAATATTGGACAAGTAAAAATCTATTTCAGGCAACCAATTTCTTTGCATTTACTTGCCCGAGGACAAGTGCATATTTCCCTGTTGTGAATGTAACTCTTTTTCCAAGACCTTAATCTTAACTTCAGAGTCAACTGCAGCTTTCAGTTTCAGTGTCCTGACTGAAGTCTTCAACTTCACTGCAAGGTGCCAAGATAAAGGAAAGATTTAAATCTTTACAGATTTGAGTATGCAATTTTTTACACAATATCTAAATTATATATATTTTTAGTAAATACTCTTGAACCCCAATGCTAGGCCCTATCATATTAGGCCTTTAACATGAAAATCCATTATATTATCCACACTTGAATTGACATCATAATATATATACATGTATCAACATCAGATCCACCGGCACTTGTGTCTATTAAAAATTAAATGGGGATCGAAATGAGTAAAATAAAACTTTTATGGGTTTGAGCTTTTGATTTGATTTTATGAATGTCAATGTGTACCCCTGATCTGTAGCCTATCATAGCAGTAGTAGTACCCCTATTTTTGCTACCCACAGTGCTTTTAAAAGTAGGTGGTAGTTGGCTATTTTCTTTCTCCTACTTGAACAGTTTGCCGCCTACTTGAGCTATTTTTGTAATAAAATATATGGAGAGGTAGCCGCCTACCTTGGAGTTGTTTGCCTGCTTCTGTCAGAACAATTGAATGCCCTTACCCATGGGGTACAAAACCCCATATTCTGAAAAGGCAGTGAAAACACTGATATCAATATATGATGTCATATTCATGTAATCATGATAATGTTACACTGTGTCGAAGTCGGTGAGCTGGCTGTATTAGCGTCAAATTGATAATTCACTTTGCATTGATCAAAACACAAATTGCAATATCATATTAATTTTAGTGTCTGTAAAATATACAATATCTTACCATCTTTAGGCAAACTATGAATAACCTTTACGGCTGCATCGAATTTTTGTTTTGGAGTTGTCGCCATTTTGGCCAAACACGTGACTTTCAGACGCTTATTGGTCTTCGTCGTTAAAATGTTTGAAATGAATTCGGATGGGGTCATTCGCCCCAATTCTTGTTCCTGCTCTGAGTTCGTCCGCCCTGGGTAGTTTCGCCCTTATCTCTAGAATATTTTTGATGAGGTAGCAGTCTGTATGCTAAGTGAAGTTGACTGCGTTTGCCATTTAATTATTTACTTTAATAATTAAATATAGAAGATTCCCAATCGATATCTTGTTTTCACGGAATGCTAAAAATGCATGGCTTCCCAACTACAATCATCTTATCAGCGATATATAAAGCTAATATTAGCTTTATATATCGCTGATCTTATCAAATGCCTATACAAACATATTTTAAAATCACTAAAATTTATTTTGAAGTAGATATTATATGCCGAGCCGTTGGAGAATCGGTACCTTTCATAGGCGTCGGAAGTAAATTGAAAGTGGGGAGGCTAAACCAAGTTAAAAAAAAACACACACGCCAGAAACGTCTGGGGGCTAAGCCCCAATTTTCAACACCTATGCCTATCTTTGCAAAAAAAAAAAGTGGGGGGCTAAGCCCCCCTATTAGCCCCCTAGTTCCCCCAGGTTCCGACGCCTATGCCTTTTATATCAGAAAATATGAAATAAATTTAAATTGGAGTTTTGTGGTCTAAAGTTTTGCAGTCAAAATTGATTTAGAAATAACCGACTTTCTGTGACTATCTTTTACAAAATTGTGAATTTAGTCCGCATGAAATACATATACAGAAAAATGAAAGGTTACATAGTCTCTGACCATTCTTTCCTTTCTCGTGTCCAGATAATTAATATTTGGGTGTAAATAAACAGTCTACTAGTAGAATTTTTTCCAATTTTGATCCGCAGACAATAGTCCAGGATCCAGAAATGACGATGTTCACAAAAAATAATTGAAAAAAACTTAAATGTCAGCACTAATTGCAGGGTAGATCTACCTAAAAATAGCAATGTTTAATGATAATAGTGGCGTAGCTGGGTCCAGAAAAATTGGGGCACAACCGTTCAGAATAATGAATGGATTACAGGGGCGGATCCAGGAATCTCCAAAGAGGGGCATAACTTGGGGGGGGGGGGCAAGACGCCATGCGCGTGAAAAGTGTGCGTTCTTTAATTTATGATGTGGTGTAGGAAGCAAATCAAAAGGTGGTTTTAAAAGGGGTTAGGTTTTAGGCTAGTGACATAAATTAAACTTGTTTATAAATACAGTAAAACCTCTATGTAGGGCCACCCAAGGGACCAGAAAATATTTACCTTTATGTGCAGGTGACCCTTATACACAGGTTCAATTTAGTTGAAGTATGCAGTCAAGAGACTTGAAAAACTGGCCTTTATAAACAGGAATCCTAATATAGAGGTGGTCGTTATAGCAGGTTTTACTGTACTTCAAAAATATTGATTTACACTTAAATCAAAACGGTCTATGCAATGCATACCTCATCAATAGTAGAGTGGTGATTTCAAGTTGGAGCGATGTAAACCTTAAATAAAGTCGCCAAGCGGAGCGAGGCAAGAAAAAAATTTGGATTAATTGTGAGACAATATTTCATTACGGGTATGGTTTTACAAATCTTTCAGATATTTCTTTTAATATGAAATCCCTTTTCTCAGCACACAGACGCCAAAATACGCATACCATTATGCAAATAAACCACTTTGATTATCCTTCTCAAAAGAAGGTTGGATCTACAAAAAAGTTTCTAAAATCGGGACAGAAATTTGGCCTAGTATCTTCCATACATTGAATTATGACCTCTTTATCGTAAAAAATATCGTTGATGGATTATTTCGGAAGTCCGATGAGGTATCCTCTAGATTCCAGACACAAAAATTGCCATTTCCCCGTGGTCCAGGATATGCTTCCCAAATTTATCAAAAATAAATTGAGTATCAGCAAACACAAATTAGAGCATGATGAGAGAGTCTAGAAAACATTTGATTTTTAAAAGTTCTGGGAAGTCTTTTTCTGGATTTCAGACGTGTTGATAATATATTTTAAAAAATTGGTATGTGAGAAAGTGTGGAGAGGGGGCACTCACCTACGCCTACATACATGTAATGTATAATTAATTGGTAAGATATAACTTACATTTTGATACAATGCAAAATTTGCTAAGTTTACAAATAAATTTTCATATTCATACAAGCTGAGGAAAGGAAAACGACAATTTCTTTACCGAAATGATGAGCAACAGAGAAGGAAGAGTATATATATAATGTAATTGTTTTGTTATTAATTTCCTAACTTTTTATTTGAATTATATAGGTTTTAAACACGTTTGTTAACTTCTTGGCTTTTGAGTTGATTTTACTGAACAAACAGCTATACTTTGGCGTCCAAAGGGGGAGGGGTTAACACCCATTAAATCTGCCACTGGATTACTCTATTTAAACTTGAATGTAGGCCTATTGCAATTTTCAGATGACATTTTCGCTGGAGGCCCGTGAAGACCATGATGTAGCCTTTCTTGAATTTAAAAATGTTATACTACCACATCCGGGTTCTGTCCTAAGCCAAAGCAATCCCTTCTGTTTTCCAATTTTAGGGTTGTACTGGTAAAACACGTCTCCTTGCATTGCCGTATATGTCTACCATTATAAACTGGTAAATCCGGGATCCGACAGAAACCAAAACAGTACTGTCCATTTCACAAAAGGGGTGTAAAGGTAAAACATTGCCTTGCTCTGTTTCCACGCGTTACTATAGATCTAATATAGCTGAGCCGGCCTGGCTCAGTCGGTAGCGCGCTCGACTCTGGATCGTGAGTTCGAGTCCCGCCGGCGACAGGTTGGTTTCCTGTCTTTCGGGTGAGACAGTAAAAGCTGGAGGTCCCGTGTCACAGTAGGTGTTGGCACGTTAAAGAACCCTACTGCTCAATGGCCGTAAGTGCCGAGCATAGGCCAAACTTTGAAGCCCTTCACCGGCATTTGGTGACGTCTCCATATGAGTGAAATATTCTCGAGTGGGACAATAAACAAACAAACAAACAAATCTAATATAGCTATAGCTATATGTAACTATAGCTCTAAATGATATGTGTCCTACAATCCTGTTATGATCTAATGTAGGAGAAAATTTAGGTTAATTATATATTGGTTGCAAAAAAATACATTCAGATAACTGTATTTTGAAATCATGTGTAAATAATTGAAAAGAAGCCAAATTGTAAAAACTGTATCAGTTGTGTTCTAAATATTTTGATTGACTTAAATGATATGTGCCTGAGAAGCAATTATCAAGATGAAAAACTTTCACTATTACTAGTTAAGCAACGCCTTGCAGTTATTGACCAACAAAATGTTGTCTCTGAATTAAACTCTTCACCTAAATGTTCTATATATAGAAATCTTATTGATATGTTGATCTGTATAAACCGATATGTAGTCAGTATAGGAAAATGATTAGCCGTTTACGTCTTTCATCTCATTGTTTGACAATTGAAACTGATCGGGTTTTTTAAAAATACCTATACAAACGAATTTGTCCAGCGCGTAGGTCTTAAATTAAGGACGACTTCCATTTTATGTTGAAATGTCCAGCTTTCAATGACATCAAAATAAAATGTTTGAAACCATATTGTTATTAAAGACCACCTGTCTATGAATTAATACAATTATTCTCCACAACAAACGTCAAATAATTATGTAATATGGGAAAATACATTCACCAATCAATAAAGGAGCATTAGCTAAATTAGGAATATTTTTCGGAAGGTGTGTATTAATCATGAAACGATTCTATACCATAAGAAATCTACCAACAATACGATTTACCGTCGAAAACAGAGAACAGATGCCAAAAAATAATCAATATTTTTATTTTTACTCGGAAACTGAAACAAGACATGGCGTCTGATTACTTTTCGATCGTCTTCGTAGATGTGCACGATATTTGCTGGTTGAATGAAGTTACCAGGAAAACTCCCACCCAAGACGAACCGTACTAAGACAAAGACCTAGACCGACTGAGTGACAAACCTAACCCAACAATTAATAGAAGAATACCTTTGAACTACCATATTTTGATATTACATATAAGATTTCGTATGTCAAGATATTATCATTCATGTTTAAAACATTGACGTCATACTATTGGTGGCATTCCATGATAAATATATGTTATACTAAAGTAATATTTCGCTAGGATTGTTCTATTTAAATTCTGAATTGATCAAATGCTAAGATTGTCATTTTTTAAGAGTGGGTACAGTAAACAAACAAACAGTAAACAACAAACAAACGTAGATAGATTTGGCAATACATTTAGGCTTATTATTTCGCCTTGTAGGATACCACTAAAAGCTAAAAGTTGTACGATGGTTGATAAAATTGGTATTCGAAAACTTAAAGGAACCATGGAAACACGTTATCCATCTGTATTTAGTGATCCAGAAGTGGTTATCGAGCTGGATAGATTAAATGACCAATATGTACTGGTACCAGCAGACAAAGCCTCAAATAATATAGTTTTTATTTGTATGGCATATTACTATAATTGTTTATTAAAAGAATTAGTGTTTAATACGAATTCTGGTAATCCTACACACACATGTAGCCAACTTTCAAAGGACGAGGACCTTCAAAATCACGTGTCCGTATTACGTTCTTTTGGTGTACCTACAACCGATACTGATTTTGAACTACCATATTTATATTGGATACCTAAACTTCACAAAACCCCATATACGCTAAGGTACATATCAGGATCCAGCAATTGTTATACCAAACCTTTATCTTTACTCCTTACCAAGATACTAACAGCCGTTAAGGAGAAACTTCAATATTGTAGTACAGTTGCTTATTTACGAAGCGGTGTAAATCAGATATGGGTACTTAAAACTTCTGACCACCTTTAAGAAAATTTGAAGCCACAGAATTTTTCTCAGATTCACAATATCAAAACACACGACTTCTCTATTCTTTTTGCAATTCACATAAAAATAAAAGAGAGACTTTTTAACATAATAGGCAACTATTTTATCACTAAAAGTGGTGCCCGGAAAATTAAATAACTAGTGATTAGTTAGCATGATACTTATTTTGTCAAAGACCACTCTGATTGTACACATAAATACACTGAAGATGATATAAAAAAGATGCTGGAATTTCTCATTTATTATAATGTTCGATGACGCGGTCTTTCAACAAATTGTCGACATTCCTATAGGAACCAATTGTGCTCTTTTATTGGCTGACCTATTCCTTTATTCATATGAATCAGACTTCATTCAAAAACTGCTGAATCAAAAGAAGAAAAACTTAGCGGTGTCCTTTAATTTGACATTTAGATATATCGATGACGTTTTGTCAATTAATAAGGACAATTTTTATACACATGTCAATGCGATATATCCCAGCGACCTAGAAATTAAGACACAATAGAATCAAGAACACACGCTTCATACTTAGACATTTTACTTAATATCGACACAGACGAGAAATTAACAACTACTAGTAAGCTATACGACAGACGCGACGATTTCGGCTTTCCCATCGTTAATTTTCCTCATTTAAGTACAAATATCCCACAATAACCCGTGTTTATATTTCACAAATGATCAGATATGCCATTGCATGTTCAACATATGAACATTTCATACGCAGAGGTAAACTACTCACCGACAAATTATTGACACGGGGATATCGAAAACTGCGTTTGATGTCAACGTTCCGCAAATTTTACGGTCGGTATAATAGTTTTGTTTGCGACATCTCTGTTTCACTCAGTGAAATGTTGAGTTACCTGTTCGATGGCAGTTGTTGATGCGCCTGTACCAATTATGACGTGGATTCGTTCCTCACGTATTTCATTTTAATTTGGTTGTGGACTCACGGCGGGTGTGACCGGTCGACAGGGGATGCTTACTCCTAAATGACACCTCATCCAACCTCGTGATTTCAAGAGGTTCGTGTTTGTCCATTTTTAACAGATTTGTATCTATATCCTGGACATCCTAATGATTTATACCTTGGTATCTGATACTTTTTAAATTCTATTAGTGATTGAATGACGCTAGAAGACGACATTCCGCGCTAATGTCATTTCAGCGGGAATATAATATAGAGTAACGTTCCATCACCATTGGAGATACTAGTACCGCACAAACGTTATCGGTTATCACGTGGTATATGAATCAGTCCCATTGTAATCTGATGTCAATGCGCCTGTGAGCTGTCTTTCCCTAGGATAACACCCAAGGTATAAATATGATTGGCTGAGGGTGAACAAATCTTCATATCTCCCCGATACAAGGTCATTAAATTGTTTTTTATACCAAAATGAAAAGCTAAAAATGTAAACAACAACCATTAAAGTTTCAAAAATATTTTATTCAAAACAACAATATTTATCAAGAAATATATGAATGAAAACTTAACTTTGATGATCCATAGTTGTTTCATATCAAGAACGCTAACTCTAGTGGGGGGGGGGGGGTCCCGAATGGGAAGGAATATGGGGCGCATGAGAAATGACTCTAACATAGAGGTATAATAATATAAATCCGGTTTTTTTTTCAGTTTGTACTTCGCCAATGAACAATAGTCGTTGATATCGTATTACAAACCAGTTTTATATATTACATCTAGTAAATCCAACATGATGTTCAATACCACAACTCATGCTTTTGTTTGAGAAAAAGACAAGGATTTGGCTTCCTTTTGGTCTTTTGTTCCTTGGTTTATAAGAAACATTCGCTCTGGGTCCTCGGTCCAATTTTGGAGTTCACCAGACGCAAATATACCATAAAAGATAGCGCCAGCAATAAGCACAGAACCAGAAATGGTGAAGATATCTTGCCACACTTTAATATTCTGTTGGAGACACATAATTATATTGACACGGTAAAAAGAAATTCTTGTGAAAATATGTAAAATTAAAAAAAAAAAACATTTTTGTTAATAATTGAAATATAAAATAAACTTACTTTTTTACAGACGCATATAATGTAAAATTAAATAGGAAAAATGTTAATTAATGAAATATAAAATAATCTAACGGTTTATATAATTGTGAAATTCTGATTTAACGACCGGAAAATGTCAATACAAAAGATCATTTTCGAGTTCTTACGTGATCCGTTTTTTGAATCCGGATTTTCATCGCGCCGCTTCAACTTTAGTATACGTGTCTTTATGTCGATCAAGAAATAAAATGCTTGATTTTATACAATAAATCAAAATGTCACCATATTAAATTTCTGGCGTAGAGTTCAGACGTTTGTTTTTGACATAAATGGATTAGTGACAATAATCATGCCTTCAGATATAACTGAGTTTTATTTCTTGATCAACGCAAAGATACCGAAAATCGCTCAGCATAACAGAGCTGAATCAGTGCACGAATAATCCGGATCCAAAACGGACTACGTAAGAACTCGTAAATGATCTATTGATTCCATCTTAAAAATGAAAAATGTTTTTTATTAGTCGCTTTAGGTGCACGATAGTGCTTTCGATTACCAAATACTACCCATGCGTTCAATCATATGAGCCAGCGGCCGGAAAAGGGGGTCCTTACAACATAACCAAATAACTGCCAGAAAACTAGAAGTTCTGTCTGACGAAACATTTCTAATGTTGAGTTGTTCTGACCTGCACTCATTCTCAAATTATACTATCTATGATGACATTAAATAACAATTTCCTTCCCAAACTTGTCAAAAGGACCCTTTTCTTATCGTCGGCTCATATGTGAAAAGGAATATAAATATTCATAGTTATACCTTGGGTACTAATATTCCAGTAAGTGCTGTGCAAATGACGCCTCCGAGGATACCCATCCTGTAAATTCCTATCAAAATACCGGTATACTGTGGTGCAAGATCAAGTGAATTGACTTGATAACCGGATACACATAATCCATTGAAAGCGAGGCCAACGCACAAGACAATCAGCGCTATCTCTTGTTTCTCTACATATCGCAGACCTATGAAACAACATCCCTCGACGCCAAAACCTAAAATAGATATAATGCATAATAGGAATGTATAATGATATAGATATATGTGCATGTTTGTAATAATTACGCAAATACTATAAAACCGGTTTTATTTGCGAGAATTTTTTTTATGCGTCATTTCGCAAGAGCTCCTCGTTCACGCAAATAAAATTATTGCGTAATGAAGTATGATAATAGTTTGTTGAAATATGTATTCGAAATCTCGAAAATATTATATCGCAAATACATTTAGAACTTGTGTATCGCTAAAATAAAGTCCCGCGAAAGTTTCCGAATTTACAGTACTGAAAAATAGAAAATTTTAAATGTCTTTATGTATAGAGTAAATGGTCTCGTGTATGTACTTAGATACTTTCGTTTGATAGTACAAGTGGAGTTTAACTTAGAAAACCGTTAGAAATACGGATCCCTGAAGTGGGACAAAACACGCACACATCTATCCCTGCCTCACAGGTGGTTAAGAAGATCCAGTCACGATAAAACTCGTCAAAGTAAAGGAAAAATCCAGAAATCGAGAGGGTACTTGGACACACTATCAGATAAAACAGGGTTACAGTGAGATTTTGCACAAAAGAGAATTAAGTTCTCTACCGACATTGTTATAAATGTAGGTTACTACCATGGGGGCAAAAGTTCAGTCCCTGGGGTGGGACATAAGTGGCAATATATTTTATCTTTGGAAATCTATTTAATCACTGGTTCGTTGTCACTGCTGGTGGACCGTTTAAGTCTCTAAGGGTATACAAAAACCTATTCCTGCAGGTGATTATCTTATACAAAAGTAATATTTCTCGCTGATAAAACTGATCTAAATTCTAAATTCGTCAAATGATAAGTAATATTTTAACTGTGGATACTCTTAGAAGAATTTGACTAAACGTTTAGATTTAGTATACGACCTTTTATGATACCACCCTCACTTTCGAAAATATACATCTAATTTAAATAAAGGCTCAACTGATGAAGACTTATTTACAGAAACTAATGTCTCCAGCATTTTGTTTGGCCTTTAATGAAATATAATACAACCTTAGACTTATGTTAATAATAGAGGGCGAAGCCCTCATATATGTAGAGAAGCTCACATTTTTTAATTCCCACTACATCCGGGGACCCGTACTACTAATGGAAAAAATTCTGCTCACATCGGGAATTTGCGCGTGACAGAAACAAAATGTCGGAAATGCAAAGTCATTACTTTTAAAGTGCATTACAAACAAAGTAATAAACTACCGTACTAGCAAACGTTTTGCAGACCGAGAAGAGGCCATAACGACCAGAGTTGTACATCGAACCCGATCACGAAGCGCCTCAATTATTCTGGTAATGTGAACTACACAAAATTATGGATATGCTGGGATAGAGAGAAATATATTGCATAAAACATGTTTGTGCATTTAATTCATGACTAATAAATACCACATAGATTCTATTTAAGTTTTAGCACAGAAGAAACAGTCAGTCAATCAATATTTTATTTAAAACAATGAGTGAATAACCGGGACATTTACGTGATAAAAACACTGAATATTAATCTCTTTGCCTTTGGTGATTCTGTCGTGTTGCCCCCGGCAAAGGGATTAACAAACATGTAAAACTGTTGATGAATGCCTTCGCCCTCTCCATAGGTTTACCTATGTATTATTTATATTCTTTACATGTATGCATTGTTAAGAAAAATAAACTCTTTTAAAAAAGAAATCCAACGTTAAGAAAAAATTATAATCTAGCTTGATTTGGGGGTTTCTTTTACTTAATAATAACTCCCGTAGTACTGGAGGCAAAATTCCGAAATAGTGTTTAATATAATATCTAACAAACATACCTAGGCACTGGGCGATCTTCCGTCCGACTGTTGTGCTGACAATGTGATATTTGATTAATATGTCAATCAGAACTCCACCTGTTACAGTCATTATTGTAGTACAAACTGCAGGAAGTGCAACTTCTAGACCAATCTATGTCAAATGAAATTGTAAATCATTAACTGTGTGATACTCATGGTCGTTTATTGTAGATCACATGAAAGTGCGAGTTCTAACCCGACAACATCTTATCACTTTCATGGACAGTCATTGTTTCTTTGAAAGTTTTTTTTTTTTGGTGTTACTAAAGAAAAGATGACACGGACAGGTGCTACATATCTGGAAATGTTCACCCTTTTACGACAGAAAACATATTCACCCCATTTCAATTTAAACCTAATTCATGGCTCTTATGTTCATGTTTTAATTACATAACATGAAAATGTTTCACTTTAAACTCTCCACGTTATCTAAAGACAAAATACAGAAAATTAGGCAGGAGCGAAATCTTCCAGAAATACAGCATTTTTATGCCCAATTCATGCCACAAAACACATCTATACTATCCTATGCTCATCTTCAGTCGATATCACATGTCATGCTTTTCAGGCTGTTATGACCGTGGTTCATGTGACTTATGTTTGTGCATACGAGTTTTATATTCTTTTACGGGTCCATCTTTCAGAAGTCCTGAAAATTTTATTTAAATATCCCTTTCCGGGAAAAACAATTTTAAAAATGTACAGTTGCCTTCGTGAATCGGTATTCCAAATACTGTGCAGCAGAGGTAAATAAATCAGTGTTCATATGATCCAATATGCCAGTACATGTTCAACATAGGATCATTTCATATACAGAGGTAAATTACTTACTGATAGGTTATCGCAGATATCGCGTTTGATAACGTTCCGCAAATTTTACAGTCGGTATAATAGTCTTGTTTGCTATTACTCAGTTTCACTAAATGAAATGTTGAGTTACCTGTTCGATAGTGGCTGTTGATTCATCTGTACAAATTGCAGCGAGGATTTGTTTCTGGATAATTTCATTTGAATTTGACTATGGACTCACAGCCGGGCTAATTACTCAACAAGATATGCTTGCTCCCCATGACACCTGGATCTCCAATTACTGTAGAGTGCACGGAAATTTTGTGAGAATGGTTTGAAACACCACGTGGTTGACAAAAGCTTTTGTAGGACATTAATCGGTGCTGTTCATTTAAATGGGGTGTATTTGTTGTGAGTGTTTTATATACATGATTAATTTGATGTACTTTCCTATTTATATCCACGTTTACCAATCCGAGGGCCCCTGGTATCGCTGGTTGGGAATATACGGAGGGCCTCTGCGGAGGTATTACCTCCACTTTATGTTATACAATAATAAATGAATTTAAAAAAATAATCTCTGGATTTCCAGAGTTCCGTGCATCCTGGACATCGAATGTATATTTTGGTATCTGAATGACTGAAGATCTGGACCCGGTTGCACATTGCATCGTTAAATTTAACGTACAGTTAGCCCATTGATTTAACATTGGTTAACGTCACGTTAAATATAACGACCTGTTATGCAACTGGGTCCTGATAATTAATATTTAACGTAACTTGTCACGAAAAAAATAATATTTGACGTACTATTACAGAACATAAGACCATTTTAGGACGACGTTGATCTTATGTTATAAATGATAATTTTTACCTCCGCAATATTTGTTGTAAAGACAATCTTGAAGTACTGCGGTATACCCAGCAACGCCACCGAAAACACCCAGTTAAAACAAAAACTGCAGACAAACATAGCCCACATTGGTGATGATGAAAAGATTTTACGCCATGGAATTGTCTTTGCCTGTAATAGATAGATACATAAATGAACAAATGATATACTGTTTGACAAAGTATAACCGTTTTTTTATATATAGTTTTCGTGTCTAAGTCTAAAGACACCTAAGTAAATGGAAAAAGGTAATCACTTCGTCAATATTAATACATTTTCTACCAGTAGGTCAAACTTGACATGAAGTCTCCCCATGTGATGCCGCATCTTTGTTTGTGAATGGAAGGGGGCTAGAATTCATAGGGCCCCAAGGGGACAATAAAAGACAAAGACTTGGTACATCTTTTAAAATATTCTTCTCACGAACCAATGATCAGATGACTTTTAAATGTTTGGTTGCCTAAGCCAACGCCTCGCGATAAAATATTACGATCGTCTTTTCTCCGTCATCGTGTGTCGTTCATCGTTAACTTTTTTTAAATGTTTGAGACCTTCAAGAACTAGTGACCAGTTTTAAGCACACTTTATAGAAAGTATCTCCATACATTTTTTGAATAAAAAATCGCTAGGACCCATAAGGGGAAAAAGGATAAAACTTTGGTACATCTTATACAAAAACGTTCTTCTCCTAAACCATTGATCAGACGTTTGCCAATCTACACACACACACACACATATATATATATATATATATATATATATATATATATATATATATATATATATATATATATATATATTATTTTGATGACATTTTGGATGGTTTATTTATACTATTCTACAGGTAACTGTTGAATTAATGAATAGTGATTAGCTCTATTAAGATATTCAATAGCGAGCCGTTAAATAGATGGATGAACTTTAGTTATTCAAACAAAATCATTTTAACCTTCAAACATTTTAATCTTATTTTCCAAAAATTATACAAGGGAATATAAATTCTAAAATCCTCTTTCCTGATTTTGATAAATCCATGTTGAGTTTTATGCACATATTCTAATTCATTTTAATTAATTATCATCTTTTCGTTTAGAACTTTGAATCATATTACTCACCTGAATATACTGGTTAACATTTGTATGTAATTCCGTACAGCATCTGAACAATGAACTATTTTTTTTACATTAACCTGCTAACCGATGTTGGCGGAAGACAAAGGGAAAGAATTGTGTTAAAAGAAACCCTCCCTTCCTCCTTTGACAGTAAATCTCCTTTACTTTCAAATTTCTTTTCACTTCTCTTATACATGGCCTAATACTATTTTGCTGCACAACTTTTCTATTATTTAATTAACTATATTTCAAATAGATTTACAGCCCATTTGGATTTTGCTTGTTTTCTTGGCAAGTCTGGATTTTATAATGGTATCTTTTTCTTTTACCTGAAATTGGCTCCGAAAATTTTTATTTGTTATTTTAAGAATCAGTTATTTCTGTTGTTGATAATATTTCACCATCAGATACTAAATCATTGATTTTCCATTTTGAAATTGGATACTTTCTATGTCAATCTCCTCTATATGTGGTACAACATTTATCACAGTGTATGTACCTTGTTCAGATGAGACATATTCAAACTTATTCTGGGTAATAAAACATTGTCACTGCCCATATAGCTACATTTGATGTGACTTCATTATGTTTGTATATGTCACACCTCAGTGAACATTGCATGATCTACCTTCATGCCAAGTAATTTTAAATTTTATTCAACTTTTCAACGTTGTTTAGATGAAAATCCTAATCATGCATTGGGGCACAGCGAAAGGATATTTTTTAATTTAAGTTTGATAAATCAGAGAACGATACCCCTCTATTTATTATATATACAGTACATGTATATATATATATATATATATATATATATATATATATATATATATATATATATATATATATATATATATATATATATATATATATATATGAGCTCAATATAGGAAATTAACAATCAAGAGGGTCTCGTACTTTCTGTAAATAATTGGATATTGTTTTAGTCCAGTAGACGTTCCAACTTATGATTATGGATTAGAATAACTTACAATTTCATAAGAACCTTGATGAGTACCTGGGCCTTCTCTTTCGAACAGCAACTTTTCCTTAAGACTGAGTCCCGAATGCTGGGAGGGTGTGTCACACACGAATATCAACCAAATAATTGACCAAATTAGTCCACACCCACCTTTAACACATAAACATAAACATTTTGTCGCATATAGACTAGATCTGTAGCTATCTTTTGTTTAAATGTACTATGAAGGTTTAATTTCATGTAATGATTTTTTTTTTAATTTACTCGATATATTAAGGATATAACAAGCAAATATACCGATTGAAGAATTTATCTTCAAGAGGTTCAGAATAAAGCACACAATAACTGGCTGAACATTAGGAAAAAAAACGGACCTCTAGAAATCCAGAGGTGGGATAAGGTGTCATGGAGGAGTAACCATCCCCTGTTGTGAAACCCGCCACGATGCCATAGTAAACTTAAAATTAGAAAGTAAAGAATGAATTCTCATCACATTTGGTACAGAACAACAGCTATCGAACAGGTAACTCAACATTTCATTTACTGAAACATAGTAATTGCAAACAATGTCGTTTTATCGACCGTAAAATAGCTGAACGTTCTAGAATTTGAACTTACCATATATGTACATGCTAGCACTCCATGACACAACGCATGCGCAAATACCCGATATTGCAAATGCGATTGCTGGACTTATGAAAATACCTGTAAAAGATAAAAAAAAAATTTTTTGATGAAATGTGTAAAATTATGTTAATAAACGCGATAGAATTAGAGTATGAAAGAAAAGGTACTAAAGCAAACACACACACACACAGATATATATATATATATATATATATATATATATATATATATATATATATATATATATAATATGTTATAATACATTGTAACCTCGCTTTTAAGACCACCTTACGGACTAACTGATTAGTGGTCTGATTAGTGAGGTGGTCTCTTAAATGAGGTATTTTACTGATTCAATATTATTGTAGAGACTATAAATGTATTGGCGTAAATATGAGGTGGTCTCCTAAGCGAGGTGGTGTTAAGGCGAGGTTTCACTGTATCAAAACGATGCATTATATAAATGCTTCAAATAAATACCTGCATTAGCAAAAGCAACCATTTTACTTTTCTCGGACTTTATTGCCCATGCCGCTATGACTCCATTTATAGTGGGAAAACAACATCCCTGTCAACAAAGTACTGTTAGTATTTTTAACTGATGTTGTCATAATGCTATGTATTCTCAAATTACGCCCGTTGTCTAGTACATAATTTTTATTGGAAAGGTGGTATACTTGACATATAGAATTAAAGATGTTCATATTACTAAGTTAACTCCAGTGTTGTTTTCCTTTAAAGCCTACCTTTTCTCCAGTTAAAGCAAGTTTGTAGTTATTAAGCCTTTTTTAATTAAACCTTACTTTTTATCAAATAAATGCGAGTTTTGAAAAAAAAAATTATGAAATCTAGGATTGACGCATTAATATGAATTTGGTATTGTCATTAGAATAAACTGGAGAAAATTATGTTGATTTATTTATTCTGTGCGCGCGCGCGCGCGTGTGTGTGTGTGTGTGTGTGTGTGTGTGTGTGTGTGTGTGTGTGTGTGTGTTTAAAAGGATTTCTAGATTAATAGTTAAGGCATACTTACCTCCACAAGCCCTTGAAGAATTCTTATGACAAACACCAGTACAACATTTACTTCAATTGCATTAGGGAGGACCAGTAACAAAACGCTGCTGACCAGAAAACTAATACCTGAGACCCTAGAACATAACATCATGTCATTCAGGTAATGAGAGAGAGAGAGGGGAGAGAGAGAGAGAGGATATCCGATCATCGTGTCTAAAACCATTGCCTGATAAAATTAAGTGGATAAGACAAATTACCGTTTACTCACCTGAAGAGAAAATAAACCCATAATGCCGATAGTAATTGTAAATTAGAATAACGAGAACTAGACTTAAAGTAAACTTTAAGTGATATAGTACGGCATCAAATCTCAATACAATGTACAATAATGCTTACACCTACTCTTAATAAATGATGAGTATGGTCTTTGACGATCGATTGTCGAATTCAATTTCACATCACTGCGTGATAAGCATTCGTAAAAACGTGTATCCTTTTGGTATATCAAATTAAGCTGTTATTCATTTGAAAAAAAAATTAAAACCCCAGTATATACAACATGATTTAAAACTTATCAAAAAGAGTATATAGTCTACTCAAATTTACTGATAGCTACAAGATACAATTTATGCTATTTCATTCAATGCATACACTAGTTATACATGTAATACATGAAAACAAGTAGAGCTTGTCGCAACATCGAATTTGGCCGGTCTTGACCTGACGAGTTAAAGTGGTGAGGTGGTCTGTTGGGTGAGGTTATGTTCGTATTATATATTCATTAAGACACTGCAAATTTATGGTCTGAAATGTGAGGTGGTCCCCTAAGAGAGGTGGTCTTTAGGCGAGGTTCCACTATAAATGTATTGCATGTATAATTGTGTTTTTTGTGGTCTCATAAATCATTTAATTTAAATGTTATTTCTTTCGTTTTTATTCTTTCTTTCTTCATGCATTGCGTATATATATATATGTTCTATTTACAATACGTGAAATCAATGCTAAAAACTTGAATACACGTTTCATATATGTTGTTGTTCAGGTATTTGAGTGTTCATTTCATTTTAGAGGTAAAATACGTCAAATCGTTTACTTACATTTTTGACGAAAATCTTGACGCCAGATAGCCGCCCAATAGTTGAGTACAAAATATAGCAACAAAGTATGCACAATAGAGATACTGAGTGGACGAAATTGTCCAAAACTCTTGTAAGTCCTGTGTACCGTTCTCAAAGCAATGAAGCTGCAATTAGAAATATTGATGATCGAAAAAAAAAAATTTTCTTTATCAGTGAAATGGATACACAACAGTTATATTCAATTGTTTTAAGTGAAATTGTTGTTCTGCCTTGAATTTGAGTTTTGAATAGTGTTGTATGCCACACTCGACACTTTTACAGTTATATGCTGGCGGTCAGTTTTAATGGTGGAGGAGAGAACCCGATTGCAATGCACCCGAGAAGAGACCACCGGCCTCCGGCATGTAAACTCGCAAACTCCCTCACAAAAATAAGCTTAGGTTCCAGCGAGGCTCAAACCTGCGCTGAACAGGATTGGTAGACCTCATGGTCCAAAAAGCGATGCTCTAACCACTTGGCCACGGAGGCCCTCTGTTGTTCGGTAAGTAAACCATATAATCATTGGAATAGGGTCTGTTTATTTTCATTTTTCATAATTCGAACAACACAACAGAAAAAGACTTTAATCTTCAATATATCGTTGTTCGCAAAATTAAGGGATAATCGAGACTGATCATCTTTAATCCCCATGAATGTTAGATCCGACTTAAGCTGTATCTCATTTTAACATTATAGTTTTTGTTTATCTAGAAATTTTCTAAACTGTATGGATTTTACTATACGTTCATATTTAGTTTGACATGTTTTGTTTTATATAAGCTAACCCGTGTATCTGAGTTCTTCGGAGTGTTTCGGTATCCATTATAAAGATTCCTACTGAGGTGGTGTCGATACAGACAGCACATTAAAATAGCACAAAATGTTGTGGAAAAGTGTCCTCGTCGCCGAGTAGTTAGATCGTGGCGCTTTAAACAATAAAGACTCTTACCATTGATCGGTGTGGGTTCGCGTCAAGTTGAAACTTGGCTGAAATTTGGGCAGCTATTCCAGTTTCCTTGTGGTATCTTCCCGATTACAATATAAAAATTGACCACCACCATATAACCGACATATTGTTGAGTGTAAAACAACAATAACATATAGCATAAACAAACGTTGTGAAAATCAGTACAAACATTCTAGAAAAGATTAAAATAATTCAATATTACCGGAAGTGAATTATGTGCTAGAAATTTCGATCACACATGGAATATGAATTAATCTGTATGTTTTTTATGGACTTTTCAAGGGTCGTAAATGGTATTATTTGCAAGGAATTTCATATATTTTCATTATCAAAAATAGTAATTTCAGTTTTGAGAAATACCGACACTTCATATTGTTGTTATTTAGATATATTGACTATTTATGTAAATCAATGACAAGAAGTTTTATAACGACAAATCAAACATGCACGCGCGCGTGTGTGCGCCATTGCTGGCCACTGGAGAATAGTAGCGCGAACAACTTCAAAATAATATGAAAATACATATGGTAACGAAATGATAAGTCTCTACCAAGTGCCCTTGTATAATGCTCATCGGAAATTATGATCTATTACACTAGTGACTATTTTCTCTCTTACCCCTAGAAAGCTAGGAATGTTTTCATCTGATTTTGAGACATGAACCATTATAATACAAACGGTACATTCATATCCCGTGAGAATGAGTAGTCCCCAAAATCCCAGGAACGCTGGAACAAATCTCTTAGGACAACACATCTTTGATATTAGTGGTGGCCTGTTTTTGTCTGTAAAAAAAGTAGTCATTTATTTTTTTTTTCATTTTGTATCGTGCTTTACGACAAAACTCAACATTTTATCAGTAATATGGTGGCGGTCGGTTTTTGATATTTAAAAAAAAATCTCAAATACCAAAGTATAAATCCAGAGGATGTCCAGGATGCAGAAACAAATCTGGTAAAAAATGACAAACACGGATCTCGAAAAACCCAGATGTGGGATCAGGTGCCATGTCGATCGGTCACACCCACCGTGAGTCCAGAGTCAAATCCAAATGAAATACGTGAGGAACGCATCCTCGTCACAATTGGTACAGACGTCTCAACAACAGCCAATGAAAAGACAACTCAACAGTTCACTTAGTGAAACAGAGTAATCGGAAACAAGACTATTATACCGACCGTAAAATTTGCGGAACGTTGACATCAAACGCTTTATATGAAATGTTCGTATGTTGAACACGCCGTGGCATATCGGATCATTTGTGAAATATAAACTCCATATGCGGGTGACTGTGGGATATTACTACTTAAATGTGGAAATTTACGATTGGAAAGCCAAAATCGTCGCGTTTGTCGTAAAGCTTAGTTGCCTATTTCCCGTCTGTATCTATAGTAAGTAAAATGTCTAAGTATGAAGCACGTGTGCTTGATTCTGTTGTATCTTTTAAGTTCTAGTATTTCGCTCGGATATATCGTTATCAAATGTATACAGTACTGATATTCAATCAAATGAACTAATAACATAAAAAATACATATAAAATGTTGAGATGTGAATCTGCTATACAAATTACATTTTGGTTGTTCCATAAATATTCATATCGTAAAATGTATTTTACGAAAATATATCTAGATCGATTTTCAATTGAAAAAATAAAATGTTTAGTAGTTTGGCGGATATATTACAGATGATACTTTTAGAAAGCTTTAAGAATTCTTATGATCGTTAAATCTATAATAGTTTCTATAATAGTTCTTAAAGGACTGACTTATACAAAATATATATAATGTATTAATTCCGAATCTGAAACATTGAACATAATCCAAGAAACCTTTTTCCAGTTTTCGAGTTCCGTCACAGTTTGTCATAATAGTGTGCAACTTCAGAGAAAAATGCGGGAACCATCACTTTCGGTTTACCATTTTAATGTACATTTGACCTTCAACATGAATATCATGAAGTGCTAAGTGCCATATTTGAAACGCAAATCACAGAACACAGATCACATGAAAGAACATATATCTTAACTTTATTCCTCACTAAAGAACTGAAAAAAAGAAGAAATTTGTCAATGTTAGGTCAGAGACAACTAAATAGTTCCCCAAAGGTGACAATGTTAACGTTTTCTCGTATATCTCAATCAATTTTCGAGTGAGTGTTGACCAATAACTTAAACATGGATCTGTTCGGCGTCCTTTCCAGAATTATATTATGAACTCAAAACTCAAAAATGAGTAAATGTATCATTGTTTTTTGTTTGTTTTTCCTTTTTTGGTCATATGGCCATATCTTAACCGCTCCAACAGTTTCGCAGTGAGTGAACAGTGAAAACTCAACTCAGACACTTTTCAGGAAATTGGTTTTTATTCAATCAAAGTATCTGTACAAATTATGCTGATTCAGCATTTACATTTTTAGTACATTATTTTATTGTACAAAAATATAAAAAATATGTTCAGTGATACAAAATATAACAATCAGACAAAACACCTTACATTCAAAATAGCATTTCCGCTTTCCCTACACTTTTTCAATCAACCAATTCCCGGGGTATTGTCTATGATGAAACGAAACCAAATGCGACCATGAGCGAAAGTCACGTGATCTGAATACAAACTATTAAATCTACTACTTTTCGTGAATAAAAACTTTAAAATTGCAACAGCAGTTGCACAATGTATAATCTATTCACAAAACCAATACAAATGGTTGAAATTCGTGCAGTCCTTATTTCTTTCAGCTGTACTTCTATTTGTAATGAGAACTAGTTTTTAAATTATGGCATAGAATCTTGACAGCGAATACAACACACCTGAAAATGTTTGCCCCTGGTTATTTTTGCCCTTACTCGACATAAAACATATTTATTCTGTCTAAAATTCGCCCTATACAACACGTCTTAATTATACCCGTGCTTTAATTGTGTATCTAGAAAATTTGGCTTCCGTTCAAAAAATTGAAAATTGCCATCTCATCTAAAACCGGAAATGGCAAAAGGTAAATAAGGGCGAAAACGTCCATACAAACAGTACATCCAATTTGATTATACGCGTCATTATATAATGGTAAAGATTTAAAAGACGTGCAAATTTTGGCATTATGATATAAGTAAACGCAAAATAGAGCATGGGAACTGAGCGCCTTAATTAGTTAATGGTAATCGTACAATTATATAAGCATGTTGTGAGAACAGTCATATAGCTATATAATTAATAGAATATTGAATTATCAAACTCGTACATAATTTTATATATATATATATATATATATATATATATATATATATATATATATATATATGGGGGATGCGCATGTTTTCGTGTAGGTGTGTGCGAATGAAAGGTCAACAAAAAACATAGCCCACCATAATAATGATAATGTTACTTGACATAACTTTCTGCACAGGTAAGTTTTTCTTTTCTAAATTAAAGCGTAGATAACACACACAAAACAAACACACACACACACACACAAACACATACACACTGAAAACAATTCATTTTAAGATTACAATCGGTAATGCTTACTAACACTTCCCATTTCAATTGATTTTCTTTTACTATTTTGTTTAATTTGTGTTTTTTTCTGATATTTTGTATTTTTAAGTATTTTTAATAAAGTATACTAACGCGATATCCAAGGCTTAGAACAAGAGTTATCGTTATCTCCTCTTATCGACTGGTCACACTCGCCGTGAGTCCACAGTCAAGTCCAAATGAAATACGTGAGGAACGAATCCTCGTCACATTTGGTACAGACATCTCAACAACCGCCAACGAAAAGGCAGCTCAACATCTCACCCAGTGAAACAGAGTACTCGCAAACAAGACTATTATAATCGCCAACAAAATGACGTTGTGACATTAGGAACCTTATTTCTCAAAAGAGACAGGAAATACTTTCAGGGTATATCTAAGACCAATGTCTACTGGTAGAGCGTTCGACTTGCAAGCGGAAGGTCGTGGCTCTGAAATTAATTTCAATAAACATGTGAATGAGTAAATGCATTTGTTTAAAAGACAGAATAAAATTGCTTTTAAGATGCTACGCGATATATTTTGTGTAAATACCCCCTTCCCTTCAATGACAAGTTGTGCAAAAGGAATACAAATTATTTTGCCCAGGTACGCTCTTAATTCACACATGAGAGATTTTTTTGTCTAAAAATCATAACTCATTTCCGCTTCCTACACAGACACGTATATTTCTGTCCTACATATCGTATTTTTAAAATGCGACAATTAACCCTTCTTTGCTCATACTTGGTTGTTTAGGTGTTACAGCTTTTTAAAAACAGATCCAGAAATTCCTGATAGAGATTCGGGGGAGACTGGAGAGTAACTCCAACCTGTTGATATAATGAGAGAGAGAGAGAGAGAGAGAGAGAGAGAGAGAGAGAGAGAGAGAGAGAGAGAGTATCATAAAATGGTTATGGAAACTTTAATTTTATGTATATATATATATATAATTGTTCATCATTCTACAATATATAATCATGACAAACATTTAATGTCATTGTGTACAATCAGAGACGTATCTATTGCAAACGCAAAATAAAATTTTGATATGAAATGAATTATTTTGTCTGTTTCGTAATAAACTGATAAGTACTGTATCGATTTCCTTGTTATCTCTCAGGTAAAGGTATACGTATACCCAAATTATGTAATTCATTTAAATGTCAATACAGGGACATATACGCGATATAACGCACACCTGGTGAGGACCATGTGAGTGACATAATGGGCGATAACTCGTACTTCCGTTAAGTGTTGAATATAGCTGGTGATGAAATAATGAATAATATAAGTGGGCATGTATCAAAAAAACAAAATGGCATTCTGGGCATTATTCGTACCGACCTCACATCGGAAAGTTCGTAGTCATCCTAATTGGATCAAAGTGAATCAAATCTACCCGAATTTAGTAATTTTATTTATCTGTTTGAGGAAAACACAAAATAAAACTCTAAAATAGACTGATTACTTCGGTATCTATTTATAGTATTACTGGTCAACTCGTATCCAAGTCAAATTGGCACCGAGTGATTTCGACTATTTGGAAATATGGAAATCGGCACTTAGTGTGGTTGAATCGGCACTTGGAAAAAAAAGTTTTGGCATGTGTTGATATTAATTAGAAACTTTAAAAATGTTCATAACGGCACAAATGAAGATTCATCTCAGTGGGTTCTAAAAGTAATTTTTATGAGCAAATCTAATAATTTAAGTAAAAACTCAAATTAACTTACATTCCATATATTTTTTTAAGTTTAAGATATTATTGCCAATTGCAATTATATTATAATAATATAATAGACAAACAGGCGTTCTGATGTAATGAAAAGAAAAAAATTGTTAGTAGAATACGAAAAATGTAAATTCGAATTATTCATATACATGTTTTACACAATGCAGAATTTAAATACATGATATCAAAGTATAGGCATCGGAACAGGGGGGGGAGCTTATCCCGCCACTTTTTTTGCAAAGATAGACATAGGTGTTGAAAATTAGGGCTTAGCCCCCAGACGTTTCTGGCGTGTGTGTGTGTGTGTTTTAAGTTGGTTTAGCCCCCCCCCCCCCACTTTCAATTTGCTTCCGACGCCTATGCATAGTGTCGATAATGAAATTACTTGGAAGCAACTGCCGAAATCACTTGCACTTTCCGAAATTACTTGATACCAAATCAACATGAAAGAATATACCTATGGATTCTGTTTTATAGTACCGATGTCACTAGGTGTCAATATGCATAATCTCACTGAGGTGCCGAGAGAGCCGTCGTGGCTCCACGGTAGAGTGCTCGATTCGCAACCGGAGGGTCGCGGGTTCGAACCTCGGCGGAGGTGACTGGTTTTCCCTGTCCTTAGGATGAGACAGTAAAAACCGAGGTCCCGTTTCATGTTGTAAATTTTGAATTTACTGGATGGGTGTAAATACAAAATTTACAACATGACAAAAACATGTCACCTGTGTCACAGTAGGTATCGCATAAAGAACCCTGGGCCGTAAGTGTCGATCATAGACCACACTTTGAAGCTTTTGAAGCCTTTCACCAGCATTTGGTGACATCTCTATACGAGTAAAAGATTCGTGAGTGGGACGTTAAACAACAACAATTGAGGTGTCGATGAAAGTCACTTCTTTCCGTGCAGCTCACCTCGAAAATAGGAATACCTAACTTAAATTTAAACTTTGAATCATTTGGCTGAATAAAAGTCTAATATCTTGCTGGAGTTGTTGAATAACGTTTTTAATATTCTCTACATAATACAAATTCCATGGAGATGGCCGTTTACAATTTTAAAAACGTCTCCCGCCGGACAGGATTTTGTGTGCTTACTGTGATGTCATTAGTCAGCGGTTACAAATATTCCCAGGCATATCAAATGTACTTAAGATTAGGAAAGTAATTAAATGTGCATTAACTTGAATTTTTTTCTTGTCCTGAAATGTATTCTTCTTCTGATAGAAAGATGGCCGCTAAAGGGTGGACGCTTAGCATACAAAAAATTGAAATCGCCTTATTTCAATTACTTTAAATGAGCTCAGATTATGAAGAATAAGTATTGTACTAAACAATTTAATTATCAACTTTACCATTACAAGAACTGAACCATATAAAAAAATCTTGATTTTTAAAAACATACAATATGATTTTGATTCTAAAAAAACGTTTGTAATATAGCAGAAATTGTCTCAACGTTTTTGGTACCCAACTCCAAATGGGATCTTAACCATGTTATTATGAATAAGATACTTTACTCTTGTTCCAACCATAAACACCTTACAAGCAGAGGTACATAGCAGGGTCCAGCAAATGTTCTACCAAACCTTTATCTTTACTCCTTACCAAGATATTGACAGCCGTTAGGGAGAAACTTCAGCAATACTGTACAGTTGCTTATTCCAGAAGCGGTGTAAATCAGACGTGGATACTTAAAATTTCTAAACAACTTTTAGAAAATTTGAAGGCACACAATTTTTCTCAAATTCAGTTTCAAAACATACGACTTCTCTACTCTTTAAACAGCTATTCCACATAAAAATTAAAAGAAAGACTATTTAGCATCATAGATAACTGGGTTTTTTTTCACTAAAGGTGGTACCCGAAAATATAAATATCTATTGATTGGTTATCATGATACTTATTTTGTCAAACACCACTCTGATTCTACACATAAATATATTGAAGTTTATATAAAAGATATGCTGGAATTTCTAATATATTTATAACATATTTGTAATGCTCGGAGAAAAAAATAGACTGTCGGCACGTCGGTGGGAACAAATTGTGCCCCCAAAAAACTGTCGGCACTTCTGTGGAACCAATTGTGACCCTTCATTGGCCGACCTGTTCCTTTATTCATACGAAGCAGACTTCATTAAGAAACTGCTGTATCAAAAGTAGAAAAAGCTAGCGGTGTCCTTTAATTTGACATTTAGATATATCGACGACGTTTTGTCAATTAATAATGACAATTATCATGCATATGCCAATGCGATATATCCCAGCGAACTAGAAATTAAAGATGCAACAGAATCAAGCATACATGCTTCATACTTAGACATTTTACTATAGACACAGACGGGAAATAGGCAACTAAGCTATACGACAAACGCGATGATTTCGACTTTCCCTTAGTAAGTTTTCCACATTTAAGTAGTGATATCCCACAGTCACCCACATATGGATTTTTTATTTCACAAATGACCCGATAGGCCAGGTCGTGTTCAACATATGAACATTTCATATACAGATCTACCATACTCACTGACAAATTATTGACACAGGGATATCGAAAACCGTGTTTGGTGTCAACGTTCCGCAAATTGTACGGTCGGTATAACAATCTTGTTTGCTATTTCTCTGTTTCAATGTGTGAAATGTTGAGCTGCCTTTTCGTTGGCGGTTGTTGAGATGTCTGTACCAAATGTGACGAGGATACACTCCGCACGTATTTCATTGGATTTGACTGTGGACTCACGGCGGTGTGACCGGTCGACAGGCGATGCTTACTCCTCCCTGGCACCTGATCCGACCTCTTGGTTTCCAGAGGTCCGTGTTTGTCCATTTTACCAGACTTGTGTCTATATCCTGGATATCCTAAAGATTTATACTTTGGTATCTGAGATGTTTTATATATCATACAATGATGTCTCTTTGCTCTGTTTTTCGATGAAATAAGACAGTTAACACAGATATGAATGAAAAATGTCATTCAATGAAAATCGACGAAAAATGTGGATGTGGACTTTTGTAAATTTTTAACAAAACAAATAAAATGTATATGTACAAGGAATAAAAATATTCTTAAAATCATAAAAAGGTGGCGTCAAAATTATACCATGAAAATCACTCACAAGTGTGAACTCAGGCGGGATTGGCGCTATGCATATCAATTTCATAAACAATTTAAGACGCTCTCTGTCGGACAGAATACAATGAACGAGAAAAAGTCATACATGGTATCCTAAATGATATCATTTGGTCATGATAAATTCTCATAGACTAGATTAGATAGATGTATTCTTACCTCGATGGTTAAAGAAATTTCCTTCCGAAAGGGTGATTACTTCAGTAGTTAGTTTGTCTTTCTGTGTCCTGTTTAGTAAATGATAATATGATTCTTTTACTAAATTTAAAGGAGCATTAGTTGTGTTTTCCAAAAATAATTATTTCGATTTTTATACTTACTTGCACGTGATGTACAATAACTAAAAACAGTCATAAAAATCTTATAGTCCTATATATTTGGCGAAAATAAGGTCAGGTTCAGTGTGATGTTGAGTTAAGTTGAATTAATTGCAATCGATTGATCGTGTTTTCCGAGCAATTATCACTAACTATATAGGAATTTAAGAACATGTATTCCTGTGTATATCTCTCTTAGTTATAGTATATTGACCTTAGTAGCAAAAACACAGAAAAACAGCTAATGCCCCTTTAAAAATAGTGTAACCATTTTCATCAGCAGTTTAGTGACTTTGCAAATCTCTTGTCTTCTCATATCTACTACAGCATTACCTTTTCTATGCAACCAATACTAGGCAATTTCGTAGACAACTTTTATATCCTGGAAAATTGAAATACTTCTTGTGATGAAAACACTATACATTGTGCGTCATACTCCAACCATTTACATTTGATGTGGTTTGATCAATACCTATTCAGAGTCGCACACAGATCTGAAGCAATTTTTATAAATTCATGTGACGATGGCATAGCAAAATTACACAGTACTGATCTATAGTTATACTTTACCATATGATGCACATCACTTTCATTCGTGGATCCTTTTGGATGGAAGTTTCTATAAAGTGATGTAACAGCAAGATGCATTATTATCTGTTTTATCCAAATGGAACAGTTACCGTCGTTGGGCATGAATTGAAATTTAATAGTCCTTTAATATAACTTCAATATATGTTTCAATTTGATCTATGATAAAGAATATGACGATCACAGCTAGCAAAAAGCCGCTACAATTATTACCCACGTTTTGTAAAATTAAGGGCATACAAACTATAAAAGTGGATTGTATTATTCTATTAAAAGTATAATATATATTTGACCTTTTATACAAATATAATGTATTTTTGTTTGTTTGTTTGTTTATTTGTTGTTTTTTTTTATCATGACCGAAAAAACATGTCCCAATGTCGTAATCAGTAAAACAAAAACGAAATTGAATGTGAATAAGAGGTGGGGGAAACATTTGTATTCTTACATGGGTGGTAGGCAATGTATGCATTCAATGTTAAACTGTTCTACGGCAATATATCTGTTTCGCCTTTATTTGAACGACATGATCTTGAACGTCACGATACGCAACCACGTTTTACTTACTATAGACATAGACAGGAAATTAACAACCAGATTATGCGACAAACGAAACGACTTCGAATTTTCAATCGTAAATTTTCCATATTTAAGACATTACATCCGGCAATCACCTGCATATGTTGTTTATATCTCACAAATGATCCGATATGTGAGGGCGCGTTCAACATAAGAGCATTTCATATATAGAGGTAAACTACTTACTGTCTAGTTATTGACACAGGTCTATCGAAAACTGCGTATTAACGTCAACGTTAGGCAAATGTTATGGTCGGTATGATAGACTTGTTTGCGATTATTATGTTGCACTAAATGTAATGTAAAGTCGCCTGAGCGGTTGTTGAGTCGTCTGTACCGATTGTGACGAGGATTTGTCCGTCACATGTTTCATTTGAATTTGACTATGGACTCCAAGAGGGTGTGACCGGTCAACAGGGGATACTTCCTCTCACCTGACCCCGCCTCTGGGTTTCCAGAGGCTTGCGTTTGTCCAAAATTCAACAACTTTGTATATATATCCTGAACATCCTGAAGGTTTATACTTTGGTATGTGAGACATCCACGCGAATGAAGAATTAATTCTATTATATAACAATGCAAATGCTCTTCTTCTTTAGAAATTTTAGATTTTATAGGATGAGGATAGAACATTGAAGTCGGCCTGGCTCAGTTGACGGGACGTTAAACAACAATACAACAACAACAACAGGATAAAAAATTGATAACTAAACTACACCACTAACGTTATTTAGTTTTTTGTTTCGACAACTTTATTTTAAGTATTTATATCAATTTATCACCTGCAATCAGTGTTTATGCCTTTAAAACTATCTGAATTGCTTTTTTTTTCTTCAAATTTCTATCATTTGATGCGCACAATCACACTACGTAGTAATAAGAATTTAAAGTATCGCATAGATAGTAAATCAAAATCGAAAATGTAACGGTCGTAATAACGCCCTCTTGCAACAAAAATATTTTACTATCTAAACCTGTGCTATCCGCTTGATTGACAGTAGAATGTTGAATGTCTATATCAATTGTATTCCAGAATTGTTTTGATATCGATTTTATGGGCATTGCATACTAACAGGGATAACTGGCTCTTTCCGAACAACTGGGTCGGTAAAGATTCTTAGTCTATACTTAAGTATGAATACTTAAGTAACTTTTTTCTTACTTAAGTGATTGAGAAATTTCTTCAATGTGGGTAAAATTCTTAAATATAATTCATGAACTTACTTAGCACTTAAGAATGTGCTTAAAGTACTAAAGAGGACTCCTAAATGATTTAAAAATGTCTTAAGTTTTCTTTTTTATAAAGAAATGCCATGTTAGAGAAGAAATTTTAAAGAAAGGTTGTAACAAAAAATTCTAACAATTCTGTAATGTAAACTTTAGTACAGGCAGTGTGACTTCGCGGGAGACTTATTATATGAAACAAAATAAGAAATTAATATCTTGAAAGAAATTCAACTCTGGATAAGCCTGTTACTCTGAGAATGCCTGTTACATGCATGCAATATCTGCAGTAATTGATCAAGTTTATTATAAGAGGATGTCGGGTCAGTTTTAATTTCTAAGCATCAAATTTTTGAGCTTTCAAAATCTCAGAAAAAAACAGTCATCTTGAGTTTCATTCGGCTTTATTCACGCTTTGGTGGATACCAAATCGATGTTTTGGTTGGCAGACTCTATTTACAAACTGGGCTTCTCCCGATTTTTTCTTGGTAACGTGCTTAAGTATTACTTAGCTAAGAATTACTCATACCATCTTTGTGAATTTCACTTAAGAATTATTTCTTAGCTAAAAAATTATTTTGTACTTAAGTGTTACTGTAAGTATAATACTTAGGAATCTTTATGAATACCGGCCCTGGTCCCATCACGTTTGAGATTTGCAATGATCTATTGTTCTCGACGTTGAGTCCATTAATATATCTAATTTTTCGTATTCTAGTGGACTTTGAATTTCGATTATCCATTGGTATTTCTTCATTTTCACTTGATCCTACATCTGGGTTCCAGGGGAGGGGGGGAGGCGTAGTCGAGTTGTTAAAGCAACTTGCTTTAAACTATAAAGTTCTTCGCCTTTGATCAGCAGGGGTTCGAGTCCCGCTGAAGACTAAGCTAACTTTATGTGCAAGGTTACCAGTTGTGACAGGCGTAGGGTCTCTTTCCTGGTCCATTGTAACCTGGTTCTCTCCTCAGCCATTATAAGTAATTACCACCATATAAATGAAAAATTGTTGAGCGTGGTGTTGAACGTATTTAAAACAAACAGTCTACTTTTAGAATCCCCCGAAGTGTCGAATGTTTGTCATATGTTGTTTCTACACTTCGGTAGATTTCTTTTTATACCATATATGTGCGTTTCTTGTTAGCAATCACCATATATCGAACTCTTAGACAAAATAATAGAAATGTACCCTTATAAAATGTCTTATTGTACGTGTTATGTAACCATGGATATGTTGTTTGTCTATTGTCTATTGTAGTTCATTTCGCTAAACTGTAACAGTCTTACTGGACAATTTAAACCAATCATCTACACAGAATCCAGTTATACAATGCAATTAAAAACATAAAATTGATATACATTTTATGCTCTACATCAATGCATATTAATCGGCATTTCTGGTAAATAACTTGCTTTTGACATTTTTTGTCATATTTTAAATTTCTATTTTGTTTTGGGAACATAGGAGGGATGTAAAATGGGGGAAATGTTAGTAATGTAAAATGAAAGCAATAACTGTTATAAAGGTGACAACTTTTTAAGATACCTGCTTTAGCCCATTATCGCATCTTCAGCATAGAGCATCAGTGTAATCCGTTGCAACTAGGCTACTATACAAGGCATATACCGGAATTATACATTTCTTCAACGGATGTATCAGTAAAATGTATTGCAAAGTTTTGTCAAACCCTTCTTCTGTTTGCTATAGACATTTTTAGGCATGATGTCTTGCAAGGCTTTAGGTTTTTAAAGACCATGTGAATGGGATTTTTCAAGACTCTAGGGATCCAGGTAATATTACCAACGTAATTTATAGTTTGAAAAAAAACAACAAAACAAATGACGATAGTTTCTGTCAACTACACTTAATCTGTTGAGCTCCAATTCAAAATAGTTGGTAATTTTTTAAAGAAAACGTGGTATCTTACAAAGCCACAATTTCAATCTAAATGTTTAGCCAAAACGTTTTGAACTGTTAAAAGGTGGATATCATTGCTCTTAACGAAATTAGAATTTATATCCAAAATTTCATTATATTCTTCAGACAACTACTATTTTTACATATTAAGAATGAGTGTTTGGTAAGGATTTATTTGTCGGTCCTACTTCACTGCAACTTGTCTCCAGCCTCAGTGAGTTAGTGACAACTCGACATTGAAATTGACTATTTGGACAGGTAATTACAGCTGTGTTCTGATGCATTTTGGAATATAGTTGACTTGCATCTGGTTATCCAGTGCTTCATTAAACTGTTAGATAAATCAGTTTGTTGGAGTTCACCTCAACACTGCTAAAAGGACAAGTGTTCTCTGAACAAGAAAAGTGATTTTTATATCTTTCTTTTAAAAACGGACATTAGCTGTGTTTGCTTCCAAAAATTATTTCGATTTTTTCTACTTTTACTATTTGTCTTTAATGTTGATAACAAATATATTTTGTGAAAATAAGGTAAAGTCCAGTGTTGCATTAGTAAGGTTGAGTTAATCAGTTTAAAAATGCGAAACCTGGGATTCTCAAGCAATTTTCACAAATATCTAAGAATTTAAGAATTCTTATGCCTGTATATATCTCTTTTTTCTTAATGTATATCAATCTAAGCAGTAAAAAAGAGCGATAATTTTTATCAAAAGACAGCTAATATCCCTTTAATCACATTACCAACGTTCCGGTGCTAAAATAAGGATATACAATAAAATGAGCATCGATATTCTGAAACATAGAAGTCCATTTCATTTTTTTTTTCAATTATTAAAGATGATTAGCACATACGCAATATTCAATTGATTATATGGTTCAATTACCGAAATACATCCCCTCTCCTAATACAACTGAATGTAACCGTTATATAGAATAGTGAATGATGCTGACAGTTTGTTCTTATTACTGTATGTATTTTAAAAAAATTTAGATATTATTGTCACAAAGTATTTCAGTTGGATTTCAAGAAGAAATGTGATTAGCGCGTTGGAAGAAATTGCCTTTACATTTTGGTAGCAAGCTTTCATTGGTTTAACTCGTGAAAAAATTATGAACAAAATATTTCATAGAGTTGATTAAATACTATATAATTGTTTAATTTCACAGGGAGAAAATTTAGCGTTTTTCTGAGACGAACTTCTTCACGGGTATTAAATTTCGCGCAAGACCATTTCCAAAACAGATGTGTTATAGGAGTTTATTTATAAGTAAAACTTACAAATATTTTGTGATTCGTTTCTACGAAACCTGGTTATATATGAATGCATTTTAATTGGAAACAAATTAAACAAATCAACAACCGCCAATGAAAAAGGCAACTCAACATTTCACTTAGTGAAACAAAGTAATCGCAAACAAGACTATTATACTGACCGTACAATTTGCGGAACGTTGACATCATACGCGGTTTTCGATATCCCTGTGTCAATAATTTGTCAGTGAGTAGTTTACATTTATATATGGAATGTTCATATGTTGAACACGCCCTGACATATCGGATCATTTGTGAAATAAAAACTCCATATGCGGGTGTCTGTGGGATATTACTACTTTAATGTGGAAAATTTACTATGGGAAAGCCGAAATCGTCGCGTTTGTCGTATAATTTAGTTACAAATTTCCCGTCTGTGCCTATAGTAAGTAAAATGTCAAAGTGTGCTTGATTATGTTGTATCTTTAATTTCTAGTTCGTTGGAATATATCGTATTGACATATGTATGAAAATTGTCGTTATTAATTGACAAAAATCTTCGATATATCTAAATGTCAAATTAAAGGACACTGCTAGCTTTTTCTTCTTTTGATTCAGCAGTTTCTGAAAGAAGTCTGCTTCGTATTAATAAAGGAACAAGTCGGTCAATGAAGGGGCACAATTGGTTCCCATAGGAATGCCGACAGTTTGTTGAAAGACCACGTCTCCGACCATTATAAATATATTGTCTGTTAGAAATTCCAGCATCTTTTTTATATCAACTTCAGTATATATATGGATAGTGATGTTGGAAAAAATAAGTATCATGATAACCAATCACTAGATATTTAAATTTTCGGATACCAACTTTAGGTAAAAAAAACAGATGTCTATGGTGCTAAAAAGTATTTCTTTTAATTTCTTATGTAGAATAGTTGTGCAAAGAATAGAGAAGTCATATGTTTTGATACTATGAATTTGAGAAAAATTGTATGCCTTTAAATTTTCTAAAAAATTTAAGTATCCACATCTGATTTACACCGCTACTGGAATAAGCAACTGTACTGTATAACTAAAGTTTCTCCTTAACGGCTATCAGTATCATAGTAAGGAGTAAATATAAAGGTTTGGTAGAACATTTGCTGGACCCTGCTATGTACCTCTGCTTGTATAGGGTTTTATGAAGTTTAGGTATCCAATTTATATATGGTAGCTCAAAATCAGTTTCGGTTGTAGTACATCAAAAGAGCGTAATACGGACACGTGATTGTGAAGGATTTTGTTCTTTAAAAATTAGCTACATGTGTATATCATGTTATATTTTATAAACTATAACACTAAATAATTATTATATGTAAAACTCGTTTGTATTTCACAAATTAATTTTAAAGCAACCCCAACAGTTATATACATCACTGTCATTGTACCATGACACTAGTGACAGAGTCATTATTGTGTATATGCATTTCCATACATGGAAAGTGCAACACTCTTAATTTCATTCTCATGATAAAATACAAGTGAGAGGTATAAACATTATCTTCTAAAGTAATCATTAAGTAAACATGCACTTTCAAATGTTATATTGGCAATATATTTTACAAATGGGTTGGTGGGGTTATGATTATATATTAAAGGGGCATTTACCAAAAAATTATTTCAACGTCTTTTATTTTTACTGCTTTTTCTTGATGTACAATAACAAATAAGAACTATACACAGGTATAAAACATACTATTTTCCTATCTATATTTTGAATATAAGACCAGGTCCAGTGTGGTATTCATATACAAATAGTAAGGTTGAGTTAATGTATTGCAGTTGAAAAGGTGCCAAGCCTGGGTTTCCCATGTAATTTGCACAAAATATATGGGAATTTAAGAATTTTTAATGCCTGTGTTTATCTCTTTTTTTTGCTATTGAATATCAATCTAAGTTAAGAAAGGAAAACACAGTTTTTGAGAAAAACAGAGCTACTGCCCTGTTAATGATTGATTATCTGTCAATTACACCTCATGACCTAGTGTTTGAAGTGAAGACCAATTGTCAAATGGAGTTATGGATGTCAAAATTGTCTTCTTTTATCTTCTTTAAGCTACATTTATCAGTATACATTTTTTCTTGCATTTTATCGTAAATTGAAATAAAACAAAAAATGAGTATATTTTCTATGATGATAAATTTGCCTTGATAAGGAATACATACTATTCATACACCTCAAGAATGGAAAAATAATCACAAAGGAAACATACTTATTAACTTCAGTGTCATGGACTCTACATAAATGATCTTGGATAAATACAGATTTTATCTGTTACTCGCCTTAGTTAATAAACATACTGTTAGATGTCAAGAGCCGGTCTGGTTCAGTCGGTAGCGCGCTGGACTCTTGATCGTGAGGTCGTGAATTCGAGTCCAACCGGCTGCAGGTCGGTTTCCTGTCCTTCGGGTGAGACAGTAAAACCCGAGGTCCCGTGTCACAGTAGGTGTCGGCACGTTAAAGAACCCTCACTGCTCAGTGGTCTCAAGCGCCGAGCATAAGCCCTGCATTTGGTGACGTATCCATATGAGTGAAAGATTTTTGAGTGGGACATTAAACAACAATAAACAAACGTTAGATATCAAAAGTTTTTAGCGGCGGCTATTACGAGGTGTAAAACGATGGGAACGCTGAAGCGACTGGGCTACACTACATATAGGTAAGATCTAAACATGGAAAACAACATAAGCGTGTATAAAGATGACATGAGAAAAATGGCAAAAAAGAAATATATCCCAAATAATGTACGTAAAGCTGTTAAGGAGAGCAAACATCCCTTAACGCATGTTATGTCCTAATCAACCCAATTTAATCAAAATTCGATCTTAAGTGCACTCTTTTCCGATTTTCGTGTGTAACGAAGATCTGATGAAACCCAACAGAGAGGTAAAATCTAATGACCCAGAGTTCGTGAAATTTTTCATGCATAAACATATTGTATTATACTCAAATGCTCCCGTTGACAAATCATGCCTTTGATTTCTGTGGCCAGAAATTTGATTGGTCATAAACGGAGGTCACATGACTTGACCCGTTCAGTCGGCTGTCATTAGATCTTCGTTCAAAATGCATATATGTAGACGGAATTTTAATTAAGATTGAATCAGGCCAAGACTGAAGTCATGCTTTAGACTCAAATAGTGATTTTGAGAAAAATGACAATTTTAACCAACACATGCCTTGATTTCAACCTTACTTGACCTGAGTAAATTTTTCTTCAAATAGTGAATTCACAAGTCATATTATATATATTCTAAAAATTCAGAGGCCATTTTCCTTAAACACTATACAGAACTAGATATATTTGTGAAACACTGATCCCCCACAATGGAAGCAAAGAAATAAATTTCACATAATTTAAACATTAAGGTCAAGATCAATGGTCAGACAAACCATATTTCGAGTATGAAAAACTGATTATCTATAACAAACTGTCAATTTAGTAACATTTAAAAACATATGTGCATGTATGACAGAGATAATGAGCAGAAACTATAAATTTCTAAGGGGCGCAACTCTGTCAAGAAATAATTCGACAAATCCCAAAATTATAACTTGATCTAGATATTCTCATGATGTATCTATATACCAAATTTCAGTTAAATGTGTGCATGGTAACAGAAATACTGCACGGAAACACTAGAAGTATTAGTCTCCCTTTAGTAACATCATCTACAAGTCTAGGCAATATATTAGTGTATTAAAATGTTCTTAGTCTGTTGACAAGATTGCGAATATAATGTTCATAAAATAAAACATCAATGAAATAATGGTCGGTTTCATTGTGCCAAACAATTAATTTACATTTCTTGTGAATCGTACAAAACGTTGACACCTGATTTGCATGAAGTATTCTTTTACTTCCCTTTTTTTTTTCTTTCAATTCTAAGTTGTCACTACTAAATGAAACTTCATATTTCTTACTTTTAAATAACTCATTAAGGTTTGAAAATATTGTCCATGAAAGAACTAAACATTTTACTTCAGGCAGAATGTTATAATCAAGTATTCCATTAGGACTTGCAGCTAACCACTGCTCATTGGTACAAATACTTAAGCCACTCTCAGGAACATTAGTACCATGGGAAATAAGATGTTGTTTGGCTAATCCCTCAACCTCAGTACCATATCTTGTGGACTTATTTACAGAAATTTAAAACATTTTGGATACATTTGCTCTCTCAAAAATATCTGGAGATCCGTGTTTTCCGTCACTTGCAGTGATTCTATGTCGTCTTGAATCCTTCCATAAAATGTCACT
Organism: Atrina japonica; assembly: GCA_030159075.1. NCBI lineage: Eukaryota > Metazoa > Mollusca > Bivalvia > Pterioida > Pinnidae > Atrina > Atrina japonica. The sequence continues at coordinate 977,925 of BROG01000056.1, forward strand.
CTGTGTGACCGTGGCACGTTTTAACACCTCCACTTTTTCATTTGTCGAGAAAATGTATTCCGAATAAAGGTTTGTACAGTGCATACATGAAGTCATGGAAACATGTTCTGTATGACGCCAAGTCAGATAACTGATCTGCTTTGGTGAACAAGTATATCTTTTATCTAAAGGGGCATTAGCTGTATTTGCCAAACATATTTCGATTTTTGTCTACTTTTACTACTTGTAGTTGATGTAAAATAACAAATAAGAGCTATACAAAGGCATACAAAATCTTATATTCCTATATATTTTGTGAAAATAAGGTCAGGTCCAGTGTGGTATTCATATACAAAACGTAAGGCTGAGTTAATCAATTGCAAGTGAAAAATAGCCAAGCCTGGGTTTCTCAAGCAATTTTCACAAAATATATAGGGATTTAAGAATTTGTTTGTTTGTTTATATCTCTTTTTTGTTATTTTATATCAATCTAAGTAGTAAAAATGGAAAATGATTTTTTAGAAAAAACACAGCTATGCCCCTTTAATACAGTACCTCCAATTTGAAAAAGTGGAGCAAGCTCTGATTTTCCAACAGATTTGATAAAATATTAATTTGATATGAAGAATGAGATGTCATGAACAACTGGATTTGCCAAATTATCATCGATGATACTAGCACCTTGCTTAGGCTTTTTAAATTCTATTTGTGATAGTGTTCTTGGTTCCACATTCCTTTTGGTGCCCCTATTGCGCGAAGCTGTCTCATCTGTGCAGCTAACACCTGCACTGTATTAAATGAATTGTAAAATGCACATCATGTAAGACAATAAATGGATATCAAGATAAAATGCATGCATGTATTTTAATGATACACAGCATTTCTGAATGGTTACTACTTTTTGTGAACCTAACCTCAGTTAAATGTCAGATTTTTATTGTCCCTGTGTATATTTTACATGATATTTTGATATTGTAAATTGTCTAAAAGTGACCTTGTTCAGATAAAGAGCTATCCTAACTCCTGCATTAATAGTGTATGGTAACATTAACCTCTATCCATGCATCTACATTGTACTACACGGGCATCACTTTTGCATCCTAGGCCCGCTATACCAGACTCAATACCTGAACATGCATCTCACATTGACTACTTCAGAATACTGTGTGCATAGAATACACCAGTGTGTGTGTTTGTGTGTGTGTGTGTGTGTGTGTGTGTGTGTGTGTGTGTGTGTGTGTGTGTGTGTGTGTGTGTGTGTGTGTGAAGTATGTAATACCTAATCATACATAAAACATGATATACACCCAATACAGCGCTTGTGATTAATGGGCGATAACTCGCATTCATGGACAACAAGTTATACAGTAAACATAAAACATATAATTGCTAGCAAATACCCTGTATATTAAACAACTTACGAAACAGGAAACCGTTGAGAAAATGGATAATTGCTGGAATAGTTTATTTACATTAGGATATTAGTAAATTACTGTGATATGTCAGGGATATAGTTTGTATCTATGCGTTCTTATATAACATATGATAGCTGGATAATATTTTGCATACCATAATACTTATGAAACGGAGGATATGTTCTGTATATTATAGTACAGATAATATAGATAACCTGCTGGTAGATATTTTAAATATTAGAGTATTAATCAAAACAATTTAAAAACAACAGATAATTGCTGACTGATGGGAAATATGTCTTTACAATAGTATTTATAAAACACAACTGCTTTGAAATCTACTTTGAGTTCTTATCAATTGGGTAACTGCTAGCAAATATTCTGTATATTATATAACTAATGGAACAGATTATTGCTCAGAACATTTTTGCATATGAGAGGTCAATAATTGGCGGGAAATTTTCTGTTAAATATTTTTATAGAAGAATATGATAAAGAAGATAATCATATTGGAGAATGAATATATTTGTAGGTGGCAATAATAAAACAGATACATTGTTAATGCAATGTGGAACTTTATACATTAGTAGCAGAATAGTACATTACAGATACAATGTATATGAGTAATTCTGGAAGATTTCGTTGATGCATTTAAGAAACCGTTCTATGAAAACATTGTATACCTTGACATTTTCGTTTCCCCTTTATTTTCCCACTTTTTGTTCTTGGGTGTTTTAAAGCAAACTTAATAAAACGTGACGTTTCTATGATAAATAATTTACATACTTGCAATCTACGAGACTTTGGTTATTTAAGGGGAATTTAAGACGGAGTGAAAATGTTTAGTGAAATGGCGAAAATAACCGGGGACAAAAATTTCGAGGTATACAGAAGGTGACAACAGGGCGTAGAATGTGTTCCAATCTAGAGGATGTAATGTAAGAATGACCATAATACGTTATGGTTTGTTTAATCATCAACTTCTGAAAAACAATAGATTGTTCTGTAAATCAATGACTTAGACCAGTCTAAATAATTATGTCTTTAGGGGTGAATGGTAAAAGATCAGTTCGGTAATCAAATGTCTTACCTGTATATATGATACATTAGTATTATTATTAGTTATCAATATTCGACTTATGCATCCCATCAGTAATCATATATATATATATGAGTTAAAAAATTCATATACCAAAGTATAAATCTTTAGGATGTCCAGGACCTAGGTACAAAATTGCTAAAATATGGACAAAGACGGACAGGAAATCAACAGTTAGGGTAAGGTGCCATGCAGGACTAAGCATTTCCAGTCACCCGGTAACACCCGCCGTGTGTCTACAGTCAAATCCAGATTAAAAAGGTGAGGAACAAACTGGTACAGACATCTCAACAATCGCCATGGTACAGGCAACTCAAAATTTCACTTAGTGAAACAGAGTAATCGTAAACAAGAATATTATACCGATCATAAAATTTGCAGAACGTTGACATCATCAGCTGATATTATACCGAAAAAATAACCCTTTATTTTGTACACTTAACGGCAGTCAAAATTGATCTATCAATTCAATCCTCATATTTATTTCAGACATGGTTTCCATGGGATCTGATACATCTTAGCAGCTATCCATGCACGGACTGTAGTGAGTATGAAACAAAAAATACTCTCAAAATATATTATCCGTTTTCCATAAGATCATTTTTCGTCCTGGAAAAGTTATCGTTGATACCGAATTATAGACCATGTTCGCATCAAATATAAATGATATTTAAAAATATCGCGATGTGGCTGAATGCATTGTTAATTTGGCTTGTCTTTCCTCTTTTGTTCCATGATTTATAAGAAACGTGCCCTCTGGGTCTTCGTTCCAATTTTGACGTTCACCGGAAGCAAATACCCCGTAAAAGACAGCACCAGCAATAAGCAACGATCCGGAAATGGTGAAGATATCTTGCCAAACTTCAATTTCCTGTTGGAAACACATATGTAAACTAGATTTTAAAAGGAAGTTTTAGATAAATATAATGTAAAATTTGAAGACAACTCGTACATCATTGAAATATTAATTAAACATACTTTTTGAAGGTGTACAATTTTTAAATTCTGGACATGTGATGTCTGGAATGTATCGAGACAGATTAATTGCATCTATAAAAATGAAAATAAATACTCATATCTTTACCTTCGGAACTAATAATCCTGAGAGCAAAGAGCAAATACCGCCTCCTAGGGTACCCAGTCTAGAAAATCCTATTAAAACACCGGTAAACTGTGGTGCAAGATCCAGTGGATTGACTTGATAACCGGATACGCATAATCCATTGAAAGCGAGACCAACGCACAAGACAATCAGAGTTATTCCTTGTTTCTCTAAATACCTCAGACCTATGAAACAACATCCCTGCACACCAAAACCTAAAACATTTAAATATAACATATTTGTAATATAGCTTATACCCAAATTGTGTAAATCAATAAATGTAGTGAAAATTTGAGTTAAGGTACATGCATATATTTATATACAAAAGGCAAAAAGGCTCGCAAACTGGAAAATTCAAAACTCGTATTACCAATGTGATATTAATGGAAAGTCGTGACAGATTTATTTTATCATATGATCGAACACATTCAATTTAAACATTTTCTGATGACTGGGATGAAAATCCATATACTCCTTTCTGTCGCGTAGACCAAATTGTTCCAGCCAACGGATGCAAAAAGGGTCCTAAGGGCATAACCAATGTATTGCCAGGAAACAAGGAATTCCATCCGACGTAATTTATTTTATAGATTTTTTAAGCAAGAATTATAAACATATTAATACTCCTTATTGTGATATGTGTGCAGTTAAACCGAGTTCTTCTTAATTATACTAAGATTTGCTCGAGAAAAACCAGGTTTTAGTCATATTTGTGATGTTTCTTAAACTACCTTTTTCTTCAGTTAATATGGACTAATAGGAAAACAGGGTTTAACAGGAGAAAATCTAGTTTTGATTGTGAAAAACTAGATTCAACAGATTTAACACGCCAAAATTACATTGATTTAATCCAAATGTTTCTCCAGATAAACTTAGTTTTCCCCAAGTACATTCAAGTTATGAGTTTTTTTTTTTTTTTTTTTTTTTTTTTTTTTTTTTTTTTTTTTTGTTTTTTCTTTTTTTTTTTTTTTTTTTTTTGAAAAAAAAAAAAAAACTAGGTTTAACCGTAAAAAACTTAGTTTTACTTATAATGTGAATTTGACGTTGCATTTTTAAATTAAACTAGGTTTAAATGAACCAAAATCACATTTATACTCATAAATCAAATATTATTTTGACGCCGTTAACCTAGTTTTTCCTGAACTAGGATGCCAAATTTGGACTTCAAGATATGTAATTGCATTCACAAATAGCAACTTTTGTATTTATTTTACTGATTCATTGCTCTTCCCATTTTTAAGTAGTGATATTCCATCTTTTCCTACCTATGGCGTTTTCATTTCACCACTCATATATAAACCAAGTAAAACGATGACCGTTTCCGTTTAATAAATGTTTCCAGTTACCGATTCAAGGCAAAATTTAGTCGGTAATTTTCGACTGGATCTACGCAGTCGTAAATAAGTCTGGTAGAAGACCCAGAGTCTTCCAATACAAACACACCACTTACCCCCTTTTGATTGTGTAAATTAGGGAATGTATAACAGATCACACACATCGTGTTTCGGAATTAAATATTTCACGATAAGGTTCTGATCTTGCATTTTCCCGCACAATACAATCATCATTATTGACTCTTCTACATACATTCCAACTTTTCAATTCGTTGAACAACAACAACATTCATTCCACCTTTCCTATTCGTTGAACGATAAAAACGTTTTTTAACATTTATATTCTACATACTTACTAATCGGTAGTCGTAAGATATTCCGACTTGCTTTATGAAACGGTCGTAAACGTTGTCAGTGAAAGGTCGTAAAACTAATCGGAAATGGTAGTTTCCGACCTTTTTATGAAACGATGCCCTGGTCCTATCCCGTTTGATATTCGCAATTGTTCTGCATGTTGAAACCGCTTTTATATCTACATTTTCACCGAGCCCGACCTTTTCAGCGAAATGAAACGCTTCACCACGCTCGTGAGGTTTCCATGGAACATTTGCGACGGGTGTAGCATGCTGCCAGGGGACGCTGACTCTCCCCGGGCACCTGGTCCTATCCCGTTCGGGATTCGCAATTGTTCTTTATGTTGAGACCATTTACATATCTAATGTGTGGTGTTCTAATGGATTGAGCTTCCATTATCCATTGGTGTTTCTTCATTTTAACTCGATAAACCAGGTTGTTCAACAAAAACATTTTGTGCAATTCATTTTTTTCCAGATTTTGGGGCAGTTAATCAGATTTTCTCCAGTGCAACTGGATTAATGAGAAAACTATATTCACCAATTAATTAAATAAACCCAGTTCAAAGCATTAATGTGATTTTGGGGTGCAATGAGTATATACGCATTTTGTATAAGTTTAAACTGATGAGACGCATGACTCTCTCTCTCTGTCTCTCTCTCTCTGTCTGTCTGTCTGTCTGTCTGTCTGTCTGTCTGTCTGTCTCTCTCTCTCTCTCTCTCTCTCTCTCTCTATATATATATATATATATCTATATATATATCTTATATATATATATATATATATATATATATATATATATATATATATATATATATATATATATATATATATATATATGAGTGTGTGTATGTGTATGTGTATGTGTTCGTGTGTATTTTCAAAATCATTATATAACGTTCTATAGTTAGTGATTGACATTTCAGTCTCATAAAAGACATACCTAAGCACTGAGCGATCTTCCTTCCGACTGTTGTGCTCACAAGTTGAAATTTTATCATTGTGTCAATCAGAACTCCACCTGTTATAGTCATTATTGTGGTACAAACTGCAGGAAGTGCAACTTCTAGACCAATCTATATCAAATGAAACAGTGAATCATTAATTGAATGATACCCGTTTCCTTCTGTATATAATAAGAAAAGTGCCAGGTCGATCTTGACAACGTCTGATCACTTTTATCAAAACTGTCCCCTTTCCCCGACATTTATTATATGAACCAATTTTCAATTTATTCTACCCCGGGTCAGGATAGATGATATATAATGAAATAGATATAAGCAAACTTTTTACATCTTTCAAAGAGGTATAGTTTAAATTTTTTTATCATAAGTGTTATTTTGAAAGTACACATTATAGCAAAGATTCAAATCCCTTTCTTGTATTTTCAAAGATAAAATTTTAGACAGAGAATATTTAGAGCCGTGAAAACAGATATTTTACAATTTATCTATTTGGCATTTATGTGACTGAAAAGTGAATTATATTTGAACATGATTTAGTTCGTAGAATTCTTTATATTTAATTCAGTTTCTTATTGATAAGTATTGGCATTGATAATACAATACGTTTGCTGAATTAATACAATTTGAAAATCTATTTGTAGTAGGTTGGTAACAACTAGAGGTCAAAAGGGTCAACACTGATAGTCTTTTCAGAATCATTATATAACGTTCTACAGTTAGTAATTGACATTTCAATCTCATATACATGTAGATAAATTGACAAGTAAACCTGATTTTGGAAAAAATAAAAATGCAAAAAGATGAAAGTCCGATGTCACATAAGAATATAGAAAAGAGCTTATTTTACAAATATAACCTGAGTCAATGGTAGGAATGCTCAATTCGAATGTTCCTATATTTATATTAAGCCGACTTCTGTTGATGTTTTTATTTCACGAAATACAAATATTCGTATACAGTAGCTAGACATTTAACGCCAATTCATGTATCTCGTGATTATTTGTATTAAAAAGTATCTTTATAATCACAAAGGTCAGTAGATCGGCAATATTCAATGTTTACATCAACAAAAAGGAAATTATCTAATAAAACTTATATTTACATTTATAAAAGCAAACATGAATGAAAAACCCTCGATCAATTTCTATTTGAATCTATTATTCCAATTTCCATTCGAATTGAATAAAAACATCGAAGAAAAACGGTTGAAAATTGCATTACGGAAAGAGATCATTGTTTGTAACTTTATAAATACCGATATGCTACAGGGTAATTCCGTTTCTACGGTATCGTAAAGTCTCTTGTGGGTCATACTTTATATTAATGAAATCAAAATAAACACAATATGTCGACATTGACGAGGACGCAAAATACAGAATACGCGAAAAATTGCTTTACAGTATTAAAATTGGTTCCTCAATGGTGATTTGATTTCAGAATTTCAGTCTTTAACCTATGCTAGGGAATATAGTACCTTGATAAAGATTAGGCTTAGCCTAATCACGGAGGGGCAACATTATCGTCTGAAATATTATATATCAAACATGACATAATAACATCAATATCTGTTGTCGTATTAATTAGAATAACATTACAATCTTGCAAAATTAATACATATAAATCATGCATTCACTTCAAATTGTGGTTTTGACATTAATGTTCACATGTTGCCAAGTCCGGTTTCAATAAGATAGATATATCACATGATCATCTGCTTTCAAGTGATCAAAGTCATGGTCCCCTTAATTTGCCGTTCACATCACAAATCATATTTATATCACACTATGGACATTTTCAGTAGATTCAATAAGTCACGTTTTAAAGAAAAAAATGGCTGTGGTTTATGTCGGAACAGATTAATCTATGTTTGTCTTGCACAGGATATAGATACAAATCTGTTAAAATGGACAAACACGGACCGCTGGAAACCAAGAGGTGGATTAGGTGACATGGAGGAGTAAGGCCCGCCATGGCCACGTGGTTATAGAACTGAGCTTCAAACCATGAGGTCTCTCACCTCTGGTCAGCACAGGGTCGAATTCTATTGAAACCTGAAGTGATTTTGTGAGAAGATTTGCCAGTTCACTTGAGGAAGACAGGTGGTCTCTTTCCGGGTACATTGTAAGCGGGTTCTTTTCCCAATATCAAAAACTATCCGCCACCATATATAATGGTAATAGACAATTTTTTAAATAAATCCGACGAAATCGGGTTCGACTGTAATTAAAATGTTGAGTAATTTAAAACTAAATTTAAAATGTCGTCTGTACATATGGGTTATATGGTATGTACGACGACCCCCGCCTCTTTCTGGGAAACCATTCCGTGGGTGTACATTTCTTCCATGAATGGGTATGTCTAACAGTAGATAGGCTAACGATCAGTTCATGTAATTGCCTTAATGTGCAACGAGTAATCCATATTGCATTTATTTTACATTTTAGAACGACGTTGATCTTCTTACTTTATAAATGATAATTTTTACCTCTGCAATATTTGTTGTAAATGCAATTTTGAAGTACTGTGGTAGTCCCAACGACGCCACTGAAAACATCCAATTAAAGCAAAAACTGCATACAAGAAGAGCCCACATTGCTGATGATGAAAAAATTTTCCGCCACGGAATTGTTTTTGCCTGTAAAAAATAGATAGATAAACAAACAAATGGCATATGGTTTTAAAAAATGTAACCGTTTTTTGGGGTTTCCATTGCAAAGTGGTTACAGCACCGCGCTTTGAACCATTAAGTCTCTTCTGGTCAACGGAGGTTCGAGCGCCGCTGGAAGTGAAGCTAATTTTTGTGAGAAAGTTTGCAATTTTAGATGCGGAAGGCCCGTGGCTTTCTGGATACACCAACATTAAAAACTGGCCGCCACCATATAAGCGCGGTGTTAAACGCGACTAAAATTCAAAGTTTATTCTTCGGTAGTAAAATAAGAAAAGAAAAAATACTAATTTGCAGATGAATCTTTTTTTTTTCTCAAAACCGCTTCTGTGCCAGTCATGGATCATGGTTAGGAATGCAAAATGGGATTCCGAATTTCAAAGACAATATTAATGATATTCCTGATTTCTAAAACAGTAAATATCACCAGATGCCAGATTTGGACTTTACAATATGTCATTGCATTCACGAATAGCCACTGTTGTAATATTCCATCTTCTCCTACGCCTGCCTATGGCGTTTTTATTTCACAACTTATACGATTTGTCAGGGCATGCTCTTCTTATGAACGTTTTATTCTGAGAGAAAAAAAACACTCTTTAAACTACTTACACAAGGTTATGTTGTTAAACGCTTGAATTCATTATTGTTCTTCATGTTGAGACCATTTGGACATCTAATTTACCGTGTTCTAATGGACCCGAGTTTCGACTATCAATTTGTACTTTCTTCATTTTTACATCATTAACGCCATGACTCGAAACTATTTACAAGATATTTATTATAATCCTGTTTCATCTTCAAATTAAAATTGTTTGAATTTAAACTGAGTAAATTAATTTTATGCAGAGAAATACATTGCTATTATACATATCCTTTCATTCTTGATAAACACATAATATAATAAAAACAAACTAAAGGTAAAACGCATTTTAGTACCTTCGGAAGGCCTCGGAATTACTTTACACAATTGGATGTTGTTTAAGTCCAGTGGCTGTTCAGGGAACACAATAATTAATCGATTCGGATCAAAATAACTTACAATTTCATATGAACCCTGTTGAGCTCCTGCTCCTTCTCTTTCGAACAGCAACTTTTCCTTTAGACCAAGTCCTGAGTGCTGGGACGGCGTGTCATATACACATATCAACCAAATAATTGACCAAATTAATCCACAACCACCTTGAATACAAATCATATTTTTTATTATTTTGCACTAAATACACTACCATTTGATGAATGTACTACACAGTTTTTATTTTATCTTAGATCGGTTTTTTTTATTTAATAGGTATATTCATGATACTATTTTTTCTTAAATTCAAACTATTTTGCACTTACCATATATGTACAGACTAGAACTCCATGACACAACACATGCGCAAATCCCCGACACAGCAAATGAGACTGCGGGGCTTATGAAGATACCTTTAAAAGATAAAATGCTACAGTTTGGATGGAGTAGATTCTTTATTCAAACTCATGTAAAATGAAGTTGAATATACACGTAAGACGTAGAATAGGTAAGAGAAAGTACTAAAACAATATATACATACAGTCTAACCCCGATATATTGAAGTCAAATGAAATTATTTTTTCTGTCAAATTAACCGAGTTATATAAGATTACATATAAAATACTAAAACAAAAAATACCTGCATTAGTAAAAGCCAGCATTCTACTTTTTTCAGACGTGGGTGCCCATGCTGATATGACTCCATTGATGGTTGGATAGAAACATCCCTGTCAACAAGGTAATGTAATATATAAAAATTTCAGATAGCAGAGTATTAATGTTTAGGGTGTTCAGTATATGTATATACACATTTGGTAAAACTGGACGAACAGAGACCTCTGGAAAATCGAGAGGTGCGTTCCAGTGCTATGGAGGAGTAAGCATCCCCTGTTGACTGGTCACATCCGCCATGAGTCCACAGTCAATGTTACTGAAGTTATATTTTTGCAATTGTTGTCACCTTCTCATTATGTATTCACAATTGCCGTTCAGGTCTAGAAAATCTTTATTTCCGGAAAGGTGGCATGTGAATTGTCTTCAGTTAAACCTTATTTTTTTCATATAAATTTTTCTCTGTTAAAAACGACGTTTTAACAGTTAAACCTAGATTTTCTCAGTCACACATACTTTTAGTATAAGTAGTAACGTAAAACCATATACCCTGTCGGGGTGGAGCCGTATGCTGACCCGGACCAGTTTCAAATTTAGGTAATAAAGCTATTGACTATTTTAATCGTTCCTATTTGTCACCGTACCTAGTGAGGAATAAAATGCCTTTCCCGTGCATCTTGTCATAACCGAAAAGTGAGTAGAATCATCCGTATGATAATCAAAAGGTTACTCTGCCCTGCCATCTTATGTGAATTGGACAGTAGTAGTAGTAGTAGTAGTAGTAGTAGTAGTAGTAGTAGTAGTAGTAGTAGTAGTAGTAGTAGAAGTAGTAGTAGTAGAAGTAGTAATAGAAGTAGTAGTAGAAGTAGTAGTAGAAGTAGTAGTAGTAGAAGTAGTAGTAGTAGTAGTAGTAGTAGTAGTAGTAGTTCTTGTTGTTGATTGGTGAATAGTAACAGTGAAATTTTGGTTGAATTAGTTGTTTTAGAAGCATTATTATTATTATTACTATTATTTTAGTAGTAGTAGTAGTAGTAGTAGTAGTAGTAGTAGTAGCATTATTATTATTATTTGTTGTTTTGTTGTTGTTGTTGCTGTATGGTAAATTGTAGAAGTTCTTATGGTGGTAGTAGTAGAGTTGTTATTATAGTAGTGGTATTAGTAAGTTTTATTGTCCTTATTGTGGTTGTGGTTGTAGTAGTTATTGTTGTTTTTCCTTTTGTTGTGATGGTGGTGGTGGGGTGATGGTTTAGCAATGGAAACAGTAGGCAATGCATTGTATTGGGTAGTGATAAGAAAGTAGTAAACGGCAGTTGGTGTTGTTGTTGTTGTTACTGTTCTATTTGTTTTTCTTCTTCTTCTTGTTGTAGTAATTGTATATAAAGATTAATGAATCAAATATTGATAATGATGAAGATGATGATGATGATGATACACGACTTGATATTTTCCCGATAATATTAACATTCCCTTGTATACCACATCTATCAAGCGAGTGTTAACCTATAAATCATACATGGATCTATGCGGTGTCCTTCCAAATTCGGAATATAAATACAAAACATGGGTAAATTAATGTATTTTACATATATTGTATTTTTTCTTTGATATTGCATTTTTCAACCCAGAGTAATATCACCAAGAATTAACTTTAAATTTATATACTTTTTTTAGAAAATTGGCTCGAAACATTTAGCAGTAAAATCATGCTCAATCAGCATTTTCAAATTTTTTTGCATTATTTTATAGTGTACAAATATAAATTATGTTATAAGATTATAAAAATTCATGATGCAATATACACCAATCAGACTACTGAATACATTAAAACATCTGCTTTCCCAACATTTTATCAAACCGCCCAAATTCGGGGACTTTGATTATCTCTGAACCGATATAAACCTTTCTAGATCAACATTGACGGTATACTTACGTCAAGGAGCCCTTGAGCAATTCTGATGACGTACACCAAAACAACATTTACTGTAATAGCAGTTGGGAGGACAATTAACAAAACGCTGTTAACGAGAAAGCAGACGCCAGAGACCCTGAAACAAAACATCATATAGTCCCTTTCACGATAACTGCGGTCCTGCAACTTTGAGGGAATAAATGATGCAGATACCCGCAAAAATATAGACGTCGTTATAGTAACTGATTGTTTTTGACGTCATTTTCCGGTAATCTGTATCATTTATTCCCTCAAAGTTACAGGATCGCAGTTATCTTGAAAGGGTCGATTATTCAGGAAATGTTATCAAAATATTTAAAGGGACATTAGCCATTTTTTTTTTCACTACTTAATCCTATTGATGTACTGTCATGTCGTAAATTTTAGATAAATTTTGTATTTACACTCACCCAGTAAATTCAAAATTTACAACATGACAGTACAATAACGCAAAAGATAGAATATACAATAACTCGTGAGTATATATCTGTATTTCACAGTTATTGATCAGTTTGATATGGGTATGTCACATGCCAGGTGACAAAAATTATTCATTGCATGACTTCCAAGTGTTTGTTACGTGTAACGCAGTCTGATATTTGTATAGAAAATAGGCATTCGAAGGCTCTTTTCAGTACAGGTAAATTATTTCCGTCTACCCATCCATTTACATAATTATACGTATTTGAATTTGAACTACATGTATATATTTGTTTCTACATCGTAGGTCACGTGGTCAGGAGACAGTGACATTGATTTTTGTATATTTATTTTAAATAATAAACTGTACTTGCACGGAGCGCTTGATACCATATTTGTGTGTTTGTTTATTCTATAAATTATTTATGTTCGGTTGAGTGCTACGCACTCGTGTTAAATATGCATTCTCCTGCCTCACTCGATGTAATAAATATGGTATTCAATAACAATTGCCAAATACTCTATTTATTACATTTTCCAGTTAAGTTTCGTTAGGCCCTAGATTTACCAGATGTCTTGTACATGTAGGCTAGTCTACGGCTAGTGAAATGTAAACAAACCACGTTTTGACACTGGGGCTCGGAAATCTTTTACTGCAGTAGAGCGTAATATGCTCAATGAACACTGGAGCCTGGAGGAAAATAGTACGATCTACAAAAGATTAAAAGATTTCTGCGTCCCTGTGGTTTTGATTGAAATACATCACTTGATGCCTCAAAGATCATGCCACAGTTATCGATAGACCTGCTACATGGACAGCAAACTCGCTTCGAAATCGAAGTTAGCCCAATAGACCATTTCCGAGTTTCGTTTTGTTCATGTCGGAAATCGATATTATATATGCGCGATCACGTGACTAGGGACAACTTGTTGCTTAGTATTAACGTACACATTATATATTTGTAGTCAATGTCGGCGGCAGATTTCAACTCACAGGTCGCCGACATTATGTATTTAAATAATATGCCATGCATATGTGTTCTTGTCATATCTATGTCAGCGGCCCGTGTTTCAACTGTCAAAAGTGTCCCTCGTGTCTATAGAGCGTCCTCTTGATTGTGTACACCGAAGGCTGCAGTAGGGACCTACACCTGTGTGGACACACAAAATATTCGCAGCGGCATCGGCATCTAAATGATGCATGTTGATATTCACTTGAGACACAATTAACAAGCCACGTATAGCCTAATCAGTTCTGGTGGTCTCCGGTCTTTCACACAACGTGTACTTGAGGACAGAATTGTGTATGTATTTTAATTTTGTTAATTCATTACTCATTGCTGTTGATGTAATTTTACAAATTATTAGATCTAACGAAGAAAAAATTGTTTAGGTTATGCCCGCTTCAGAAGATGTGTAGAAATCTAGATCTATATATGGCTGCTGTAGATTTTCTATATACATGTATTAAGTATATATGATCAATTTGATGTATTAGCGGATTGCTCTGAGGCGTAGCTTAATTCGCGTCTGGGCGGAGAAAATGCATCTATGGGCTTCCAAATTTCAAAAATGTTTCAAGTATCCATTGGTACTTCTTCATTTTTACTTCAGGTAACATTTTTTTTATAAAGATAGTCATTCATTTCATTTTCATTTCATTTTAAAAGTATCGGTTGTCAAAAGTTCTACTTACAATTTTGACGAATATCTTGAAGCAAAATAGCCACCCAATAGTTGAGTGGAGAATAAACCAACATAATAGGCACAATAGAGATACTGGGTTGACGAAAATGTCCAATATTCTGGAACGTCTTTTGTAGCGTTTACAAAACAATGAAACTGCAATCAGAAATATTAAAGATTAACATAGTCGAAAGTGGCGTTATTTTCAATAAAACGAGATTGCAATAGGTTCCAGCCGAATATTTTATATTAACTTTGTATTTTGCTATGATACCATACGTAAATTCCTAACTTCTCAAAAGCTACGATATTCAAATAATTTAACAGTGGGTACTCTTGGACAGATTTAGCAACACATAGATTTATCGTGTTGCCTTGTATGATACCACTTTTTTCGGAAATATACTTGAATATTGTATTTGAACTCACTTGATGAAGTTTGTGTGACAGAAACGAACGTTTTGAGCATTTCATTTGGCTTCTAGTGTAAAACTATAACCACATGGTCTTTGATACTGTTTGTTACTCTCTATATCCCCAAAGGTATACATAAACCAAGTATCTGGTACTTGGGTACAAGTCGAATGTTCTATACTAAAGTAATATATAGATCAGATACCATAATTTTAAATTTACACTTCTCAAAAGCTTGGATATTCATTTTACAGTGTGTAGTCCTAGAATGATTTGACTACAAATTTAGATAAATATGCATATAACTGCATCTGTAATAGAAATTTCTTGTTTTTTTTTCTGTCGTTTTCTGGGGTTTTTTCCTGATAGAAAGATCGTTTTTTTTTATTTCAGGATGGACGCTAAACATATAAAAACTTGGATTGGCCAAAAGTTGAAATTGGACCATACAGCCGTCAATCACAGATTATCGATTACTAGTCTTTGTGAAATGAGCGCACGGACAAGAAGAGTAAAAAGCAAAAAAAAAAAAACTCATGTTAATTAATGGTAACGAAATGATAAGTTACGCCCAACTTTTTTTGGCATTGCTTAACGGAAGTTTTGATACATTGCCGTTGTAATTACATTTGCATGCACCTGGGATAGAGTGAACTGTTTGTTTGTTTGTTTTTTTTTGGGGGGGGGGGGTTGTTTTTGTTTTTTGGGGGGTTATTTTTGTTGTTTGGAGGGGATGGGTTTTGTTTGTATTTTTTTTTTTGTCTGTACTGCAAAATTCTACCCGAAATTGCTGTTCGAGAACACTTTTTCGTGTTGATACTTTATATTGTTATAACTTTTATCATAGGTGTATATTACGGGTATATATTTATCTACGGACGGTGAAAAAAAAGGTGAGTAATGTGGCAAATGAATACATACATACATGAATGTAAACAAACAAGATTTGATTTTAAGTTTCAAGCTGAGTTCCAGATGGAAATACTATCGGTATCGTGTGGGATGGTTCAATATTCCAACCTCTGATAACGCCTCGCTTGAGACTTAGTGATCCATTCCACCCTATTTTCTATATACTGTCCTTGCGACTCACTTCGAAAATCGAAAAGATCTTCGATATTTCGAATACAATGAATATATAATGAAGGCTTCAGTGGCTGAAAAAAGTTGTCTAATAATAAAAATGCGATCTCATTATTATCTATTCAAATGAATAATCAAAATCCATTCCATTCCATTTTTTACAAGTACACAATATACTATCGACTGCAAAAGAAGTCTCAGCAGGGTTCTTCAATGAAAAACGTGAAGATAATGAAGAAGTTACATTATATATAATCATATTTCAAATGATCTCCTCACTTGTTTCATTGGACTTGACTTTGGACTCACGGCGGGTGTGACCGGTCGACAGGTGATGCTTACACCTCCATGGCACCTGATCCCACCTCTTGGTTTCCAGAGGTCCGTGTTTGTCCATTTTTACCGGATTTGTATCTATGTCCTGGACATTCTATTGATTTATACTTTGGTATCTGAAATTTTTATACTTTTAGACATGAAGTTTGAGTGATGTATAAATAATAATAGTATGACATCCAGCCCTCTCTTAACTTTTTGGAGATGTACTGTTCTACATATGGCACATTTACATAGATTTTGATTTAGTATGTGAAACTGCCTTCCAAAAACTTTTTGGAGATATTGGACGCTTGGTTTTTACAAATCGAGGACTGGGTGCTGTATCTAATTACTAGACAACTTTCTTACTTGGAAGGGGTGAAACTTATGTCATAGGTAATATAATAAAAGAACTGTGGACGCGCGGACAATAAACATCTTAGTGGAGGTAGATTCTATTACTCCCTTACCCCTAGAAAATCAGGTATATCTTCATCTGATCTGGCGATATGGACCATCATAATGCAAACGGTACATTCATATCCAGTAATAAGGAGTAGTCCCCAAAACCCAAGGAATGCTGGGACAAATCTCTTCTGCCAACACATCTTTTAGATTATTGGTGGTATCTTTCGGTCTGTAAAAAAATGAACTCTTGACAGTTCTGGCATACAGATTAACAAGATGAAGTATGTGTTTTCAATGATGTTCTGATGTGACTCGCTATAGTTGTTGCTATATTACATAAACAATTCTTTCCGCAGGTCAGTCAAATTGCAGAATTTATTTACAAACATAGGTCCCGCCCGGTCGATTTTTGATCGACAAAGTAAACTTACGATATAGTCTAATTTACATAAGAAAGCGGGGATTATCCTAAATATATATATATATATATATATATATATATATATATATATATATATATATATATATATATATATATATTATATATATATATATATATATATATATATATATATGATTTACTCACTTTTTGATTATGGCAAGCTGCACCAAAAAAGAATAATCTCTTATCTATAGTGACAAATAGGAACGATCACTCTAGTCAGTGTAATTTAAATGTTATGCTTTATTACCTAAAATATAAACAAAAGAAGGACCCTTTCAACCCTACAGACCACAATGGACCAGTCTAAACAATAGAAAAGAGCATACTGTCTGGAAAATTAGGGTTGAAAGAGTTAACTATAGTTGAACTGAGATATTACTTACTATAATAGTTTCCAGAGATATATACATTGATGAATTAGCACGAACGATTGCTGATCAAAGGTCTTGTGTACTATTTCCTGGAGCTGAAAAAAAGTCGGACACACTAATTTACAAGAATTATAATTCTATGAATGATCAAACTGCGCCAGATATATTTCTGCACCAGTAGTTATGTATTAAATAATCAATACACAGAAACAACACACATGGGTTAAAGGGGCATTATCTGTTTTACAAAAAAAAAGTATTTCGATTTTTTATTCTACTTTTACTACTTCGTGCTACACAGAATTTTTTCCATGAGAAATTGCTTTTATACCCCGATGATGTTCAAAAAAGGAAAAACAATCCTTATATATATATATATATATATATATATATATATATATATATATATATATATATATATATATATATATATATATATATATATATATATATATATAACGAGTTAATAGTTTACCATTTACACCTGAAATCTAGAAAACAAATTACACTTATATTAAAACATTTCATTGAATAAAAAGATACATTGCTGAATCCATTGCAGGTTACTGGGGTTCCAAACTCATTTAGATTTGGTTGAATTGTGTAAAAACAAAACATTGAAAAATTATCGGGGAGCATTTTACTGAATCTTTTGAAATTGTGTCTTGACCGACCCATACTCAGTGAATCATTCATTTTTTTATATTAATAAATCTACCAATGTGGTATTTTAGATAAGACAAAAAAAGTCTTTCCCTATGTAGTGTTCGAAAGCTGTAGATCACTACATAAGGAAGAGCTTTTTGAGTTTAACTGATTTGAAAATCCTAATATATATATGATCTACGTGTTATGCAGCTTCATAACAGATTACATAAATATATTATATGTAACACGTATATTAAACCCTAGCGGTGATGGACTGGCTAACGTGCAGCAAACTGAGTTACTTTTATGCACTACGTATGCAGACTTCATTCATCTGAAGATTGACGATGACGTCACTTTGTGTTTGTGACGCCCCTGAACTTGAATGGAGACAATCGAATAGAACTTGTTGTGTAGATGATTAAAAAATTTTGTTGTATTCAAGTTGGCAATTTCAACGTCTGATCAAGTATGTTTATATGTTAATAATAATTCAAAATGTAGGCTAAATGTATGTATTCAAATATAAGCAATATTTACATTATGTTTTGTGCAATTATTTCTGCGCAAGTATTTTACCTATTTGGAACTGTTTGGTCAACTCGACGGAAAGGAGAATATAGAATCTCATCCCAATTCATCAGAAATTGCCGTTTATATTGCATATGTTTGATCATATGATAAAAAGATTATGCCACGAGTTCCCATACAAATCATAGTGATGATACTTTTATCCCTACCCTACATACATCATACATGATTTACCTTACGTTAACAAACAATTGGGTCTTCATCACATTCGCAGCAAACTTTATTCTGTTCCTTTTATAAATCTCAATAAACTTTTTGAAGAAGCAAGAATGAACCCCTACACGGATTCTTCAACCGCAGAATACATACTGAACTCCATTATAATGGACATAGCTTATCACAGACTGTTTAAGCCTGCACGCGTTACAAACGATGACTGTTCTGAACAGAAACGTCTTTTCCTTAAACTTAAATTTACAAATAAAGGCATAGACGCTTTAAACATTGGCAATGTTCTAAATCACAAAAAAGTTCAGTCCTGTATTCCACCATATTTTAAACTGAAGACCACGCCTTGCATTTCATATAGCTATACACCTAGCATCGCATCCAAGCTATTCAATTACAAACAGGTTTTGCAGTGCCTAGACATCAACCATCTTCTACACAACACTGTCACATGTTCATGTGCTTCATCTCCTTTCAAATACAATACTATCGGGCATGTCATTACCGGCGACGTTTCTATTGTTGAAAATGAAAGCCTCAAAAATCTTATTTTAAGGGGCCCTAAATACCGGGAAGCCCGTTCCTTTAATTGGCGTCAGAATTTCAGTTTAGTTATGGATTCTGTCGAAGATTATGCCAGACGATGGGCCAAACATGAAGACGTAGAACCAGACACTTTGTCTGAATTGCTGAAAGCCATACGATGGTTGATAAAATCTCGTATTCGAAAACTTAAAGGGACTATGAAAACACGTTATCCCTCTGTATTTAATGATCCAGAAGTAGTAACTGAACTGGATAGGTTACATGATCAATATGTACTGGTACCAGCAGACAAAGCCTCAAATAATATAGTTTTTATTTGTAAGGCACATTACTATAATTGTTTATTAGAAGAACTTGGGTTTAATACGAATTCTGGTAATCCTACATACACACGTAGCTCACTTTCAAAGGACGAGATCCTTCAAAATCACGTATCCGTATTACGCTCATTTGATATACCTACAACGGATACCGATTTTAAGCTACCATATTTATATTGGATACCTAAACTTCATAAAACCCCATATAAGCAAAGATACATAGCATGATCCAGCAAATGTTCCACCAAACCTTTATCTTTACTCCTTACCAAGATATTGACAGCCGTTAGGGAGAAACTTCAACAATACTGTACAGTTGCTTATTCCAGAAGCGGTGTAAATCAGATGTGGATACTTAAAAATTCTAAACAGCTTTTAGAAAATTTGAAGGCACACAATTTTTCTCGAATTCACAGTATCAAAACTTATGACTTCTCTACTCTTTACACTACTATTCCACATAAAAAATTAAAAGAAAGACTTTTCAGCATTATAGACAACTGCTTTTTCACTAAAGGTGGTACCCGAAAATTTAAATATCTAGTGATTGGCTATCAGGATACTTATTTCGTCAAAGACCACTCTGATTTTACACATAAATATACTGAAGTTGATATAAAAAACATGCTGGAATTTCTAATAGACAATATATTTGTAATGTTCGGAGACGTGGTCTTTCAACAAACTGTCGGCATTCCTATGGGAACCAATTGTGCTCCTTTATTGGCCGACCTGTTCCTTTATTCATACGAAGCAGACTTCATTCAGAAACTGCTGAATCAAAAGAAGAAAAAGTTAGCGGTGTCCTTTAATTTGACATTTAGATATATCGACGACGTTTTGTCAATTAATAATGACAATTTTCATACATATGTCAATGCGATATATCCCAGCGAACTAGAAATTAAAGATACAACAGAATCAAGCACACACGCTTCATACTTAGACATTTTACTTAATATAAACACAGACGGTAAATTAGCAACGAAGCTATACGATAAACGCGACGATTTCGGCTTTCCCATCGTAAATTTTCCACATTTAAGTTGTAATATCCCTCAGTCACCCACATATGGAGTTTATATTTCACAAATGATCCGATATGCCAGGGCGTGCAGAACATATGAAGATTTCATATACAGAGGTAGACTACTCACTGACAAATTATTGACACAGGGATATCGAAAACCGCGCTTAATGTCAACGTTCCGCAAGTTTTACGGTCGGTATAATAGTCTTGTTTGCGATTACTGTTTCATTAAGTGAAATGTTGAGTTGCCTTTTCGTTGGCGGTTGTTGAGACGTCTGTACCAGTTGTGACGAGGATACACTCCTCACGTGTTTCATTGGACTTGACTGTGGACTCACGGCGGGTGTGACCGGTCGACAGGGGATGCTTACTCCTCCATGGCACCTGATCCCACCTCTTGGTTTCCAGAGGTCCGTGTTTGTCCATTTTTTACCGGATTTGTATCTATGTCCTGGACATTCTATTGATTTATACTTTGGTATCTGAGGTTTATATATATATAATACATAGATATATGTATATAGATATATAAATGTCGATATAAATTTCGTTATCAGACATGGTGAATATGTCTAAAACTAAGCTACCAAACAAATAGACAAATGTGAAGAAAAACACGAGCAAATAAACAAAACAATATAACGAGTCAACATACGGTACATACAGATGCTATCAATCGTGAAACTCAAATGAATCTAGAAAGACACACACACACATACATTATGTATACATATATATATATATATATAATATATTATATCAACAGAAATCGTATCACTCCATAAAAATCACGTAAATAAAAATTCTGCTCAGGTAAGGTTTTTTTTTTCTTTATAAAAAGCTAGATTGGCTTACCTGCACATACAGAATAAATATGTTTTTATAATAATCGGTAAATCTTTGTGTCTTTTGATTCCATGTGATTTTTTACTTGAACTATTTTATTTTATTTTTCTGGTGTGTGGTTTTTTTTTCAAGAAGATGGATTAGAATTTTCAAAATTTAGTATCTTAAAGGGAACTACTTGAGTCATTACCCCTGTTTCCATTGATTACATTTACATCATATGCGTGTATAGTATAGTAAGTATTTATCTAAATTTAGCTATTAACTATTTAACATTATAAACAACATTAAACACACAAAATTCTGAAGGAGGGAATTCTATTCATAACCTTGGATAGGATGGATTCACCAAACATATTCCGAATGGATTCTATGTACTGTCGGTTTCTTTATTGAAATATAAAAAAAAACTCATATACCAAAGTATAAATCTTTAGGATGTCCAGTAGAAAGATACAAATCTGGTAAAAAAAACTGGACAAAAATACCGACCGTAAAATTTGCGGAACGTTGACATAAATCGTGGTTTTCTATATCCTATGTCAAATGAATCTCTTTGCCATTCAATAAACTTTCAAAATTTGAATTATCATTGGCCAAACATTACACTACGACAGGACATCTGCATGTGACCCCATTACAGATGGCGTTTGATCCTCTACGCAACATATCAGAAAATTGGAACGATGAAAGATGGATTTTAATTAATTATAGCTGAGTTAACAGAAAGAGGGACTATTCTTTGGTCCAATGTCAATACGATTAGCGTATTAATATATCCTCAACACTTTGATGCAAACTCCAGTCGGGATCTTAGTCTTACCTCGATTATGAAAGAAATTTCTTTCAAATAGGAAATGTTACGTCCGTAGTTTGTATGTCTTTCTGTGTCCTATTTTGTAGATTGATAATATGATTCTTATACTTACGTTAAAATGATCAATTGTCATACGCTGATTGGTGTGTTCTCATTAGTGGTCCGTATCAGTCATATAGTACAGAATTATCAATCCTTCCTTAAGCAGTCGACACTAGGACACTTTGCAGGCAACGTTTATATTCTAGAACAATTAAATAAACCTCTCTTTTGGTGCGGAAACACTCTATATCTACCACCGCACTACAACCAATTAAATCGTATATGACATGATCGCGTAAATCAATACACGTGCAATGTCTCATAAAGCCCTGTGGCAAACGCAATTTGTTTTTCTTTTTTCGTGACCGAAGCACAGTAAATTTCCACTAACATAACAAGCATCCTACATTTGGAACGCCCCCAATCGTTGAATGTCGAATCATATCTGTATTTTGTCTCCGCTACTTAACCAATTGTGACCTTTATTAGCCGACCTGTTCCTTCATTTATATAATGTATACTTCAATCAGATGTTTTTAATCAGAAGAAGGAACAGCTGATTGTAGTTTGTCTAGTTTGACATTTAGATATATCATTGACGTTTTGTCAATTAATAATTACAATTATCAACATATGTCAATGCGATATATCCCAACGAACTAGAAATAAAAGACATAACAAAGGATACATGTGCATCTTACTTGGACATTTTACTTGCTATAGACACATATCTAATGATTTCCTATTGTCAACTCCAGTAGTAATATATCTTATTTTTGTATATGATATTAATTATATTTCACAGATGATCTGATATGCCAGCTCATGTTCAACATATGAACATTTCATATACAGAGGCAAACTACTTGCAGATAAGTTGTTCTCACAATGCTATCGGAAATCGCGTTTAATGTCATTTTTTCGCAAATTTGGTATCGTGTCAGGACAAAATTAAACAATATGAAGAAGATTTAAGAATGAAAGATAGTATTCTAGGGCACAGTCATACAGTTACTCCCTTTCGCGAATCAAATCTAAATGTAAGTGATGACCTTTTCACCGAACTTGACCTTTTAACCGAAATTTAACATCTCACCGAACTCGACATGTTTTGATTTGCTAAACGTGCTTATATATATTATATATATATTATATATATATTATATATATATATATATATATATATATATATATATATATATATATATATATATATATATATATATATATATATATATATTGTCGTGCTCTAGTCGACTTGGAGTTTCGATTATCCATCCGTTCTTCTTCAATATACTTATTGCAATTACAGTGCTTTACTGGTGGTCGTTGAATCGTTTTCGATTAGAACGAGGATTCATTCCTAAGCTATTTCGTTTTAATTTAATTTTAAACTCACGGGGAGTGTGACCAGTGGAAAGGGGCTGCATGCTCCTCCTTGGCACCTGATCCGATTTGTTGATTTTCAGAGGTCCATGAGATGCATGTGTCCAATATTCACCTAATTTATATATTGCCTCACCAACCATCTTTCTATCAACACTTTAGTATCTGTGATATTCATGTGTGAAACACTCCGGTACTGATACTTTCAATACCATATACAACATATGTTTCTGATTCGCAATTATATATTTTTTCACCTTATCTGTATATACAAACATTTTGGCTTTTCCTATTTCCTGTAGGATTGAAGAAAATTGAAACATTTTCTTCCTGGTATAGTTGAGTATATTTATTTTTATTTGCCTATTGAATAGAGTTTGTTCGTTGACACTTACAGAAACGTACTGTTAAGTTCAAAGCAATTATAGATAAAACATATTCGTCATACAACACAGGTGATGTTTAACATAAAGCTGATAAGTTTTTTATGCTACAGTTTGAACCAACGATTCAATACAGATTATTCGGCTGTCAAGGTATTTATCTTCCTTTTTTGCAAGATTTCGTATCTTATATTTTTATTTATTTAATTTATTTTTGGGAAAAGCGTAGGATTGTGAAATGGGGGATATATTAGGGATGAAAAATGAAATGAAAATCACCGATACCAAAGTATAAATCGGAAGAAAGTTTATGACACAATATACAAATAAGGTGAAAATTGGACAAACACAGACCTCTGAAACTACAGAGGTAAGATCAGGTGCCATGGATGAGTAAGAATTCCCTGTCGACCAGTCACATAAAGAAAATACTTTTAAGATACCTGCGTGTTCACAACTCGTACTGATTTTATATCAATCAATCAATGATTAGAATGTCCCAAGTGATAAGTTAATTGCACTCCTTTATTTTTCCACAAAAGATATATATATATATATATATATATATATATATATATATATATATATATATATATATATACATAAATATATATATATATATATATGCACCAACACGACTAACATTACGGAAAAACTTAAAGTCGAATTTCCGGGACGAACTATCCCTTCCTTAGGACTAACATATCATTAAAATGACAAAAATAACATGCACCCATACAACCGGAAATACGAAATAGATGGTAAATGAATTTGAGTTACCGAGGGTATACATAAACCTAGTACCTGGTATTTCGGTACCAGCTGATAATATTACACTTAAAATATTTCACACTGATAACAACATTTAAGTTCTAAATTATCCAAAAGCTAAGACAGTCATATTTTTACAGTGGTCACTCTTACGCGGATTTGACTATGCATCTCGAATTCACAGTATCAAAACTTATGACTTCTCTACTTTTTACACTACTATTCCACATAAAAAATTAAAAGAAAGACTTTTCAGCATCATAGACAACTGCTTTTTCACTAAAGGTGGTACCCAAAAATTTAAATATCTAGTGATTGGCTATCAGGATACTTATTTCGTCAAACACCACTCTGATTCTACACATAAATATACTGAAGTTGATATAAAAAACATGCTGGAATTTCTAATAGACAATATATTTGTAATGTTTTGAGACGTGGTCTTTCAACAAACTGTCGGTGTCCTATGGGAACCAATTGTGCTCCTTTATTGGCCGACCTGTTTCCTTTATTCATACGAAGCAGACTTCATTCAGAAACTTCTGAATCAAAAGAAGGAAAAGCTAGCGGTGTCCTTTAATTTGACATTTGATATATCGACGATTAATAATGACAATTTTCATACATATGTCAATGCGATATATCCCAGCGAACTAGAAATTAAAGATACAACAGAATCAAGCACACACGCTTCATACTTAGACATTTTACTTTATATAAACACAGACGGGAAATTAGCAACGAAGCTATACGATAAACGCGACGATTTCGGCTTTCCCATCGTAAATTTTCCACATTTAAGTAGTAAGATCACTCAGTCACCCGCATATGGAGTTTATATTACACAAATGATCCAAGATGCCAGGGCGTGCACAACATATGAAGATTTCATATACAGAAGAAAACTACTCACTGACAAATTATTGACACAGGGATATCGAAAACCGTGTTTAATGTCAACGTTCCGCAAGTTTTACGGTCGGTATAATAGTCTTGTTTGCGACTACTCTGTTTCACTAAGTGAAATGTTGAGTTGCCTTTTCGTTGGCGGTTGTTGAGACGTCTGTACCAATTGTGACGAGGATACACTCCTCACGTGTTTCATTGGACTTGACTGTGGACTCACGGCGGGTGTGACCGGTCGACAGGGGATGCTTATTCCTCCATGGCACCTGATCCCACCTCTTGGTTTCCAGAGGTCCGTGTTTGTCCATTTTTTACCGGATTTGTATCTATGTCCTGGACATTCAATTGATTTATAATTTGGTATCTGAGGTTTTTATATTTATTATTTGGCTTGTATTGTATCACTTTCCCTTTAGAAAATTTATTCAAAATTGGAGCTCAACTTATGAATTCAGTTGACAGAGACTATCGTCCTGAGCATTATAACTTTGGTATTATGTTTATAATATATAACCACTAAGTCGTTGCCACTGCTGGTGGTCCGTTTGTGTCCCCGAGGGTATATATAAACCTAGTACCTGGTATTTTGGTACCAGTTGATAACCTTACAATAAAGTAATATTTCGCACTAATAACACAATTAAAGTTCTAAAATCTTCAAAAGCAAAGATAGTCATCTTTTATAGAGATTACTTTTAAATTTGGATTCGGTTTTAAGTCTCACCCCAAAAACCCGTGACTTCCTCTTCGTACCCCGAGCCTTTGTCGAAGAAACAGTCACTACCATGTTAAAATCTTTGATATGACTCGGCGACAGGAATCGAACACGGAAACTTCAGCTTGCGAGTGGAACGCTCTCCCACTAGACCACCACAAGCGGTCACTTAAAAAAGGTAAATAGAAAAAATAATAAAGGTTCAAAGACATTTTCTTTATTGTTGGAGAACAATAAACAGATATTTTGATTGTTGCAAAATACATTGTTCACGACATAGATAATTACATGAACATGTTCTGTATAATATAGCACTTATAAAATAGATAATTGCTAGGCAATATTTTCTGCATTAGATTTGTTATAAAACAGATAAAGCATGCAAAATAGACTATATAACAGTACACATAACATAGATAATTGCTAGGCAATATTTTCTGTATTAGATTTGTTATAAAACAGATAAAGGAAGAAGAATAGTCTATATAACAGTACACATAACATAGATAATTGTTAGGCAATATTTTCTGTATTACATTTCTTATAAAACAGATAAAAGCATGAAAATAGACTATATAACAGTACACATGAAAATATTTTCTGTATTACATTTCTTATATAAAAGCAGTACACATAAACAGTATACATAATTGCTAGGCAATATTTTCTGTATTACATTTCTTATAAAACAGATAAATGAAGAAAAATAGTCTATATAACAGTACACATAACATACATAATTGCTAGGCAATATTTTGTGTATTAGATTTGTTATAAAACAGATAAAGGAAGAAAAATAGTCTATATAACAGTACATATAACATAGATAATTGCTAGGTAATATTTTGTGTATTAGATTTGTTATAAAACAGATAAAAGCATGAAAATAGTCTGTATATAGTAAAATAAAGTAGATCAATTGCTTGAAATATTTTGAATATTAGAGTAGATAAATACATGTACTTGGAACGATTCTGTATATTAGATTTCTTATAAAATAGATAATTACTTGGAAAGATTTGGCATATTAGAATATCAGATTTCTGATAAAACAGATAATTGCTTGGACAGATTTGGTATATTATTATTCTTATAAAACAGATAATTGTTGGGAAAGATTCTGTATATAAGATTTCTTATAAAACAGACAATTACTGAGAAAGATTGTGTATATTAGATTTCTATAAAACAGATAATTGTTTGGAAAGATTCTGTATATTAGATACCGTATAAAACAGATAATTGCTTGGGAAGATTCTGTATATTAGATTTCTATAAAACAGATAATTGTTTGGAAATATTCTGTATATAAGATTTCTTATAAAATAGATAATTACTTGGAAAGATTGTGTATATTAGATTTCTTATAAAATAGATAATTGCTTGGAAAGATTGTGTATATTAGATTTCTTATAAAATAGATAATTGCTTGGAAAGATTGTGTATATTAGATTTCTTATAAAATAGATAATTGCTTGGAAAGATAGTGTATATTTGATTTCTATAAAACAGATAATTGTTTGGAAAGATTCTGTATATTAGATATCGTATAAAACAAATAATTGCTATGAAATATTCTGCATATTAGGCTATAGATAGAGTGGATAAATTGCTAGGATAAATTCTGAATATTGGATACAGATAATTGCAGGGCATATTTTATACAGATAAAATAGGTGCAGTCTAAAAAACTATGTGTTGTTGTTTAACGTCCCATACAAGAATCTTTCACTCATGTGCAGACGTCACCAAATGCCTGTGAAAGGCTTCAAATTTAGACCTATGCTCGGTACATACGGCCATTTAGCAGTGAGAGGTCTTTAACGTGCCAAAACCTACTGTGTCACGGGACGTAGGTTTTAAATGTCTCCTCCAAGGGAATCATTTCGTAGATCAGAGATCGTATTAATCAAATAAGTGCTGGAATATATGTTTATGGCACAGCGAAATGAAATTAATGAGTTAAACCTAGCTCAACTGGTGAATTTGTATTGACAAAAAACGATCGCGTAAGTCATTTAGTTTGGTTTGGATTTTAATTATAACATTTGCATTATGTTTGTATAATCTGTATATTGTAAGATTTATAAAACAGATTTATTGCCGGAAAATATTCAGTAGTATGTTATTTTAAAGCAGATAAAGATAAAACTGATGTAAGTTTGGAAATGCATCATATATGTAAATACCATTTAATTTGGATATTGTTGGAAGATTATGTTGATGCAGTCCGTTCTTTTCTTTTGATAGTTTGAGTCCAGCCGTTGGCAGGTTGGTTACCTGTCTTTCGAATAAGACAGTAAAAGCCGAGGCCTGGTGTCACAGTAGGTGTCTGCACGTTAAAGACCCCTTACTGCTCAATGACCGTACGTGCCGAGCATAGGCCAAAATTTGAAGCCCTATACCGGCATTTGGTGACGTCTCCATATGAGTGAAATATTCTTCAGTGGAACGTTAAACAACAATAAACAAAAAAAACAATATGAATAAATAAAATGGAAATATCTTATGTGAACAAGGGGCAAATAGAATATGGCACAAATCATAACAGGGTTACATTATAATAAAATATCCATCTTTCAATCAACAATTTGTCCAGAATAAGTAAGCATTGTTATCGTATTGGAGAACCAGTTCGATGTATTGCAACTCATATTTTCCTTTCTGAAAAAGTCAATAATTTGGGTTCTTCATTGTTGCTTCTGGTCTTGTTTATGAGGTACGTACTCTCCGGTTCCGCAATCCAATTTTGTTGTTCTCCGGACGCAAATATCCCATAAAAGACAGCTCCAGCAATAAGCAATGATCCGGAAATGGTGAATATATTTTGCCAAACTTTGATGTCCTGCTAGACACAAATACGTATACTGAATGTAAAAAGAATTCTTACGAAATTATAATGTGATTTGAAACGTTACTAAGATATTTAATTAACGTACATTGATGATGTTATGAATATATGACAACTGACTGGAAAATGCCAATAAAATTGATTGCATCTTAAAGGGGCATTAACTGTGTTTATCAAAACAATTACTTGGAATTGTTCTACTTTTATTACTTGTACTTGAAGTACGGTAACAAATAAAAGTTATACATAGCTATAGGCATAACAATCTTATATTCCTATATATATATATTTTGTCAAAATAAGGTCAGATCCAGAGTGGTGTTCATATATACAAAAGTCAGATCCAGTGTGGTGTTTATATATACAAAGGTCAGATCCAGTGTGGTGTTTATATATACAAAGGTCAGATCCAGTGTGGTGTTTATATATACAAAAGTCAGATCCAGTGTGGTGTTTATATATACACATATATACAAAAGTCAGATCCAGTGTGGTGTTTATATATACAAAAGTCAGATCCAGTGTGGTGTTTATATATACAAAAATCAGATCCAGTGTCGTGTTCATATATACAAATAGTAAGGTCGAGTTAATCAACTGCAATTGAAAAAGGACCAAACCTTAGTTTCTCAAATAATTTTCACAAAATATATAGCAATTTAAGTATGTTTATGCCTGTGTTTACTTCTTTTCTGTTATTGTATAACAGTGAAAGTGGTAAAAAGGCGGGGGGGGGGCGGAGGATTTGAAAAAAATCACAGCTAATGCCCCTTGAAGTGGAAGTCTATAAGAAAACCATGCTGATCACTATGACAGCAAGGTTGTTCAGTTGGATTTATTTTACCTTAAATATGTTTGTTTGTTGTCCTTTCACCAATTAAAAATCTCATCGTGACTACGCCTTGATTGTAGCGCCCCCTACATTCAAACACACTCAGTCATTCTTGTTAAATATTATAAACATAATAACAAAGTTATAATGCTAAAGACGATCGTTTCTGTGAATTAGACTTCATCAGTTGAGCTCCAATTTTGAATAAATTTTCTAAAAAGAAAGTGGTATCAGACAAGGTCAAACAATAAATCCGTATAGCCAAAATCCGTCTAAGAGTAACCACTGTAAAGAGATGACTATCTTAGTTTTAGAAAAATTTATAATTTAAATGGTGCTATCAGTGCCAAATAATATTTTAGTATAAGATTATCAGCTGGTACCGAAATACCAGGTACTAGGTTTATGTATACCTTCGGGGACTCAAATGGTCCACCAGCTGTGGCATAAAAATGCAAATTTGTTAAAGAATAAATCATACTCATTTTCACTGTTCTATTTATATAAGCAAAGCAACACATGAGTAATATTTTGTACAGCATAGGACAGATTATGACGAATTCTTCCACATTTCTCCAAAAACAATATTTAAAAATACCCAATAACAACGAAAAACAACTCTTACATTTTTTTCAATATTCTAAAGATAGATTTTACATACCTTTACAAAATTCAGTTATTCCCGATCCGATGCAAAATTAGAACTTTAATTATAAAGTAATATTATATACTCTAAGAATACTTTGATGTAACGACAAAGCGTAAACAACAAATTTATAAAATTTTGAAAATGCAACAATTCTGCAACAAAAATGAGTTGAAAATTGTTCATATTACCCTATACAATTAAGTAATAGTGAACTTAACTTTTGATTTTGACAAAACAGTCTGTATTACTGAAGACTGGCTTGTTAAACAAAATTAGCAAGTTTGAACTTCATGAGTGACTGCATTGCCATGGTGACCATGTAATTTCTTCGCGTAGCAATCGGGCTTATTGCCGTTTGTGAAATTCCATCAAAATGCTAATTTGTCAAGTTAAATATCTAAAAAAATCCATTTGAATATTCTATAATTAGATTGCATCCATGAAAGCTGAACTTTATGAAAAAACATTCCAAGTATCACATTTAGGGTTTATAAAAACTGCTATTTATAATGTATACTCAAACAGAGGCTCTATATTTTAAAGTATTAAAGTGTGAATTTAGCCTCACTCACTAATTCTGATCTGTTTATTTCTATTACCAAATGTACTTTGGCCTGAAACCAATTGCAATAAAAGGATGCATCCTTGTGCTTTCATTTTTGTATAATAACTCTGTGGGATCTTCTGTACATTAGGAATATCCATAGCAACTATTTACATATCATAGCAACAGTGCATTTAAGCAATATATGCATGTTCGTCAATGCTTTTCATCAAAGTTATGACCGATATGAAAAACAACAAGCATATTTATTATTATTAATGTTCCATAAACAAAATTATCAAATATACATCCCTAGCAACCATACGTCATCATAGCAACATACACTAGCTATCATAGCATAACAGCTTCGTACCAAATATTTGAAGATAATGCAAGCATTTTCTATTCACTGATATACACTCAGAGTGAGACAATCGTGATAATGAATAAAATGCGTGCACATCATTCAGCTTTTCTTCATTTTTATAATCTCCATAGCAACTTGTTACACACCATGGCAACTGTGCATTTAAAGTTACATTCTAGGGAAGTCATGGCAATATTTGACGTTATTTTTAGAAGAAAAAAAACATTCCTAAAAGAAGGAAATTAGTTTTTTCTGAGAAATTATCGAATTGATAGAGTAATTAACGAAATTTCACAGGAAAACTTTAAATTGTATCAAAATGATGCCACATTCCATATAAGGAATGCAGTCTAGGGCAAATAGACAAATACTTTAAACAAATTGCAAAACAAAAATTATTCTAACACATGCGTTATTTAGATGCCAGTCTATATCCCCTTAAAATAAGCGGGGGGAAATCAATCCATTAACGAGAAATTACAATTTGAAAATTTGCACAAAACACAGTTATTTTCTTTGCTGTTACGGGCCAACATAGACTGTACTTTTATATTGAATATTCCATATGACGCAAAAAATCACATTACTTATGCTTTGAAATGCAAATAAAATAGATTTTAAAATTGATATTTAGACATAATATTAGTATATCCATATAAAAGACTAATGGTGATGGTGCAGGACATTCTCCCCCAGAAAAAAATATACGGCCATTTTAAAGTTTCCATGCACTACAACGTATTTTAGAAAAAAAAATAAACATATATTACTATTATCTAAAAGCTACAAAATGGCCCCTGTTGCAGCATATATTGTCGCCAGCCACAATATATGTTGGGCGTACCCCTTTTTAATGTCAGACACTTGGTCGAAAATATGTGCAGTGAACCTAACACAATTTATCACCTGCCTAGGGCAACGAGTCATTTTTATTGTAGCATATGACACTCACAATGATTCTGGATATTTCTATGCCATTTCAGTCAAATGTTAATTTTCACTTATTGTGTTCGTCTGTTGTCAAGTGCGGTCCCTCGTACATTTACACTTTTACAGAGAGAGAGAGAGAGAGAGAGAGAGAGAGAGAGAGAGAGAGAGAGAGAGAGAGAGAGAGAGAGAGAGAGAGAGAGAGAGAGAGAGAGAGAGTTGCTGAGCTTCTTATATTCGAATTACTCCTGATACCCTGATCAGGCTTAGATTTAGAATCACTGTTCAAAGGATGAACATACACGTGCGTCGGTCCGGCCGACGTGGATCGTAAGATAGAAAACATCCCATAGGCTATCTGTTCATAATTAGACAAGACTCTGTTAAACGGATATTGTTTACAGATTTGTTATTACTATGATGCTATCTCAGATGTGATGTCGTGTCTTTAGCACAGATAACATCGAATAACACCATGTCCATTACGATTTACAACAGCAACTCTCCAAATTTGCCGACATCTTGTTGTTTACAAGGGAATTCGGAAAATACCAAAAGCATAAAATCGGCACTATATGCGAATTCGATAAGAATTATGTACACAATAAATCTTTCCGATATTTTATATTCAAAAATACAAGACTCATGTATTCACTCGGTTTGAATATGAACATAATCTGAATTCGCAACAATATTTATGGTATCAAACTTCTGAATTCACCAAAGTGAGTTGCGTAATGAAATAACATTGTATTTGCGTCTTTAAAATGCATCCAATTTCTTTACAATTTTCTTCAGGGGTATGAATATAAAAATCTACAATATTGCATGGTTTTGCATGGATTTTGCATGGTTTTCTCGCAGAATTTCACTTAAAACTTTGAACATAACTTAAAATTATTGTGCGTTTCATTTGCACATAAGGATTTAGCGAAAAGAACCATTCCATTTTCATATGTAAGCCGTGCATGCTAACATATGTTACATAAATATGAAATACTGGTTTCCATACCTTAGGACCTAATATTCCAGAAACTGCTGTGCAAATGACGCCTCCTATGGTACCCAGTCTGTAAAACCCGATCAAAACGCCAGCAAACTGCGGAGCAAGATCCAGTGGATTGACTTGAAAACCGGATACACATAATCCATTGAAAGCAAAACCAACGCACAAGACAATCAGAGCTATTTGTTGTCTCTCTACAAATCTCAGACCTAACAAACAACATCCCTCGACTCCAAAGCCTAAACAAATACATTACGTGATAGGAATGTAAAATTAATTAGATTTCAGATAAATATATAAATATGTATAATTATATACATTTCTTATAGCCAATATATAAAAATCACAGATATCGAAGTATTTATCTCTATGATGTCCAGGAGATTCTTTCTGACAAATCAGGACCTGTGGAAATCCAAAGGTTTGATCATATATATGAAATGTTTGGGGACCAAGTCTTTCAGCAAACTGCCGACAAACAGCTGTCTGTGGCCTTAAAATTGACATGTATTCGTTTTTCGAAAAGCAGAGTCAAATGACCGCATTACAAATCTTAAACATTATTTGTTAATTTTAGTGGTTTGTGGGGGTAAACAAAGCTGATAGAGACTCCGACATAGTATAAAACATTATAAAAAAAGGAACAAAGCGAACTTGCTTTATACCATTGACCTTGGTCCCGTTTCATGAAACATCGTAAGTCCGTACGTAACTATGTTTTTGCGTAACGTTTTTACCGGATTTGTATCCATGTCCTGGACATTCTATTGATTTATGCTTTGGTATCTGAGGTTTTTATATTCTACTAAGCCTAAATTTTGGCGTTACTCTATCTCATTAAACGTCGTAACTTTTCGCGTAAGTTTAGAAGAAATTCTAAGGTTGCTCTACCTATCGACTAACTTTTTGCGTAAGTGTAAGTGTGTGTGTAGACAGAGAGGGATACGAGAGATATGGCTGTATTTGTGCAAACAATGCATATGAAGAAAAACAATTTCATCGGATGTTTAAAATCAAGTTTTAACGGGCGCTACATCAGCAAATATTGGAATCACAGAGTTCTTATAGTATGGTATATTCCCCTTTAAGTAGTCCGCTGTCATGTTACCACTCACTTCCCATGATCATATTGAACAACAACACTGATGCGGCTTTAAAAACGAGTTGTTAGACCATCGAGCTTTGAGCCATTGTACTTCTCACTTCTGGTCAGCGCAGATTAGAGTCCCGCCGGAACCAAACTGATTTTTGTGATAAAGTTTGCCAGTTTACTTGGCAAACTTTATTTTATTTATTTTTGATTTGTTTATTTTATAAGATCGTAATTTATGCATACATGTACATGTAGGCTTATGCTTATTCACTTATAAAAATTTACAGCTTACTGTAAATCCAGTAATTTTCACTGGACTTCAATTTCGCGAAACACAAGCTCTAAAATTATTGGCGATTTCAAATACCCCATACTTTAAACAATTTTTCTACTTCATTACGCGATAATTTTATTTTCGCGCGGTAAAGCTCTCGTGGGATTACGCGAAAATTAATTTCTCGCGAAAATAACCCTATGAAGTCTAATTGACAGAAACGATCGTATTGAGCATTATAACTTTGGTATTATGTTTATAATATTTATAACCACTAGGTCGTTGCCACTGATGGTGGACCGTTTGAGTCCCCGAAGGTATACATAAACCTAGTACCAGCTGATAATCTTATACTAAAGTAATATTTGGCACTGACAACACCGTTTGAAGTTCTAAATTGTTCTAAAGCTACGATAGCCATCTTTTTAAAGTGGTTAATCTTAGATGTTTTGCTATACATTTATATACATTGATTAGCCTTGTCTGATACCACTTTCTCTTTAGAAAATCTATTTAAAATTGTAGCTCAACTGATGAAGTTTAATTGACAAAAACGATCGTTTTCAGCATTATAACTTTGGTATTATGTTTATAACCACTAGGTCGTTGCCACTGCTGGTGGACCGTTTGAGTCCCCGAGAGTATATATAAATCTAGTACCTGGTATTTCGGTTCCAGCTGATAATCTTATACTAAAGTAATATTTGGCACTGACAACACCGTTTGAAATTCTAAATTCTTCTAATGCTACGCCGTCTTTTTACAGTGGGTACTCTTAGGCGGCTTTTGGATATACGTTTAGATATAGTGATTGGCCTTGTCTGATACCACTTTCTTTTTAGAAAATCTATTTAAAATTGTAGCTCAACTGATGATGTCTAGTTGACAGAAACTATCGTCTTGGGACTTATAACTTTGGTATTATGTTTATAATATTTACAGCATTTTCCGCTACATTGTCCGATGTCAATGTTTAGGAATGTATACTGATGATCATATCTCTGTTAACTGTAGGCTTCAATTTAACAATCTGAGTGTTTCTTGTAATTCATAGTATTAAATTTTTATAGATATAAAAACGAAAGTAGCTTCTGCGCATGATTCAGATGCCGTAATAACGGTCGACAAGTTAGCAGAAAATTTAGTAAGAATTTTACGTACGCATGGATTTATGGTGGTTCATGAAATGCAGTTTAGGGTTTACTAACATTTTGCGTCAATTGACTTATGCGAAAACTTATGTCAAAGGTTACGCAAAACCTTAAGATGTTTCATGAAACGGACCCCTTATCACTGTCTTATACTCGGTTGTAATGCCCGTCTTGACATAAGGCTGGGATGATTTGTAAGTCTATTGTGGTTTCCCAATTTTACAATCCCTTTCCTTCGAGCAACCTCAGTGTTCAGGACTCGGCAACTTGGGCCTGTTTTACGAAAGCTCCTAAGTTCTAAATCCTAACTTATAGTCCTAACTACTATGGCAATGCATCGCTGATTGGTAGGTCCTATGGACTAAGACTTAGGATTTAAGACAGATGGTGGAATACATGTCCATGATACCAAACCTCCACAGGCGGTATTTGACCAGATGCAATCAGTGATGGCACTTTGATTATAATTGAAATATTGACATAGTTCCTATTGTACAATTCATAAACATTCATTAGACAGGTTTGATTTTTGTGAGAGAGAGAGAGAGAGAGAGACAGACAGACAGACAGACAGAGAGAGAGGAGAGAGACAGAAATACAGAGAGAGACTGACAGAGAGAGACAGACAGAGAGAGAGAGAAACAGAGAGAGAGAAAGAGGGAGGGAGGTAGGGAGAGAGAGAGATTCCCAAAAAGATGCACAATGCTATAACAGGTATCTTCAAATTGACGTTATATTGAGATTGACGTTATCTTCTGATTTAAGTATATCTGTGTTTAGGCAGATTGAAAAATATCTTTGAATTGTAGGTAGAAGGAAAAAAGTGGAGTGAACGAGATGCATTGAGCAATAAATTTTGTCTTTAGATTGACATAATCTATGAAACATACCTAAACACTGAGAGATCTTTCGTCCGACTGTTGTGCTGACAAGGTGAAATTTGATCATTGTGTCAACCAGGACTCCGCCTATTACAGTCATTATTGTAGTACAAACTACAGGAAGTGCAACTTCTAGACCAATCTATATCAAATGAAACTGTAAATAATTAAAAAGTGCATGACAATTATCGTTTTCATTCATTATAGAGCAATGGGAAAAGTATAGGTTTGACTTCTTATCTCTTTTATAAGTGATCACTGCCCCCTTGTCAATATAAAAATGACAGTATTGAGTATTTTGGATGCTACTTGGATAGAAGGCCTGGCGACACGGATGTGGCATACAAAAGAGACGTAAGATGCAGTTTATACCACAAATCATATCTATGTCTCAATGGACATCTTCAGTCGATATATTATGGTATATCATGCTTGGGAACATACAGCCGTGGTGTATATCGTGACCTATCTATTACTGATTGCACCGTGTTCACGTAAGAGTTTAATTTCATTATTGGATTCCGAAGATGCAATTCTTCACCAGAAACACACACAAAAAAATTCACATTTATTATACAAAACTCATTTGTATACAAAAATGGAGTCGCAGATATAAATATTTAGTGTTAGGTCATGAAGAACATTGCTTTGTGAAGGAACATTAACAAGTGCACTGACGATGATATCATCAAGATGCTGGGGCTTCTAGTAGACAACATCTTCGTGGTTTTTGCGACAAAGGTTTTCCAACAAATTGTCGGCATTCAAATGTGTAACGATTGTGCACCTATCTTGTCTATAATTGTTTTTATTCATATGAAGCGGAGTTTATACATTCACTGAGATCCAAAGGAAATACACTGTTAGCATTTTGGTTCAATTTTACTTACAGGTATATCGACAGTCAGCTTCACACCTCCCTTTATAACATACGCGGCGATTTTAATTTCCATATCAAAAACTTCTCGTTTCTAGTAATATTCCATCTTCTCCTGCCTATGGCGTTTTTTATTTCACACTATACGTTATGTCAGGTCATGCTCTTCTTATGAATGTTTTATTCTGAGAGCAAAACGACTCGCCAATAAACTACTTACACAAGTTTACGTTGATGAATGCTTGAAATTGTCTTAAAGAAGTTTTACGAGGATCTTGTTAAAAATATGAAGACCCCCTCTCAGGAATATTAAATAATATTCAGGAGCACGACTACAGACATTGACTCCCTTTCGCCAATCATATATAAAAGAAACTGATGACAGTTCACCGACCTTGACCTTTTCACTGAACTCGAGAGGTTTCCGTGTAACATTTGCTACGGATAAGGTATGCTGGCAGAGGAAGCCGACTCCTTCCTGACACCTGGTCCTATCCCGTTTGGGATTCACAGTTGTTTCTTCATGTTGAGACCAATATCTAATTTGTCGTATTCTAATGGACTTGAGATTCGATTATCCATTGGTACTTCTTAATTTTTTCTCTTAATATATCAGTTAGCATATTGAATATTTTGGAGACAACCTTTGGAAAATCAATTCCGGGAAATAATGTTGCCTTCATGAATCCACATGCTCAATATTAGAGTGAATAAAGAAATAAGGCTAATATTTTCTCACGAAAATTCTATGTTGCATTTATTTTGCGTTTTATTCTAGAATAAAGAACCATTTCAGGATGGCGTTGTTTTTAATAAAAACTACTTATTTATACCTCGGCAATATTTGTTGTAAATGCAATCTTGAAGTACTGTGGTAGTCCCAGCGTCGATAACGAAAACATCCAATTGAAACAAATACTGCTTACCAGAATAGCCCACATTGGTAATGATGAAAATATTTTACGCCATGGAATTCTCGTTGCCTGTAATGAAATGATATATGAAAAGATAGACATACAGACAGACAGACAGACAGATAGATAGATAGATAGATAGATAGATAGATAGATAGATAGATAGATAATCAATTCCGTTTCTGTAAATTCTACCTCTCAATATTCGGTTCATTGGCCGAAGGGAATGAAAAAAAAAATTTCGACTCTACTTTCCTATTTTATACTATAAAATTTTTATTTCTATATTATCTCAGTTATAATGATATTAAGAGTATACTCATTTTAATATCTTAAAATAACTTACCATCTCACGAGACCCTTGCTGCACCCCTGATCCCTCTCTTTCGAACAGCAACTTTTCATTAAGACTGAGTCCTGAATACTGAGAAGGTGTGTCGCTTACTGTTAGTAACCAAATAACTGACCAGATTATTCCACAACCACCTTGAACAAAAATTTAAAATATGAAACATTTATGATATGATGTAAGGTTTGGTTTTAGGTAGATGAACAGTGAAGCAGCAAAATGGATAAGCTATATGATCGGGTTCAAGATACAGTTCTGGCCATTCGCCATGAAATAAAACATGGCGGCGATATATGGAGTCAGTAATGGCGTTTCAGAAATTACATGTGACTTAACATTATCTCTCACGTCATACATATTGGATTGTTTCCTGAATTTTCAGTTCATTTTTACAGTCTCTGCATATGTTTTCTGAAGACTTATTGAAAGTATTGCTACGGTAACCATATCCGCTGAAAATTTTTTAGATAAAATATCGTAAAAAAAAAGTTCTGATTCACACATCATACAATTTAACAGCATACTAATCAAAAGCTCTTTTGCAATTAGTCAGAAATAAATATTATAAATATAATACCAAAGTTATAATGTTGAAGACGATCGTCTCTGTCAATTAGACTTCATCAGTTGAGCTCCAATTTAGAGGTGATAAAACTAACATGATACAGAAACCGCTTATAAGTGTTCGTCATTGTACGTTCACAACTGTTACGTTGATAAGAACCATTGGACAAACATGGACCTCTTTAAATCCAGAGGTGGAATCAGGTGTCAAGGAGGAGAAAACAACCCCTGTTGACAACTACCGAGAATTTAAAGTCAAATCCAAAATGAATTACAGTGAAACTTGTATATAGGGAGTCCACGAAACTGGTTTTTATAGGGAGGTGGTCTCTATATAGAGATTGATATGTACACAGATGGTACTATTTGGGACAGCAAAAATGGCCTTTATGACCAGGTGGTAATTATACACAGGTTGTCGCTAAAGCAGGTATTACTGTAAGTGAGGAATAAATCCTCGTCACAATATGTACATTCTAATTAATCAACAATCGCTATCGAACAGGTAATTCAACATTTAATACATGCAAATGTAATTGCGAACAAGGCCATTAAACAGTCCCATGCCAAAAGGGAGTCAACTTAAGTCATTTCCCATAGTTTTCTATCTTAAATCAACTTTTGAAAAATTATTGGCCTGACTTATATATTAATGAAATCTTGTAAAGTTCTGAACATTTGTGTCTATGGACTATCTTACTTAATTGGCTTGGAATGTTTCATTTCCCTCTCCTAAATACAACAAGTATTTGTTAGTGGCAAGCGAAATTTGCAGAAACATTTCTTTCTTTGTTTATAGTACTGTACAGGTAAATGTCGGCAACAAATTACTTACTGCAAAGACAAATTATTGCTTCTCTGAAATAAAGATCCGAAGGTGTTTAAAACTAATATCAGGTGATGATGAATATAATATTTATTAATTGACACAGGCATTACTTTGTGGCAGGTATTCAATACAGTTGATATACATGTAATATATAGAGTTATGAGGGAAATGACATTCATTTGACTCAAGTTTGGCATGATAATGTACTGACAATGTTTCGAAAGCGAATTTTAAGTTCCAAATATGGGAATGTATTATCGTATAGATGACAATTAGAATATTGCTCTGGAACTTAGGTTTCATCGAACTTACCATAAATATACATACTAAAATTCCATGAAACAACACATGTGGAAATCCCGGACACAGCAAAGGCGACTGCTGGACTTGAAAGAGTTCCTAAAGGAATATAACGTTGAAAACTAACTCTACAACAACACTTGTCGATTCGTCACCTCTCAAACTAATTTCACAGCATTTCGTCACTCATCAGTTCGTCACCTCTCAAACTAGTTTTAAAACATTTCGTCACTTGTCAATTCGTCACTCGTCAAACTAACCTCACAACATTTCGTCACTTAATTAATTCGTCCCTAGTCAAGATAACGTCATGAACCTGTGAAATTG
The DNA here is from genome assembly GCA_030159075.1 of Atrina japonica. NCBI lineage: Eukaryota > Metazoa > Mollusca > Bivalvia > Pterioida > Pinnidae > Atrina > Atrina japonica. Next base: position 1,019,462 of record BROG01000056.1, read on the forward strand.
TATTTAATACATGGGAATGAGGTTAAATATAAAACTTAGGGCGCATTCGATTCAGTGTTCCGAACAGGGTGAACAGCAAACAAGATGCCCATTTGGGCCACATCGCTCAACTTCTTAGAGACTGAATAGAAATAACTCATGAATGCACCATGATGAATATATAGGGAGGAAACCAAAGAAATCATACAAAAATGAGTGAAAATGACAATGTTTAAATATGTCAAAACGCGTAAAAAATTATTTTCTGATTTCTTCTAAATTAACAAATTTTTATCATACATCTATGTAGATCACTCAGATGCAATTATTTTTTTTTTCAATCCATAAAGTGGTTCTGGGAGAGAAGATTTTCAAATAGGGGTAACCTCAGATCCATCTGTTGTCCCAACCTGGATCAACCCGTAGGTCAATCTAACCAAACTGTACAAACTTGGTAGAGACCCTTGAGTACTTACTTTCTATAAAGATTCATCAAAATCCCTTCAGCGGTTTTGGAGAAGATGTCGGAAATGTAAGTTACCCCCCCCCCTTTATTTTTGCAGTCTTAAAAAAAATCAACGTCTAAAAAATATTTTCCAATTTCTACGCAATTAACAAACTGGAATTATGCATCTTTGTTGATTATTCAAGTGTTATTCGTGTTTTAATCCATCCAACAGTTCTGGAGAAGAAGATTTTCAAGAATAAGTAAATCCAGAGGCATCTTTTGCCCCACCTTCAATCCACCCCTGGGCTGAACTGGCCAAACTGAACAAACGTGGTAGAGGATCTTGAGTACTTGGTTCCTATAAAGCTTCACCAAAATCCCTTAGGCGGTTTTGGAGAAGTCGAAAATGTGAAAACGTTACCCCTACCCCTTCATTTTAGCAGTCTTAAAAAATTCATAAAAATTCAAAAATTTTCATTTCTGCAAAATTCTTTCAGGAAAGCATTCATCTACCTAATTACAGGTAAAAATCATAAAATGAATACATCATAATGAATAAATGGGGAGAAATCATACAAAAATGAATGAAAAGTCTAAAAAGACAACAAAAACGCGTCAAAAATTAATTTTCCGATTTCTATGAAATTAACAAACTTGAATCATACATCTATGTAGATCACTCAGATGCAATTAGTTTTTCAATGCATGCAGCGGTTCTGGAAGAGATAATTTTTTAAAGAGGGGTACCCTCTTAGACCTCTTTTGTCCCACCCTGGATCCACCCCTGTACTGATCTGGTCAAAATAAACCAACTTGGTAGAGAACCATGAGTACTTGCTTCCTATTAAGTTTTATTAAAATCCCTTCAGCGGTTTTAGAGAAGATGTCGAAAATGTGAAAAGATAACGGATAGACAGACGACGGACAAAAAGTGATCAGGAAAGCTCACTTGGACCTTCGGTTCAGAAGAGATAGAAAATGAAAACGGACAGTTACCGGCACATGCTCTCTCTGTGCCCGTAAAATAGGTGGTGCAGATGGAACAGTGACGTCACAAACATGGCATGCGATAGATTGTTTGTATATACAAGTGGCGTGTCCTTTGCAACCCATTGATACATAAGTGTAATTTAAAAAAAAATGATTTGTTTTTATGTCGCATGTTGTCAAGACAATTTTTCTTCTAACAAATTAAATCCAAATAGCTCTTTATAAACAATCATATACTGGACATTTGAGCAAGTGCTACCATCATTATCGTCGCTATCACGTCTCTGTTGTCGTCTTCATCATCACAACGCTATAAAACATCCAAGATTGATATGTGTCTGCCATAATTGTTCTTCCTTTTCTGTTCTAAATCATTCGTTTGTCAGTTTCTCAGGGAGAATGCTGACTGAAATATCATATAAAACTTGCACTAATGCTATCGAATGACAAGAATAATCATACAATGTTTGCTAAAAATAGGAACATACAAATTAATGTATTTTACACACAGAAAATACGTGTTAACTTTTATTTTAAAACTAATAGTCAAAAATATATCTAAATACTATACAACTCAAATGAACAATCAAACTAATTTTCCTGAATTTTAAGACTTGAAATCTCAATTTATTCATCAAAATTATTAGCAGATTTTAGACATTCAGTGTAATAACTTTATAAATATATTTTAAATTATATATATATATATATATATTTTTTATATTAGTTTTCTTGGTACAGCGATAAATATTTAAATAAAAAATACGTGTTAGAAAAACATCACAAAAATATATCTTCTATACAACTTCTTTCTTTAATCCGTGAGCGAAATAGCAATTTCACCATCGTGGTTCTTCAGACGGAAACTGTAGTTACTAACATAAATATACTATTGTTTATTGTTAAATGACGTTCTAGTGACGTCACGCAGCGATAAATATTTAAATAAAAAAGGTAGCAATAATTTTTTTCAGAATTACTATATATTTTGTTTATTGTTAAATATATAGATTATATAAAAGAATTATATATTAAATATATAGATTATATAAAATATTATTTAAATTATTTTCTGTTAAGTTCTGGATCGAATATTTTGATAAAATAGTCTTCTTTTGCTTTTTTGAGATTTTCGTTATCATTCCACATTTTATAAAAAGGAAAAATTTTGAATTTTCCTTTTCCACAGTTAGCAAAATGTTCACTGCAGGGAGTATTTCGGACACTTGGGTCCCTAATTTGTTGTTTATGAACTCTTACTCTTGCATTTAATTTTTCCCGATTGTCCAATGTAATTTTCCCCGCATGTCGGACATGTTGCACAATATATTATATTTAGCGATTTACAGTTCATGGTGGCATTCGCCCGTAATATTTTGCCAGATTTTAAAAATTATTTTTTCGCCTTCTTCAATGTAATCACATGTCCCACAACGAGGATCTCCACACTTTTGAACCCGATTTGTTTCTTTTGATGCAAACTTGGCCCTGGTTAATAGTTTTTTCAGGTTCAGTGGCTGTCGTCGGCTGTTAATTATTTGTGATTCTTTAAATAATTTTTTCATATTTTCGGATTGTTCCAAAATTGGGGAAAAATCTTTTTGCGGTATATAGGATGTTGTGATTTCTTGGGTTATGTGTAACAACAAATGGAATATCGTCTGAGTCGTTGTTTTCCTTTTTGCGAGTGATACGTAATATTGAAACTGCAGTTGTTTTGCTTTATCTATCCCGGAGTTGATTAATTGTCTCGGGTAATTTTGTTTTGTAAGATACGTTTTAAGTTCTTGTAGTCTCTTTGCTCGTAGATTCTCATTGGTAACAATGGTACATATCCTTCGAGCCATGTTGAACGGGATGTTCCGCTTGGTATGAGACGGGTGACAAGAGCGGAAATCTAAATATTGATGCGTATCCGTTTCCTTGCAATATAAATCAGTAATTATATTTTCGCCATTTTTAATAATCAAAATATCTAGAAACGGGAGTTCTTTATCACTCTTTTCCATTGTGAATTTTAAAGACTCGTGTAAATTATTGATAAGGGAGTAAAATTTTTCTAGGTCTTTTTCCGTTTTATTCCAGAAAATAAAACAGTCATCGAGGTATCTTTTCCAATTTTCCTTGATGTAAAGTCCAAAATTTTCGTCGAAAATTTCCGGCAATTCACTGTAGAGTTTTTGCTCAAGAAAACCCATGACAAGGTTTGCATATGTAGGGGCAATTTTAGTGCCCATTGCCGTTCCCTTTATCTGGAGGTAATATGAATTGTCAAAATGAAAATGGTTGTTTTCTAGTACTAACCTTAGTCCCCCCAGAATAAATTGTATCGGAAATCTCTGATTAATCTGTTCCGGATATCTTTTCAGCCAAAAATGCACGGCTTCAACTCCTAAATTATGAGGGATATTAGTGTATAAGCTCGTTACATCAAAACTAACTAGTAATGTGTCTGGATGTACTATATCCGGTATAAAGTTTAAAAAGTCCATATCGTCCCTTATAAAGCTTGGGACTTTTTTGCATAATGGCTTTAAAATTAAATCTAAGAGGTTGCTTAATCTTTGAGTGCTGGATGACGGGCCCGCGATGATTGGACGCAGTTTTAGATCTGTTGTTAATGGTAATTTGGCGTATGTCTTGTTGCATATTTTTATATTTTGTTGGATTTCCTTTGATTTGTGGATTTTTGGCAGGCCGTAAAAGTTACTGGATTTTACCTCATAATTCACCAAGTAATCAATTTCGTTTTTAGTGAGGTTATCGTTATAATGTTTAATAAGTTTTTCCACTTTAATCATAGTCCCGCGATCTTCATTTTTGTCCAATTTTTTATAAAAATTTGTATCTTGTAATTGAGTTTATAATGGTTTACATCCATGATGACGATCGCACCTCCTTTATCTGCTTCTTTAATGATTATTGAAGATTCCTGTTTTAAGTCTTGTATAGCCTTCTGTTGATATTGTGATATGTTTGCCAGCTATATTTGAATTCGCTGATTTTTTCAAACAGGTAATATAATCCTCTAAGTTCTTGTCCCTGTTAGGGGGTGGTTTAAATCCTTTTTTATTTTTCACAAGCGATTCATCATCGTATGTTTCATTTTTTAAAAAATTCTCTTAAGCGTAATTTGCGACAAAATTCCTCCGTGTCCTTCACAAGGTGTACTTGGTCCGCTTTGGGTGTTGGTGTAAATTTAAGTCCAAATTCCAAGAGTTTGATTTCATTTTCAGTTAGGTCTCTTGCCGATAAATTAATTATTTTTGGTTCTTTTTGTTTATTGATATCTAGAAACTTTTGAACCTTATTGATTTGAACCTTTGCCTCCTGCATTGGCCTAGTCCTAAAAAATGGTCTCGTGAGGTTTGTGAAAGTGAGCCTTGTCCTTGCGTTTTAATTCTGTTTCCTGGCTGTTGGATGTATTCCCTTCTGTTATTTTGTATTTCAATTGTTGTTGGTTTGCTTTTCTTCTCCCTTCTCCGTTGAAATCAGAGGTTACGGGTCTCCAGTTTTGTTTTGGAAGTTTGTAGATTTATTAATACGCCTGAAGTTGGGCGTAGCGGTTTTTCTTACTACGTCGGCGTAAGTTCTATTAATTGGTCTGTTTGGGCTACTTGACCTTGGTACAGAGGGCGACCTGTTATATTGCCGTTTTCCTTCTATACGTCTTGGTCTTGGCCTGTTTTCAAATCGAGTTGGTTTGTTTGGCTTAGATTGTATTTTTGTACTTTCATTGCCATAATTATTCTCGTATTGATCTAGCCATATTGTTTTTGATTCCAGTATTTTACGGGATTTTATTTCTTCCCTGGATACATCGTTATCCCAATATTGAATTAGTTTTTCGCGGATTTTTCCATTACTGCCCTTATTTATTTCTTCCATAATTCTTGAATTACATTGCTTAAATTTTGTTTCGTATTTTGGTACTCTTAATCGGAGAAGTGTGATTTCAGATTCGAATCTCTGAAGTGCTAAATTTATCCTTATTTTGGTTTCCTTATTAACAGAAAATAATTTAAATAATTTATATGATTTATATAATCTATATATTTAATATATAATTCTGTAAAAATTATTGCTACCGCGTGACGTCACTAGAACGTCATTTAACAATAAACAATAGTAACTGTTAGTAACTACAGTTTCCGTCTGAAGAACCACGATGGTGAAAGCGCTCACGGATTAAAGAAAGAAAGAAAGAAATTGTGATGTTCTACACTTTTTTATTTAAATATATATATATATATATATATATATATATATATATATATATATATATATATATATATATATATATATATATAATACAACTATATTTTATAAATTCAATGTAAACTGTTTTTTCATGTCTCGTTCTCAAGTCTTAATTTCAAAATGTTTGGGAGAAAAAAAAAGGTTGATCAATTATTTTTTGTAATCATAACTATAATTTATTTTAACATGTATAAAGTCCGTGTGAAAGTGAACACACGTAATATTTGTAGCCTATGTGTAATATTACATATTTATTTACGGAGTCATAATGAATATTAATTTTTTTTTTTTTTAAATTATTGAAATAGTCATAGGACACTAACATGTCATTCATCCGGCAATTCTACCACCCGAAAGGGGGATTATGTTTACTCATGTTTACAAGTCTTCTTTTAAACTACTAAATGTAAACATGATATATCCAAAATTTTCATTATCATTCTAAAATTTATAGTACATGTATCACTAAAATGCGACACGGGCAAAAAGGTACGAATAATTTTCACAGGGCATTTTGCCCATGCCGTTAGTCATTTTAGTGCTTTATATATCCTTTTCCTGACTTGTATGTATTGCTTAGATCCGACACCTTAGGATATATAGTGTTGTTGGTTTTAGTGCTTTATATATATATATAACAAATACAGAAATAACAAGGCACCTACAAAATTACCATGCGTCGGCTGGGGTTCGAACTCACGACGTCCTAACCACTTGTCCATCTACGCATTCACAAGTAATGAATGTTTCGATGAGTAGAAAACCGAACATGAGAACTCGGTTGTAGAGTAAGAGATGAAAGATATTTATTCATAGTATGAATGACAATGGATCGATTAACGATCTATGTAGTGTAGAGAAATAGAAGTTCGTATAAAGCAGAAATATCACTACAACATACATACATACGTACATACATACATTTATACGTACGTACGTACCTTCGTACGTACGTACATACGTACATACATACATACATACATACATACAATCATACATACATACATACATACATACATACATACATACATATACACACACACATACATACATACATACATACATACATACATACATACATACATACATACATACATACAAATGGTAAAAATCATACACAGCAGAATGATTCCAAAACATATAGTTTTACAAAGAAAGTTATGAGAAACCTTATATGTACTAATGGCACTGTACTGTAGAATTCAAATTGAATTTATCTATTTTTGAAGATTCATTTATTACTTCATTAAAACTTAAACTGGAAAAATATTGTGATACAAGACATCTAGACTTATCTCATTTGTTTCTGATCACAAATCGTCTGATTCCATGATGTAGCTATGCTTCTCTCCATATTTGGCTAGCCCTACAAGTGACGTAAGGGCTACCTTTGCTGTTTACTGACATATATATTTATTTGCAGCCATTTGCCATGTATTAATTTACAATTTGAACATGCGCGTCACACACTATTAGACCACATATCAAGTTGGGATTTTTCTTTTTGCATACTCATTTTTTATAAACAGTAGTTTATTAAACATGAAAAAATTCATTGTTCTTACTCTTTAAAGATTTATGCCGAAGTATGAAAAGGTTATCAAAAATTCATCAAACGTTGGCAGACGTCGGACTTTTTCGACGTATTCTGAAGAACGAGTAATGTATAAGTAACGTGTAGAACTGTGTATTTACGATCGTTTAAAGTACCTACAGCTTACCACAGCTTATGCTGAACCTGCGTTGGCATACATCGAAAAGTTTTGTGCATGCACCAAATATTTCGACAATCTTGTCCTTCTTCAATTTATGCCAGCTACCAGAGTGTTGTTAACTTATACAAAACATATAAGTTATCCGACGTATGCCAGCGTATTATCCTCAATTTTCATCCGTCGACATACATCGGCTAAATTGTCAATGTGTGACAGGTGCTTGAGGTGCTCTAGTACATGTCTACTGAAATTATTTATTTCTTGTCAAAAGCATGCAATTTGGCGCACAGGTTTGTTTTAATAGTAAGAATTGTTCTAGCTATAGTGCCAAATTTATTTGCTTTTAAGAACCATTATATTGTGGTGAAAATTTCAAAATTAGTGCAAAAAACCACTTAAAATAGGGGGAGACATATTTTTGAACAGACATAAAAACTTTAAAAATTCCATTTCCAAATACCATATGAAGATGATTACAGAACAAATAGCACATAACAAATACCCTTAAGATATAAAAGAGGTCATATTTCGGGGTAAAAGCTATAAACTTTTGACTGAAATTTTGTTTAAAAATTGGAAACATTTTAGATCGTGAAAATTTTATTTCTACATCAATATCTTCAATAATTTTGTACAATCATAAAAGAATCAAAGACATTACATTTTTTCAACAACACCAGACCCTTTAGCTGTAACTGCGGTTCTGTGACTTTGGTTGGCAAACTGATACAGATACCCGCAAAACATAGACGTCGTTAAAGTAACTGATTATTTCTTGACGTCATTTTCCGGGAAATCACAGGACCGCACTTACTGCTAAAGGGTCTATAAGTAATTACTGCAGATGACTAATCCTTACTTTTGGTTTCAAATATTCTCTTTGGTGAAGGGATCACCATCAATTGGACACTTTTAGGCATAAGATGGCCATCATTTTATCATTTGTGATAGAAGTGAAATTTTACACATATGTTTGTCCCAACAGTGCAAATTGATTCAGCTATAGTTTAAAGCTAATTTCCTTTTCGAAAGCCATTTGGTTGGGGTAAAAGCTACAATATTTGTATAAAAATCAATTACCGATACTGATACATTTTACCTTGCCCCGTATGTATGCGTTGTTGTAGCAGTATATAACAATAATGATCTAAATAAGACTCGTTCTGTCTGTAAACATGTTATCTTGGTGGACCTGTAGTTATCTCTGACGTGATAAAAGCCTTTCTATATTACAGTTTAGGATATACTTACTTCAAGGAGCCCTTGGGAAATTCTGATGACATACACCAATACAAAGTCTGTTTTAATGGCAGTTGGGAGAAGAAGAAGCAAAATACTGTTAATAAAGAAAGTTATTCCACAGACCCTGAAACAAAACACCATATTTATTGCGGAAATGTTAACAAAATATTTTATTTTCAGAGACACTATATCAGTTTGATTTAATGCAGAATGAATATATAAAACTGGGGCCCGTAATACCCAAAAAGAACTTCCTAAAAGTCCTAAAACATTGGACCGGTCTATCAGAGCTACCCTATGTCAAGTCGGTAAGGTGTACTCTAAGATCTCAATAGTATAAGAATACATCTGTTTGCTACATTTACAAAGATGAGTTATAACATATACAAAAATAACTTAAGTTTACGGACTGCCTCTGGACAGTCATAAAGACCTGATTCGATCTGGTCGTAAGTCGCAAATACTAATTCATCTTTAAACGGTCGAAAGTCGTGTGGATCTTACGTAAAACGACCGGGATGTCTATCTCAACAAAATCTGAAAGATGATAGATGCGGCGAAGCATGAAATTACATGTACATGTTGTTCTATTGAGGATGTAAAAAATTGAGTAAATATCAATGTATTACTTTCTTCTTGTGTCGCAATTTTCTGTTGTCAATCACATTCTATAAAACTAACCGTATTATATTGCTTGCGCTCGTGCATAGATGCACATAGAGGTATTTTAATACAATACGCAATATCAGTGCCCCAAACCTCAACACACTTTCCATATATCTTGTTGTCTAGGTAATTAAAAGAATACAACAATTTGTATGCAAATTATTCACACCAAATCTCATTTAAGATTAATATGCTGTTAAAAAATAATACAAACGTACTTACTTTTTTGAAGAAAATCTTGCTGCCAGGTATCCACCCAATAGCCCAGTAGAAAATAAACCAGTAAAATATGCACAGTAGAGATATTGTATAGTAGATACTGTCCAAAAACCTGGTACGACATGTGTAGCGTTTACAAAACAATGAAACTACAATTAGAAATATTGATGTTTAATAAAGTGTTTCGGGATATCATATATAAATTTGGTGAATTTTGGACAATCACGGACAGTGGTGGGATCAGGTGCCATGGAGGAATAGGCATTCCCTGTTGACCGATCACATCCGCCGGAAGTCCACAGTCCAATTCAAATGAAATACGTGAGGAATAAATCCTCGTCACAATTCACGGGTACAAATGACTCAACGAACGCTGTCGAACATGTAACTCAACATTTCATTAGTGAAACAGAGTAATTGCAAACATTGTAATTAGACCTACCATAAAATTTGCAGAAAGTTGAAGTCAAAAGCGATTATCTTTATTCCTGTGACAATTACTTATCAGTTAAGAGTTTACCTCTATATATGAAATAGTCATATGTTGACCAAGCACTGTCATACTGGATCATCAAATGATGGCACTGACAACAACATGTTAAGTAAAATGAAAAGCTATGTATAGAATTAATTGGTGACGCTTTCTTTTACATTGCTCATCTGAAGTTTTTATATATACCAGCCGGCCTGGCTCAGTCGGTAGTGCGCTCGACTCTTGATCGTGAGGTCGTGAGTTGGTTTCCTGTCTGTCGGACGAGATGGTAAAAACCGAGGTCCCGTGTCACAGTAGGTGTCGGCACGTTAAAGAACCCTCACTGCTCAATGACCGTAAGTGCCGAGCATAGGCCACAATTTGAAGCCCTTCGCCGCATTTGGTGATGTCTCCATATGAGTGAAATATTCTTGAGTGGGACGTTAAACAACGATAAACAAACAAACATTTATATATGCTATTGTAAAACGTTACTCTCTTACTCCTAGAAAGTTTTGATTTACTCCATCTGATTTTGAAATATGGACCATTACAATGGAAATAATACATTCAAATCCTCCAATAATTAGTAGTCCCCAAAATCCCAAGAACACTGGAACAAATCTCTTCGGACAACACATTTTTTACATCAGCGATGGTCTGTTTTTCTCTGTAAAAGTAATCACATGTTTACAGCACTGATATACAATCAGGTGAATGCTATGCTACATCCATCAATATTGTTCTGATGTCAATCATTATAGGTGCTTCATAAAAAAAATGACTTTTCAATTGTTATGTCATCTGTTTAATAGTAAAATTTCGTTTCACAATTTATTTTAAAGTGAAATGTTTTCAGTTGTACTGGAACATGATTTGTCTTGATATGATTGGGAGATACGAAAACTGATGGCTTTGCACGAACGAGTGTTATCATTTATCAGCGAATACATGACGTGATATGTCCGGCACTAAAATATTTACTGTACCTTTCAGATTTTACATAAATTCAAAATAACATCAGATCTTCTTACTGAATCAGCAGTTATCGTGTGTACAAACAGCACGAATAAACACATATAGTTTAAAGAAGCATTAGCGATATCTAGGACGTGTTTTTTTCATTAAGCAATAATGTATCCTTATATAAACATTTCACGTTCTCATTAATTACACTACTATTGGTTTGTTTAAAAGTATTACGAATGTTAAAATGATAAATAATGTTAAAAAAACAAATTGTATTTGGGCAATATACATAGCGACCAAGTTCGTAGGCATGCGTAGTCGTTTGTTTTTATCCTAATGGGATAAAATGTATTTCGAGTAGACAAGTGAATCCAGTCTACCCAAATTTAGTAATTGTATTCAACCCTTTGAACAAAACACAAAATAAAACGTTAACATAGGCCGACTACTTTCGTGTTTATTTATAGTTAGGTATTGATTGGCAACTCGTCAAATTGGGCCGAGTAATGTCGGCCCTTTGGAAATATGAAAATTGGCACTTAGTGTGGTTGAATCGGCACTTGGAAATAATCATTTTGGTATGTATTGGTATCTATTTCGGACCTTGAAAATATTCATAACGGCACTCATAACGATTCATCTCAATGGGTTCTCAAAAGTAATTGTATGAGCAAATTCGCATTATTGAATAAACTTACATTCCATATTTGTTTAAGTGTAACCTGTGTAATAACAGGTAAATATATATATAAATATATATATATATATATATATATATATATATATATATATATTATATATATATATATATATATATATATATATATATATATATATATATATATATATATATATACAGTGAACTCTCTTTACAACGACCATGTTTGTTCCCATGTAGGAATGCCGTTATATCGAATTTGTCACTGTAATGAATTTGATGTGTATGGCATTTCATAGTTAGCTCCCTTGAGTATCATTTACGCATATATTTGTTTATATAAATAAATAAACTTAAAACAACATTAAAATCTCTATGATAATATATATATATATATATATATATATATATATATATATATATATATATATATATATATATATATATATATATATATATATATATATATAATATGCAAGTTAATCTTGTTAACATCGATGCACAATTATTTTTTCATTAAATCGGTCATAAATCGGTGATGTCGTAAAATGCATGAATCATGTTAAGTGTAACCTGACACTTTATTTATTACTATCTGATGCGTTTCATAAATAAAATTTTAGTAAAATATATATATATATATATATATATATATATATATATATATATAGTTATATATATATATATATATATATATACCTATATATTAGAAAACAATGATATATATATTTATATATATATATATATATATATAGTTTATATATATATATATAATATATATACGTTTGTTCCCGAACAATATCGGATACCGAATAATCCGTTATATATAAAGCGGGTTCACTGTATATATATATATATATATATATATATATATATCGTAACTTGAATATTATACATGTGTTATAACATTTTAGTAAACTACTAAATTCGAATTATGTATTAATGCACAACACAATGCATAATTTATATACATGTGACCATAGTGTCGGTAATAAACTTAACTTTCTTGGAAGCAATTGCCGAAATCACTTGCACGTCCGATATTACTTGATACTGAAACACCATAAAAGAACAACACCTATTGGTTCAGTTTTATAGTGCCGATGTAACTATGCGTTAATGTGCATTATCTCACAGAGGTGCCAAAGAGACTACTGTCAGCGCAGCTCACTTCGAAAATAGGAAAATCTTACTTAAATTTCGAACTTAAACTTTGAATCTTACTGGAGTTATTAAATAACTTTTTAAAAAAAAATAACATTTCATTAATTCCATGATTGTCGATTGTAGTGTTAACAATGTCACCCGTCGGACCGGGTTTTGTGTTGTGTTTACTATGACGTCATAAGACAGCGGTTACAACTATATCTAGGCCTATCAAATATGGTAATCAAAAAAAGTCGCAGGAAAAAGTAACAATTTATGAAGGAAAAAAGTCTGAATAAAATGAAAATCGCACCTTTATTTTACAATGTGTTCCCTTCTCTCTATTTTTCAGTTTTAAGAGACAGTATATTTGCACTTTGTCAATCCTTCTTCATTTAATCTGTAACATATTATGTACAAAGATTCTGAAAAAAAAATTCCAAAAGTATTTGGAGTGAAATATTGTATTAAAAGCCAAAGGAGGAGCCCCTTAAACGGGAAGGACTCTCGGATAAAAAAAGGAAATTACCGAAGTAGTAAATAAAATAATACCAAAGTTATAGTTTTACTAAAAAGGCCAAAATAAATGCTCAAGACGATCGTTTCTGTCACAAACTTGTAATAACACTTCATTAGTTCGACAGTTTAGCTCATAGTATTGATAAACGCATATTTTAACAAATTGGTATCATACAAGGCAAAATAATAAACCTGAATGTACTGCCGAATTCATCTAAGAGTACATACTCTGAAAAGATGACTGTCTTAGTTTCTGAGAAATGTAAAATTTAGATAGAACAATCCTATAGAAATATTACTTTTGTTTAAAATAACTAAATATGACGCAACGACATTTTCATTTGTATATAACTGCTGCATACACATCCTTCACATTTTTATCACTGAATGCCACCAATAGTTTAGCGTCATGATTTTTAAACATGAACGATAGTATCTGGACATAGGAAAGCTAATATATAAAGATATAATTGTAATAAAAAATCTGTGAATTGTTGGGTAAGGTTTGTCAGTTAGTCGGTCTGGGTTTTTGTCTTGGTAAGACTCGTCTAGGGTGCGAGTTCTCCTTGTAACTTTACTCAACCAGCAAATCTCGTTTACATCTACGAGTGGTTAGAGCATTGCGCTTTAAATCACAAGGCCTCTCATCTCTGGTTCGAATCCCGCTAGGGTCATTTCGAATTAAGTGGGAAAGTTTGCCAGTTTTCTTGCGGATGGTCGGTGGTCTTTACCCGGGTAACCGGGGTTTCTCCTCCACCAATAAAAACTGGACGCCATCATATGACTGAAAGATTGTTGAGTATGGCGTAAAACAATAAATCAAATCAAATCAAATCGTTTACATCTACGAAGATGATCGGAAAGTAATCAGACGCCATGTCCTGTTTCAGTTTTCATGTTAACACAAAAATATTGATGATTTGTGGCATCTGCAACCTATCTTCGACATTAAATGGTATTCTTGAGTGATATTTTATGGTATATACTATCGTTTCATGTTATTACACACTTTTCTTGTACACCTCATGGCTTTCATCTGTATTTGTAATCTATTTAGTTTTAAAATCTAAAATGGGGGCCTCCGTGGCGGAGTGGTTAGAGCATTGCGCTTTAAATCACAAGGCCTCTCATCTCTGGTTCGAATCCCGCTAGGGTCATTTCGAATTAAGTGGGAAAGTTTGCCAGTTTTCTTGCGGATGGTCGGTGGTCTTTACCCGGGTAACCGGGGTTTTCCCTCCACCAATAAAAACTGGACGCCATCATATGACTGAAAGATTGTTGAGTATGGCGTAAAACAATAAATCAAATCAAATCAAAATCTAAAATAGAATTGAATTGATTACATCCATTTCGATTATATAACATGTACATTCAACATATTATTGTCAATATTAAGAAAGAATACCTTTATTTTTATTTTGCTATTATTCTACTAGTCAACGCAAAATAGTGTATAGACCCTTTAGCAGTAACTGCGGTCCAGTGACTTTGCCAGGCTTCCGGCTCGCAAAATGATACATACTGCCGGAAAATGACGTCAAGAAACAATCAGTTACTAAAATGACATCTATGTTTTTGCGGGTATCTGTATCATTTTGCCAACCGGAAGATTAGCAAAGTCACCGGATCGCAGTTACTGCTAAAGGGTGTATAAAGACCTACCAATAAAATTCAATAGACGTTTTTCGAGTTTTTTTCCAATCCGTTTAGTTAAGTTTAAACTCAGATCACGTCGCTTCAACAGAAAGTCGGCCATAGTGACTAATATTTGTTTGATTAGTTTCAATTCATAAAAAAAACGATAAAAAAATTAGATAAATGTTCTTCCTTGTAATGATGACAAATAACATGACTTTTCTGTGGGCTGTTTATCAAATCTGGCTTATACGGTATCCCGTATTCCGAATCATATTTACGATGAACTACTTTACCGGAAGTAATGTTGATCTGCTTCTGTAACGAGGCACCATGACGAAACGGAACAACTCGAGAAAGGTATATTAGTGTATTGATATGAGGAAACAGGAAAATAGCATGAAACACATCCTTTTCAGGAGGAAAATAAATAGAAAATTTATTAAAATATTAGTAGATCAAAAACAAAATTGAACTGAAACGAGAGAGAGAGAGAGCTACACATATGTTTCTATCCGTATCATCAGACTGCACGAGATCGTAGCTAGAGTTGAGTCCTTCCGCTACAACGATCAAGTGAAGTCTGTCATGATACGGACAGAAACATTTGTAGTTTTAATTACATGCCCCTTATATATTTGATTCTGTACATATATTTAATAACTTTTTCTCTTATATCGTTCATACCACAGGGGAATATATACTAATGCCAATATACTGCGTGATGAATGCGACATTAATGACGTCATCAAATATGTTAGATGAATGGAATTCCATTAAGAAAAGCTCCAACAGAATTTCCGTATTCAACGTCAGTGCAATATGACGGTCCGTAACGCAAGGGCGTATTGTAGAAGTACACATGCATGTGTATATATATATATATATATATATATATATATATATATATATATATATATATATATATATATATATATATATATATATATATATATATATATATATTGACTGAATATCTATGGACTTTTAGGCGAGGTACAATATATGCGTTGTGTCCCTGTGTATGGGTTTCTTTGCGTTAGCATCATAAAAGCTATTGTTAACTTTCTGATCAGGTGAACTTAATATTTTTTTTATTTAAGTTAGATATTACGATGGATTAATCAAAAGCACAGAGCGCAAATCATGACAAGATTATTATCGGTTATTCACTCCACTTGCTTATACGTGTATATGGTTCCTTGGTGTTGTTTGTAATTGTGAACACTGCGTATTACTCGTATATGCTTTTAGTTCCACACTCCTTTAAGAATATGTTTTATACATTTATGATTTCATATAAAATACACTGCAGAGATTTAAAAAAATATTTTCCATTTTGATTGAACAGTTCAAAGTCTTATCAACATGCACGATATAGATATTGACTGAAACATTACACAACAAAGTGTATATGATAAAGATATTATTGAACATATACTAAATGAATGCAAAATTGAGTACTATATTGAAAAAATATATATACAATCGTTAAAACGTTACTCTTAGACGGATTTCGGCTATACTTTTAGAGATATTATTTGGTCTTGTATAATACCACTTTCTCTTTAGAAAATACACATAACGTTAAAATTGGAGCTCAACTGATGAAGTCTAATTGACAGAAACGATATCGTCTTGAGCATTATAACTTTGGTCGTATGTTTATAATATTTATCTGTAACTTAGCAATAGATATAATTTTAAGAGTACACTGAAATAATTAAGTACATGTATGTACACTGTAATGCAGAATCTGAAAATGTTATAGCAATTTCGTTGTTCACATTTGTCAAAAGATTGTCTTGAGCATTACAACTTTGGTATTTTGTTCATAATATGTATAACCACTAGGTCGTTGTCACTGCTAGAAGACCGTTTAAGTTTCCGAGGGTATACATAAACCGAGTACCTGTTTTTTTCGGTACCAGCTGATAATCTAATACTAAAGTAAAATTTGGCATTGATAACACCATTTAAATTCTAAATTCTTCAAAAGATAATAAAAGACTTTTTACAGTTGTTATTCTAAGACGGTTTTGGCAATGCATTCAGATTTAATATTAGACCTTGTATCATACCACTAATCCTTTACAAAATCTTTTTAAATTGAAGCTCAACTGATGATGTATGATTGACAGAAACGATCGCCTTGAGCATTTTATCTTTGGTATTATGTTTATAATAGTCAAAACCATAATGATATTGCACACTCCCTAAACATGCTTTCTTTATTTCAACCATATTTTATGTTAACAACTTGAATTGTTTCCAAAACAACAAAGTTTAACCCTAGGAAATCTCTCTCTCTCTCTCTCTCTCTCTCTCTCTCTCTCTCTCTCTCTCTCTCTCTCTCTCTCTCTCTCTCTCTCTCTCTCTCTCTCTCTCTCATCCTTTTTAAACGTATATATTTCAAAGTATAGATATCTTGTATGTTCCATTTTGTTTCCGTTGGGTCGATAAGATCGTTATTGCTTTTATACACTCGATTCCTTGAGGATGTTGCATAATATGCCTTTATCTGGAATAGAATAAATCTAAGGATTTTAACGTTTAATGTAAAAATTTACAATAAAATGCAAATATAAAAGATAAAAAAAAAGATTAAAATTAATAATTATTCAAGGAAAAGATTCAAATATGAACAAAATGACGTTATGGCAATCAATGACTTTGAAATAGGTCGCCATCAGGATAATATGTAATTACTATGAAAATGCATGAAAATGCATTTGGGGATGATATTTCCAATAGCGACTTATTATGAGGTATGTTATATTACTGACATGGCTGTATTTCCAAATAAAAAGCCTATCATTCTCGACACATATGATCATGAACTGCCCAAACCCACCGGAAATGGCGGCACGATTGTAAAACGTGAGGTACGCATACTTTTCACAGTTGTTTTGTTTTGATTTTGTCAATGTCAGCATTCAGGGTAACATTAAAGATCGGGAAAATTTCTTTTAGTGACCTGATATATTTATTCATATATTCATCCGATTTTTCTTCAGGTATTTAAAATAGCGTTGAAAAGCATATATATTACATAATGCATGTACTTTCCAATAAAAATCACGTCCTGTATTTTCAAAATAAATATAAGTTGTCCATGATGATGAATTAATACCGAGACTCGGGCAGTACTAGCGTATATAGAGTGAATGACGTCACGTATTAATTTTGTTCCCGTCTGAACATCTGCGTGTAAACATCTGGCCACCTGTTGTTGACACTTGGCATCTGAACACCTGTTTTTGACACTTGGCATCTGAACACCTGTTTTTGACATTTTTGACACTTGGCATCTGAACACCTGTTTTTGACATTTTTGACACTTGGCATCTGGCCACCTGTTGTTGACGATTTTTCTGTCTAGACATCTACGTCTAGACATCTGTGTCTAGACATCTGACCACCTGTTTTACTGTCACTATTATTTCACCAGTGGCTTATTCTTTCTCTGAATCTTTTACTTAGAATCTCTATAGCTCGTGTACGTCTCATAGAGTTGTGTTACACACACTATTACGCTTAATATCCTTATTTTTCTTTTTTACTTAGAATCTCTATAGCTCGTGTACGTCTCATAGAGTTGTGTTACACACACTATTACGCTTTGTATCCTTATTTTCTCTTGCTTAGAATCTCTATAGCTCGTACGTCTCATAGAGTTTGTGATACTACTACTCCTTCTCGTAGTTTCTCAATGGTGTTTTTACACCATATAACTCTTGTACCTTTGTGTCTACCGTGTACTAGTACTATGTTTAAACTATAGGTGCACACCTTATACCCAGATAAAATACATAAACAACAAAAATAATTTTGTAATGCAACATGTTTTAATTTTCCCCGTTAATAAAAGAAATCAAACTGTATTTTCGCAGAGGGTTAGGGGAATGTCCCTCTGGAAAATGTACAATAATTGAATGAACAAATAAACAATTCTTAAAATGTCACTTCATTATGGAGACGGGGTTCCAGTTCCATCAAACGATACACCATATCCCAAAGTCGGTTTCGGTCTGTTTCTTTGTGACATTGAGTAGCTCTCCAATCTTGACAGTAGAATTTCTGTTTGTAGACGTCTCTAAATGCTTTAGGAATGCTGGATTGCTCTAAACTTTCTTCAAATTTTTCCAAAATGTTCATTTCGTTCACCGTGTCTAGAGCCTCGTCAAAGTAGTGAAACATCATTGTGCCGTCATCATATATCATCAGGCAGGAATGTTGCTTTTGACTCGGATGATCAATATCACAGCCGTAACATTGAGTGTTGGCTACTTCGTACATCTTGTTTAATATGGCTTCTGCGTACACCATGTACCATTGACTATCAGTGGAATGACAGTAGCTCTGCTCCATGTTGTAGTTGATGTTGACGAAAATAACTAGTGTAGTGGTCCACAAGCAAAAATTCATCTGGTCAGTTTCAAGTCTGAACTGCAGTTTTAATAGCTGAGTGAATCACGTGACATTCTTATCTCATCTATGTATTTTTAGTTGCTTGTAAACAATTGTCTCTCGATCATGTCACGGGTTATACCGTAGATCTCCCAATAGATAGGATTTTGACGTAATGCACTTACATCTTCTGTAAAGGTTTCTAATACACATAAGCAGCCTGTCATAAAAATCTCATCATCAAACATATGATACACAATCCCTATAAAATGTGCGGGTGTTTTCACACCACGTACATAAGTATTCCAATCAGGAGTACATCGTATCTGATGTTTCATTCATCTGCGTAATAGAGAACAGCAGATCATCCATACAGTTGCAATCATGATTTCTCTGTGTGCACTCTGATGGGATGTCAGCCTGTGTCATACCCAACAAGTCACGTGATCCCTGAATCGTATCTCTGTACTCGCCCCATTTCCCTCATTTCTCTCTCTCTCTCTCTCTCTCTCTCTCTCTCTCTCTCTCTCTCTCTCTCTCTCTCTCTCTCTCTCTCTCTCTCTCTCTCTCTCTCTCTCTCTCTCTCTCTCTCTCTCTCTCTCTCTCTCTCTCTCTCTCTCTCTCTCTTTCTCTCTCTCCACATGTTCACCTTTCTCTCATTTCTTTTCTCTTTCTCATTTCTTCTCTCTCCACATGTTCATCTTTCTCTCATTTCTTTTCTCTCTCATTTCTTCTCTCTCCACATGTTCACCCTTCTCTTATTTCTTTTTTCTGTTTTCTCTCTCATGCACACATCCACCTTTTCTTTCTATCTTATATTGTTTTTTAACTCATAAATAACTCCTAAACAAGTTTATTCACTCAACATTTTATTACCCCGCTCAAACTAGAAGTAGTTCTTGGAGGATTAAGGCCGTCCCTCTTTGACTTTGACAAACTTTGAAACATGAGAACGGTACACACTTGATCACTTTGACAAACTTTGAGAACCACACACACACAGACACGCACTTGATCACTTTTGCAAACTTTGAGAACGTTACACACTTTCATGTTCTATGGTTCTCTCTCATGCCGTGAGATTAGTCAGTCCCTGAAAACCTAGATATCCCATGATTCCATAGCCAAGATGGCTACCCTTCCTATACTTCCTGTTTCACTACACATCCTCCCTTTCTGGTTTATTGCATGCGGCCCATATAGAGTGATCACCCTTTTGTTCCACCCCTATAGTCTATACAGAGTGATCTCCCTTTGTTCCACCTATACAGTCTATACAGAGTGATGTCACCTTATGTGATCTCCACCTATACAATCTATACAGAATGATCTCCCTTTACCTAATCATACAAGTGAGTGATGTCCCATCCCTACCTATACAGAGTGATCTCCCTTTGTACATAACACAAGTCTTAGTGTTCAAGCTCTCCGGCTTTCTCGCGCATGCGCACCTACACTACCGACGGTGGCGCCATCAACTGCTATACAAACCTGAAAAACCCAAAGTTTCGAAAAATAGATACGGTCAGCTCAAAACTGAAAAACCCAACGCTTTCTCTAGCCGTTGACTTCTCGTGACTCTCGTGACCCAAACGATTGGCTCTCATTCTCCTTATTGGCCATTCCAACATAGACACGCCTCCGAGCTCAACGATTGGCTCTTTCTCCTTATTGCCATAACAACCGGTATGACGCTCTTCCGGTATGACCTCACTTCCAGTATTACGCTCTTCTGGTTATGACGTCACAGGCGGCTCCATGGCGCGCATTTGAATTGACCAATCAGAATCCAGTATTCAGATGACGTCATCAAAAACCGTTAAAAAGCGCCCCCTAGCGGGAAAGTTCAAATGGCGCGCATACTTTGAGCATTGCAAATTAACTTTCGGTAAATTTTTACGAAGATTACCGAGTGACCAATAAACACGTGCTATTTGCAGTTAAAATTCTTTGCGTTTATTTTCGTACATCATCATTCCATACCTAAATCAGGCAAAGTTAGTGTTTTCGTCGTTTCAAAACATTCGTTTCTGAAATTGTCCACGTGTCAGGTATATCGGGTGATCTCGATCCATTTTTAACTCGTCCCATCGCATTTTCGGATTTATCATTCTTGACACATATGATCATGAACTGCCCAAACCCACCGGACATGGCGGCACGATTGTAAAACGTGAGGTTCGCATACTTTTCACAGTTGTTTTGTTTTGATTTTGTCAATGTCAGCATTCAGGGTAACATTAAAGATCGGAAAAATTTCTTTTAGTGACCTGATATATTTTATTCATATATTCATCCGATTTTCTTCAGGTATTTAAAATAGCGTTGAAAAGCATATATTTTACATAATACATATACTTTCCAATAAAAATCACGTCCTGTATTTTCAAAATAAATATAAAACACATAAAAAAATCTGTCGACTTTAACATAGTCCGAGCGCATAAAGGACCGAGATCCCATGACCGAATTACGAAGAACATTTGATATGGCGAAATAATTTATCTGAACGGTCATTGCATACTGAAATACAGCTGGATTTTTTAAGATACGGGAAAACTTGAATTCTAATAAAAACAAACAACTTCGAAAATAAGATCATTTACAACGTTTCACGTTTTTGATAATGTATTTGAACACACATTTTATCATATTCTCGACTATATGTCAGGGGACAAAAATTAATCATTGTGACAGCTTATATCGCTTTAATATATTAATGAAATAAGTCGACAACAACTTCAGTGTTATCTGAAAGATTTTAATAACAGATATCACGATTTTAATTATATCTCTTATCCAAAATTTAAAGTTGATCACTGTTAGCCTTTGGTTCATATCGATTGATAGATTTATAGTAACAGAACCGGAAACAGATAGATAGAGCACTTTCTGTGCTGTCATTATGGAGGAAATTCTATATTAGGGCACTTTTTCCTAGGGGAAAATTGGACCCGGTCGATTGTTCTAGAGGAAATTTCTACTCTATAGGTTCGTCTTCCCGGGGAGTCTAACACTGGTTCGTTCTTCCAGGGGGAAATCTAGTGCGGGGGAAGTCTATTTTACAACACTGGTCAACAGGGATGTTTACTCCTCCATGGCACCTGATTCCACCACTGTATTTACAGAGATCGGTGTTTTATCAATGTTCACAAAATTTGTATATTCGAAAAGGTTCAAGTACTTGACTCGAGCACTGATTCAATGTTCGATATATTTGTCTTCTGGAAATCCTGAAGATTAATACATGTATGTAGGCCTACTTTGGTATCTGAGATTCTTATTTCTGATGTGGTTGAGCATACGGAGTAAGAGTCTAGCATGGGGTCCTGGCTTACTTAGGCTAACGCTGTCAGAATAAGTATGATTGGGCCATCAGCTATCATCCCAGGTTAGTGGAAGTCGCTAGTCTTTCGGATTACACTGAAAACTAGTGTGGGATCCTCAGTGGTCCAATCATACTTCGTCGATACTGACAGCGTTAGCGTCAGTGAGCCAGGCTAACTGAAAACCGAAACCCCGTGTCGCGGAAGGCGTGGCACGTAAAAGAACCCGCACTGCAGTCCATAGCACAGGTCAAAATTTGTAGAACTTAGCCTAATGCTGATGACATTTCAAAATAAGTGAAACATTATTGACTTGATGTAAATGCAGTCTAACAAAAAGTATGCGGTTGAAGTAGAGACATAAACGTTTCTGGTTCAAATATTGCTGTTTGGATAGGATCGGGCTCTAGATGCTTTGATCCTAAAACAGTGTCGGAAGTTCGGGATCGAAATTTATAGGACTTTGTTTGCAGATTGCAGAATGCCATTACGCAACTTGCTAAGGTGAAATCAGAATTCATATATTCTTCTCCTTTAAAAAGATTTGAATTGATTCTAAGAATTTCGTTCTTTTCACACTTCATTTCATATTTCCAAAGTGATTTTGGTAATCATAAAGGTTTTGATAAGTTACAAAATCAAGAATTACACAAGCGGGAATCTTTAGATCACAGGCAATCTAAATTATTAGTATATACTATATTACGGGAGTAATGTGTATATCTGTATACAATGTACTTCTGTGTAATAACTGTACCAATTGAACATTAATAAATTAGACCCAAATTACCTTTCAGTGCTAGTCATATACACAGACGTACAACTCCTACTGAAGTATAATGTCTGTGGCTATAACCCAGTGGATCTCTTAATCTTAAGTTAAGACTACTGCATTAAGATACTTTCAAGTTTTAAGCACTAAACATTTTAAATTCCCTGTACATATATAAAGCTCAACCGTACACAGCCTCAGTGTATATATGTTTGGGTGGAGGGTTGTATCCAACTCTTGTTTTTACATTTTTACCACTTTTATAACATTATCTCTTAAGTCCATTTAGTTCTTAACCCCCTAACTGCCAGCGGGCCGATTGTAACATGTCCTGACTGCCAGTGGGCCGATGTACAATTTGGCAAATTCATGATTCATGATTTTTTTAATAAACAATTGCATTATATTACTTTCTGTTAAAAAGAGTGATGTAAAATTTTAACAAATGAACGAAGTAATTAACAGTAAACGTCATGATGACGTCATATTCATTTGAGAATACTTACGTCTTGTTGATAGTCATGGCCAACATATGGCTCAGAGTATTTCCACAAAAGCCACCAAAACGCGATGTTTTTATTGCAAACCCGTCGATGCATGATATGCCACAGCAAAATTCCCCACCCATTGCGTATGTCAATCTCCTCTTTAATTTGGCCTGATGCAGGATTTTGTCAGACAGACGAATGTAAAAAGTTCTCCGATTCACATTTTATACAATTTAAAGACATACTAATCAAATCTACTGCACACACTGCAATTACTAGTAGTCAGAAAATGATAAAAACAACATGATACAAACACCCCTAATTAGCGATCGCACGTGTATGGGTCACTGCTGTTACATCGATGCGGAAGCATGTCAAACATGAATGTATGTCAAATTGTGGAAAGTATTTCACCGAAAACTGCCATTATTCATTTTTCTAAATAAAAATATTGAATACCACAAATAAATAGATAAAACAAAAGAAAGTATTGGTATTCTCCGACCAGTTTGAGTCTCCACGATTGAACAGAAGTGTTATATAAATAACCTTCACAGATTGAGGTTGCTTATGGGGAAATTCAAGGAAAGGTGGCAAATTATTAATTTTGTTTCAGCTTCATTTCCTTCCTCAAAACATTTCAACGCTCTATTTCTGTTTCTAAATGCACCACACAATTTCTTTATCGATTCTATCTCCTGTCTTTTCTGTCCTTTGTGTGTTGTTTATTTGCTACCTGTATGGCAATGCCTTTACTTCTTTGTGGAATGTTTGTAAATTCGGAGCCATCTCGATTCTTGTTCATCTCAACTTGTATCCCTTTTGGCTAAGTCATGCCTACGGTTGACTGACTTGTAACCAAAACAATTGGGAGAGTCGTACCCATTGTTTTACTGATTTGAAAACAGTAACGTAGGAATTATGGTTACACCAATTACTTAGAAAAACTCCCCGGGCTCGGTCATTATTCTATGTAGGAATCATGAATATCCGTTACACTTTTTGGTCTGTTCCAATTCGTTTAGTTTTGTCGGAATAGTGTAATATCATGTGACCTCAACAGAATGTCGAGCAAGATCGTTTCCGGTTTCGTAAATTTACATTGACAACATTCAGTGATATCTTGTTTCAGTTCTTCTTGTAGGATTTAATTGTTGATAAATGTTGCAATTCCTTCTTGTAACGACTACAAGTGCCGTCATTTTCTTATAGGCTGCTTTTCACATCTGACATCTGACCTCATGATATCTAGATTCAAGGTCATATATATAAGATAAAATGTTTAACTGGAAGTTCTCTGAAATTACATACTATTATGACAAATGGTAACAGAAAAATCAACCCCAAAAAGGTCTATTGACCCATACCATTAGGAAAAATTACCCGTTTTCCAGATAACTTATTTTACAGATATAGAAAAGGCACGGAAATATTTTTCACCTTAGAAAAATTACCCAGGTGCATTTTCTACTAAAGAAAAAATAACCCAAGTGTATTTTCACAATAGAAAAAAATATTCAACAGTTAATAATGAAAACTCCGACATAGTGATTCCTAAATCTGCAATGAACTGTAAACAAACAGTATAGGGAGCCCCATCGCTATTTTGTTTTTATTATTCATAAAGCCTCAACCAATGCGAATAAACGGTGCCCGCACATTCGTCAGCTAATCAGATCGAGACTATTGAACAATTTCAGAATTGTATTAGATCAACGGACTTCGCGATAACTTCCGTTTCCGATCACACCTACTGTGATAGGATAAATTGAACATTAGCTACGAGTGATTACGAGTACATGAAACCATGGGTAGGCAAGTGCATAACGATTCCGGACCGTGGTTTTACGATTATGAGGGCGCCCATCTATATAAACATCTTTACACTTCGGGGTTCTAAATTTCTTTGTTTTTTAAAAAACCAATATCAAATCGCCAAAAGCTCGAAAATTGTAACAACCCCTTTACATTATATGTATAAAATCTGGCGGGATGTAGTCTCGTGAACCCTTTCTTGACTGACCTGGACACGTTCAAATTTTAGTAAATATCATGGTCTCACTTTTTGATTTACCAGGGGTTTTACGAGAAAGTGGGAACATGATAAATTATCATGTTCCCACTTTTTGGTAAAACCCCTGGTAAATCAAATGGTGGGAACATGATATCAATACAGAATAAGGACATTAAATTTACACTGACAAGAATAGTGTCGTTTATTAATAATGACAATTTTCATACATATGTCAATGCGATATATCCCAGCGAACTAGAAATTAAAGATACAACAGAAACAAGCACACACGCTTCATACTTAGACATTTTACTTAACATATACACAGACGGGAAAATGGCAACAAAACTATACGACAAACGCGACGATTTCGGCTTTCCCATCGTAAATTTTCCACATTTAAGTAGTAACATCCCTCAGTCACTCGCATATGGAGTTTATATTTCACAAATGATCCGATATGCCAGGGCGTGTACAACATATACATATTTCAGCGGTAAATTACTCACTGACAAATTATTGACACACGGATATCGAAAACCGCGTTTAATGTCGACAATCCGCAAATTTTACGGTCGGTATAATACTCTTGTTTGCGATTAATCTGTTTCACTAAGTTAAATGTTGAGTTGCCTTTTTGTTGGCCGTTGTTAAGACGTCTATACCAATTGTGACGAGGATTCACTCCTCACATATTTCATTGGACTTGACTGGACTCACGGCAGGTGTGACTGGTCGACAGGGGATGCTTACTCATCCATGGCACCTGATCCCACCTCTTGGTTTCCAGAGGTCCGTGTTTGTCCATTTTTACCGGATTTGTATCTGTGCCCACTTCGGCTCGTCTGACAAGGCATTAAATCTGTGTTTCCGAGTCATGGTAGAGATTGACACTGGAACTTTTAGAAACACGGTGGAATACGACTTTTAGAACTGATACCACGACGAGAAGAAAATTATTTGTACCATATCTTATTTCCTTATCCCTGTGTCTACTCGATAAAGTAGAATCATTTCAGTGCGTAATGTTTACATGCTTTTAGATATGACAGGACACAGATGTGTTTGGTAATTGTAATTTTGAAATACTTGCAAATATGTAAAATAATTAAAAGAAAAATATTGTGCATTATTTCTATTATGCGAGCGCGTATACTAGTGTACCTATATAATTGGTTAAGATACAACGTGCTCACGTACTAGGTCGTGAAAGAGCATAGCGATTCCGAACCATGGTTTTGCGATGGTGCGGTTAGATCTAATATATATATATAATTTCCGCCTCGGTGTCACCGTCACCTACCAATCAAGTACAGTAAACAATTTGCTGTTTATGCTTCGTATCCTTATACATGTACACGTGCAGGCTAACAACTTGCTACACCGTATTACACAAAGGTTTGTTAGTTTTATTGTTTTAAAATTGGTTGGCGATATGCAAATTCATGCTTATTTTGAGCCCAGATTACAAACATACGGAAGCGTATCCGTCATTGCCACATGTATAAAGTTTTTATTCAGAAAAAATTATTAATACGGTAAGTTATTATCTGGAGATGTCATCTCAAATTCCAGGTTGTTTTGATAACCAGGACATGATTGTCTACATATATCAGTTGCCAGTACTTATTTTAAAACGTTTCAGGTTTCGAAATGTAAACTACAACTCTTTCATTTTTAATTGACAAAATGTGAAGTGTGCTGCGTAGTATGTAACGTCATATAACTCTGACGTAAATTACCATGACGTCAAAATCTGGCAAAGTCAAAATCTGTGCCGAGACTCTGGCAGTGAAAGGGTTAAGTATCTCCACATAATGTATCTGTAAAATCTAGCTTTTATTCTTTATTTAAAATTTAGTAAAAAGACTTGACATTTTTACTAAATTTTAAATAAAAAATTTTTTGTTTTAATTCAAAACAAATCCACACTAAATCTAAACACAAGTTCATTGTGTCTGCTCCAATGCTGGACTTGGAGAGATTTACATAAAGAAGAAGTATAACTGATATGAGCTAAGACATTGCCTTGAAGCGAGTGCAACTTTGTCATTGTAACATCATAATGTAACGTTAATTTAAATTCAGCCAATGTATGTACAGCTCATTTTCTACCCCCTTACCATCACCATAATATGCTCGCTTAAAATCATGCTGAAATTGTAGTCAAATTGAAAGTAAAGTGTAATTGGCGTTGTTTTATTGGAACAATAAGATGTTGGTAAGCGGTCTAGGCTGTTACTAATCCGGCTATTACAGGATCAGGCTGTTATATCTAGGCTGTAACTAATCCGGCAATTACGGGATCAGGCTGCCCACAAACCCATTGTACTCAACCACGTGAATAATTCAACTAATCAGATTAGAAATTTATGGTAGCCATGTTTCTAGGAACACGTATGCTGGAGCCTCATTTGGAATGTGCCGAGTGAAACATTTTGAAGTCCATTACTACACGCTGGAGGACTGTGACCGTAATTCACGTTTTTTTTAGAAACTTGAATCAGTCATAATTTCCTTTTTATTCATACCACTATAGAAAATTGTTGCTCTAGATTCAAAAATATGTACGTTGCATGTGCTTTGTGACCAATACAAGTGTGAAAATAATTTAAAGAATATAATGGGGCACTTGTGTGAAATAGTTGACGTACATTAAATTGTATTTTATTAATGCTCAGCCATGGAAACATCAGCTTTATAGCTACTGACTGCAATTATTGGTCACACTATAGCTAGCCCATCATCAGTATGCAGACATGTCACAAATCCAAACAAGCTATATCTCGTTACAAATGTTATAGCATCCAAAGTTGTAAAATGATAAGACAGAGGGCCAGAAGTTACTGTAAAACCAATGTAATGTGCACACTAAAAAAATGAGATCCATTAATGGAGGAGATCACATTACATACGGTATTTTACCCATAAAGCGCCCAGGGCACTACAAAAATCAGGAAAAAGGGGTGGGCACTTAATGGGACCAATTAATATTCAAACCGACATAAAACGGTTAATCTTTTATAAGGCATGGTGGTGAAGTTGTTGTTGTTACCGTGGATACTTATCAGCATTCCTCTGTTGCTGAAGGCAAAAGATACAATGTAAACTACTACTTACAGTTTTTCAGGTCCACATGACATATCCTTGTCAACCAGCCAGAAAAGATTTACGATCTTGTACACAAAAGGGGGAGGGGCGCTTATAGGGACATGGGCACTTTATGGGTTGAATACAGTAGTGGGTGTAGGAAAATATCAGTTTTATTTTCAGTCTACATTGCTGGTGACCGTTTTGTTTTCAATGTGAAACAAATGTAGAGTTACTGGTTCGGTCAATCACTTGCCAACAGGGTTTTTGTCCTGGTCTATTGTGGGTCAATCACTTGCCAATAGTCCTGGTCTGTTGTGGGTCAATCACTTGCCAATAGTCCTGGTCTATTGTGGGTCAATCACTTGCCAATAGTCCTGGTCTATTGTGGGTCAATCACCTGCTAACAGGTATTTGTCCTGGTCTATTGTGGGTCAATCACCTGCTAACAGGTATTTGTCCTGGTCTGTTGTAGGTAAATAACTTCTCATCTGGCTGTTGTCCTGGTGTATTGTAGGCAATCACTTCCCATCGGGCTATTGTCGTGTTCTGTTGTAGGATAATCACTTGTCACCAGGCTGTCGTCCTGGTCTATTGCCACACAGGAACATCACTACTCATTATTAAGAGATGAACAAACTATATGAGTAGACATGTTTGATACTCATGAATTTTAATCATTTGTATCTCACTTAACTCATTAACCCCTGAAAAACAATTGACTCTCCTGTAAATCAATAACTTAGACCAGTCCAAATGTGTCTTTAGGGGTAAATGGGTTAAGCATGTTTTACTTGTATATAAGTTAAGAAATGTTTTTGTGAAAGACTTTGCTGATTTGTTATTTTTTAGAATTGTTTATGAATTATGGCCAAAAAGAGGGGAATTTTTTTTCACATAATGAGCTTGCTCTTGAAAACCAATGAAGGGAATTTGGTGAAACTTTACAGGAAGCAAGAACTCACAGTCCTTTACCATATTTTTTTGGCCAGTTCAACCTAAACATTCTTCTTGGTCTTCTTTCTGTATTTCTAGTTGATTGTCAGGTGAACAATTTAGGTCCACTTGGGCCTTTTTTTTTTTTCAATTTAGAGATAATCTAATTTATGTTATATTTGTATTTTTCAGGATCTTGGCACAGAACGAGCAATTAATTCAAAAGGTAATTTTTAGGTCGCCTGGATGAAAGTCAAGAGGGCTAATGCTATACCCCTGTGGCGTCATTGTCCGGCGTTCTTAGACAAGACTTCAACCTAGCCTATATCTTTTTAACCTCAAGGGACAGGGCTTTGATATTTCAAATATAGATTCCTTATGATCAGAGCATGCATTTTGTACCTTGACTTTTGACGTAGAGACCTTGAACTTTGACCTACCAGTATTTTTCAAAAACTTTAACCTCAGCTAATCATTTAAACCATGAGGAATAGGGCTTTGATATTTCACATATACTAATGATTTCTTATGACCAGAACTTTGTTTGGTACTTTGACGCACTTTTCAAAAACTTTAACCTAGGCTATAGCTTTTAAGCCATGATGGATAGGGCTTTGATATTTCACACATATAGATGTTTTATGACTAAAAATAGCCATTCTTAGAAATCACTTTTAAAAAACAAGTCACCATCAAAATGATATTTTCATTGATAGTCAATCATAAATTGGCATGACGTTATTTTATATTTGAAGGAAAATTAAGCTCAGTGTGTTTTTTACCTTTCAATCGCGTGCACATTGAGAAGTTTTACAAACTTTTTTTAAGTCAAAAGCATCTTGACCAAAACTTGGGCTCAAGTGTATACTTAATTTGGTGATGAGGAGCCATTGTGGAAAAGTGCCCCTTTGAAAGTGGAAATTTGCTTTTCAACCAAATTTAAGCAGGCAACAATATTAGGGCTAACAGGGTTTTTTTTCAAAAAATAATTCTAACTGAGAGTTTAAATGCCATATTTGTATTTCATAATGAAATTTGATCGACAATTTCAGATTCGGTAATGTATATATTTATTTTGTAGTTGTCCGAGTCCTATCCAATCAGGCGAGCTGCACAACTTTCCGCCTATTTTTACCAGAGAGGAAAAGCTATTAGTAAGCATTAAAAACATAAACAGGGCTTTTCCTATATAGTTTATAGCCCAATTGCACTGTGCATTCAATCAGAATTCAGAATTAATTTTTTGAGAAAAATTTCCAATTTCAATTATGCAACATATCTGTTAAAAAAAATTCAAAAAATGTAACCCCCATCCCCCTCAAACAAATAAAAAAGCCAAACAAACAAATACATGCCATTATCCAGATACTGACCCTAAAAATGTATTACAGGGATGAAAATTGTCCTCCAGTAGGAGGAATTCCTCCTTTTTCAAAATTTTGCTTAATGTTAAATCTTAGCAAAATTTCCCTTTTTAACCCCTACAAATGAGCCATTTTCCTACGTTTCTTCATTATGGAATCCCTTTCCAGATAAAATATTTATTGATATCAGTTCCCATATTTTCTGAAAATCTCAATAACATGAATTCTCATTGCCACAGGCCATCTTCTGAAAAGAATTGGGAAAAAAAAACCTAACATTACAAAGTATATATGTTGATTTTCAAGTACAGTATTGTACCAGAAGAAAATAACAATATTAAAATGCGGTGTTTATATTCGCTATATTTACGGTGTTGATAAATCCATGAATTTAAGCAACATCGAATAAGTTATCAATAAAGGTAAATGTAAGCCTACATATTGTAGGCTGCTTTTGCAGGTAGCCTACTCCCGATCCGTGAATTTAAAGAACTGTGATCGTGTCCAGAGAGATGAAATTGTGTAAATTACAATCTGTGGAAATAAACCGCCATACAGTAAGAAAAACAAATGTCACTGTTTTCAATGATTTTTAAAAATTTTGTGTACCACATGGTATATCTCTGCATTCCATACACTGAATAAAATGCCAGTGCTTAGTGGTCAGAAATCTTGTGGTCTCTTCCTGAGAACATTGTAACCAGGCTCTCTTCTGGAACTGGACACCACCGTATATAACTTAAAAATGGTTGAGTGAGGCTTAAATTACCATTATAATTACAAAATGAAAAATTCATCTTGTCCAACATATGATATGGGCCTGCATTTCGACCCATTCACCCCTAAAGACACATTTGGACTGATCTGAGTCATTGTTTTACAGAAGAGTCCATTGTTATCCAGGGGTTGATCAGTTAACTCTTTTTGCGTTTATTTTCTTTTCAGGGGAAGAAAAATTAGAAGATTTGAAGAAAGAGTCAGAACCACATGCTAAAAAAATACAGGGATTTTCTAAGACATTTAAAGATGAAATAGTGAAAGGAATCGAAGAAATGAAAGACAAGCAGAAGAGATGAGATAGAAAGAATGACTTAGAGATGAACAACAAAGTATTATGAACTCATATCACATTGTCATCTCTGCCTATCTCTACAGCACAAGTGATTCCTTATTGTGACATTGTTCAAATTTATATAAATGTCTATCTTAAAACTGTACTGTACAGTAGAAAATAATCCATTGTTTATACAATGATTTTAATTTAATTTGCTTTACTGTTTATGTGATAAAGCCATTGTTATTGTGATATTAGGTCTAATTTTAAATATGTTGCACATTTGGAGTTTAACACGATTTTATAACCAAAGTAAATGATGAAACAAAAGAATCGGTTATGCTCAGTTTGTTGCAAGGAATTAAATTTGACTGTACAGTTATTGTTTATCATGAAATGCAAGAGAAATTACTGTAATTGTGTGTTAACAGTTTCTCGGGAAAGGTTAGAAATTACTTCACCTGTGAGTTCATACTTATGTAATCAGGCAAATCAAGCCAGCTATATTTACTCAGAAGAGGGCTACCTCGTAAAAAAAAATTTAATTATGTTTTAAGAAGTATAAGGGTTCCTCAAGTGGAGTTCAGTTTGATTTGGGTAGAAGAAAAAATTTCGACTCATCAAATTTGAATAAAGAAACTGCAGTTTGTAGAAGATAGACTTCAGATTTCTATAAACTCATCCCGACAGATTTAGTTGGAGAAACCCTTGTCATTGACGAAAGGGGGAGTATACCATTATTCAGCATTAGATGGGTTAATTTTTTTATGCCAGAGAACAGCTGGCTGTTACTTTTACCATCCTGATTATCTGCAAGCGTAAAATTAACTCCGATTGTATAAACTATATAAATTTAAGATATATCAATAAATTTTGTTGAATTTCACAATGTTGGCTTTTGTAACAGCTTGTGTTATTAAATGGCCAATTTTCGTTTAACCCTTTGCCTCATAAAGTGAAATATGACATTCTAAAACAATTTGAATGTAAGCCATTTTTAATCCCTTGCATTATTTAAATACAAGCGTCCATCAACGCTTCTGCAAACTAGGAACACTACTTTTCTCTGCTGGAAATAATGTGTTTCAAAAGTGCCATCTAGCAGGAAAACACCATAGCTATTAATAACAGTTGCCCGAGTTTCAATTAATCAGAAATCAACATACACTTTCTGCTCACATATTTGCATAAGATTAATATTTGTGACCCAGTTGCATTGTAATTCACACAGCAAGGAAAATGGCCGACTCGGAGTCTGTAACATATGACAACTTTACTGAATCTGACGATGATTCGGAGTTTGAAATTTTTGGTCCAGAGGACGTAGAGTCAGATATAGAGTTTGAGGAATGTTTGACTGATAATTCATCAAGTGAAAGTGAAGATGAAGCGGACACAGTGCGAGACAAAAACTACGTTGGCAAAGTAAAAAGTGAACCCGACGAGCAAGGCGATTGGACATCTGAATTTTCATCTATTAACATACAGTCATTTACACGTGATGTGGGACCTATTTTACCAGATACATTTGATAAAGTCAAATCTCGGCCGATTGATTATTTTTACCTTATGTTCAATGAGGCCCAATTTTCGAACATCGCTCGGCATACAAATAACTATGCTAAATGGAAAATGGAAGCATCTGGAGAACCTGACATCAAATGGTCCGAAACAAACTCCAATGAAATCAAAGCATTTGTTGCCATAAATATATTGATGGGCGTGATTAGTCTACCTGATACTTGCATGTATTGGTCCAGCGACGATCTCCTTGGTAACCATGGCATTAAAAAAATTATGTCTTGCAACAGATTCGAGAAACTTATGCAATATTTCCATGTGTCTGATCGTAAAAATGAACCACAAAAAGGTCATGTCTGTTATGACAGACTGTACAAAGTACGCGAAACTATTGACCACACTTTGGAAACTTTTCAGAACACCTACAATTTATCCAGAAATATATCAATTGATGAAACAGTGGTCAGATACTCAGGAAAATTGTCCTTTAAACAATGTATGCCGACAAAACCCATTAAGCGTGGCATTAAAATATGGATGCGCTGTGATGCGGAAACTGCTTACTTATCAAAATTTCAAATATACTTGGGAAAATCATCAGAGAGTCAGAGTGTAGAAAACGGTCTTGGATATCAAGTTGTTTCAGATTTGACCGATGATTTACAGGGAAGTTTCCATAACCTGTATTTTGACAATTATTTAACGAGCGTGAAATTACTTGAAGATTTGTTATTCAAAGATTTGTATGCATGTGGAAAATTTAGCTGTAACAGGAAAGGTTTCCCGTCTCAATTCAAAACCCTTGGGAAAATGGCAATGGGTGAATATATGATGTTACAAAAGGGTAACAGCAATTTAACTGCCTCTGTTTGGAATGACAAAAAACGTGTGTATTACTTATCGACACTTGGTAACCCTACCATTGAAATAATGGTAACCCGAAAGGCAGGAGGAAATACATTAGAATTACTCCAACCTCTGTCTGTACACATGTATAATAAATATATGGGCGGTGTCCACATGCATGATAGATTACGCCTGAAATATGATGTTGGTCGTGCATCTAAGAAATGGTGGAGGTATTTGTTTTGGTTTTTGATTAATTGTTCCATTGTTAATGCGTTCATTATTTACAATTCTTCTTCCCAAAGGCGAGAAGAAAAAAAACCATACCGGCACGTAGATTTCAGATTAGAACTAAGCCGAGACTTGATTGGTGAATTTTCATCTCGAAAACGGCGTGCTAACGAACAACGAAATGTTTTGTTTAACCCAGACAATCTTGGACTCCACATTAATGAAAAATTACCTGGTTCAAAACGAAGATGTAAACATCATACAAAAGTTTTGCACCAGAGAAAGGAGACTGTGTATGGTTGTAGTGTTTGTAGAGTCCATCTTTGCAGAGATGGGTGTCACTATAGCTACCATAATCAATAACTTGTTTCATATATTCCAAGAGACTGAACAATTTACTTTAATGAAGCTCATTTTACCAAATCAAGTGTTTAAAAATTTGTATGGAATATCTACCAGTAAATGAATTTGAATGAACAACTTATTTAATGTAGAATCAGAAAATTTCGTTATGGTTTTAATTTCGTTGTTTTTATCGTTGTAATCAATCAAATGAAAATCCTGACGAAATTTTACAGAAATTACACGTAGTATTTCTAATAGGTTCATATACATGT
This sequence comes from Atrina japonica, assembly GCA_030159075.1. Classification (NCBI taxonomy): domain Eukaryota; kingdom Metazoa; phylum Mollusca; class Bivalvia; order Pterioida; family Pinnidae; genus Atrina; species Atrina japonica. The sequence goes on from BROG01000056.1 coordinate 1,055,049, forward strand.
ACAAACTTTTTTTATTTCAATGAAATTTAATGTCAACAATTTTGTTTGACTTTTAAATTAACAAAATTTGAAGCTCACAAACTTTCCTGATTTTACACGATTTAATTTATCTTTACGTTTAAAATCAGAATACTAATGTGTTACCATGGTAACATACTTGTTACTAAATCATGAAATACATATCGTCATGCACACATCAAAAAGTGATCATTTCTTTGTTTATTTCATATATGATATAGATCTTTATGACATGTTTACTTGTAAATACTGATCTCATTGTTTCCATAGCCACATTTATACACGGGAGATAAAATTTTCAGAATACTTGCAATTTTGAAATAAAAATTTTCATTAAATGTTGAAATAATTTTATTTTGTGTTCAGTCTTTTGTGACCAAAATCTGCTCATACAGTGGAACCTGTTTCTAAAGATCACCTGTCTTATGAGACCACATTCCAAAAGTCGCAAAAATAATCCCTTTAATAAAACTTCTTCAAGCGATTATATAGCTGTTTTTGAAGATCGCATTTCACAGACAGAAGAGGTGGTCTTTCAAGACAGATTTCACTCTAAATTAGATTACGGTTTTGTTTTATAAAAAATATGTCTTTTATATAAAGAGCAATTTCTTTGGAGAAATAAATCTATACATCAAAACTGTGGAATGCATAATTCTAAGTCTGGAAACTGAAACAATTCTTAGTTTGACAAGGTACCATAATTATTATTTGCAACTTTTGAGAAAACAGTTACTGGAATTGTGCAGACAACTGATGACTTCACTGTGTAAACAAATTGCTACATTGTAGATGTTGCTTATTTGACAAATTGTACAGATGAATATTTAGTATGGGGCAAAGGGTTAAACGTCAAAAGTTACAGACAAGGGTAAAGATTTTTTTAAATTTAAAAAGTTATAGTCATGGAGTTTAGATTTCTTAAAATTAGGTCAAATGGAATTGTCTAGGTCATGATAGGCTACAATTTGAATGGACAGTTAATAAGGTTTTTATGTGGAATTTCAAAGCTTTACTCCTTATACATTTAGAGGTGTAGTCCAGATTTAAATTTCTGAAAAATGGGTAAAATTCAAAAGTCAAGGAACCATTCGATACTCCTCATCATAAGGAATATACATGTGAAATATAATTCTATTCGATTGGTTCAAAAGATATAACCCAGGCAAATGTTTTTGTCCACAGATGCTCCCTCTGGTGTATCATAAGCTCCCTGGTCATTTTGTGCCAAATATGAGGACTTCCTCACATGACAATGGAAATATGAGGACTCCCTGCCATGACAATGAAAATATGAGGACTCCTTACACATGACAATGGAAATGAGGACTCCCTAATATGACAATGGGAATAAGAGGATTCCAACACATGACAAAGGGAATATCCCTGACACAATGGGAAAATGAGGATTCCCCATACAAGAATGGATCCTCTCACATGACAACAGGAATCTGAGGACTCCCTCAAATGAAAATGGAAATATGACTCCCTCAAATGAGAATGGAAATATGACTCCCTCACATGAGAATGGGAATATCTCCTCATATGACAATGGGAAACTGAGGACTCCCTCACAGAAATGGGAATATGAGGACTCCCTAACAAGAAAATATGAGGATTCCCAAAAATGACAACAGGAATATGAGAACTTCCTCACATGACAGTGGGAATATCCTCACACATGACACAGGAATCTAAGGATTTCCTATGTGAATCGGGATTCCCTCACATGACAATGGAAATATGACTCCCTCACATGAGAATGGGAATATCTCGTCATATGACAATGGGAAACTGAGGACTCCCTCACAAAAATGGGAATATGATAATACCTTCACATGAGAACAGGAATATGATGATTCCCTCACATAACAAGAATATGATGAGTCCCTCTCATGACAACGGGAATATGAGGATAACCTCTCATGACAACAGGAATATGAGGATAACCTCACATGACAACAGGAATATGAGGATAACCTCTCATGACAACAGGAATATGAGGATAACCTCTCATGACAACAGGAATATGAGGATAACCTCACATGACAACGGGAATATGAGGATAACCTCTCATGACAACAGGAATATGAGGATAACCTCACATGACAACGGGAATATGAGGATAACCTCTCATGACAACAGGAATATGAGGATAACCTCACATGACAACAGGAATATGAGGATTCCCTCACTTGACAATGGGAATATAAGGATACCCTCACTTGACAATGGGAATATAAGGATTTCCACACATGACAATAGGAATAAGGATTCCCTTAAATGACAATCAGAATATCCTTATATGACAAGGAGAATATAAGGATACCCTCACATGACAACAGGAATATGAGGACTCCTTCACATGACAACAGGAATATGAGGATTCCCTCACTTGACAATGGGAATATAAGGATTTCCACACATGACAATAGGAATAAGGATTCCCTTAAATGACAATCAGAATATCCTTATATGACAATGAGAATATAAGGATACCCTCACATGATAACAGGAATATGAGGACTTCCTCATATGATGACAGAAATAAGAGTATTCCCTCACATGACAACAGGAATATGATTATTTTCTAACATGACAATGGGAATATTCCTCACATGACAATGGGAACCAGGAGGACTCTGTGACTAGAGCATCATGCTTTAAACCAAGTCTCCAACTTCCTGTCACCACAGGTTCCAGTCCCAGTGAAACATAAGCTGATTTTTATGAGGAAATTTGCCAGTTTACTTGTTGAAGTTCTGTGGTCTCTTAACCGGTTAACCAGGTTCTCTCCTCCACCATTAAAAACTGGCCACCACCATATAACCGAAATATTGTTGAGTGTGGCATAAAAATTCAAATTCAAACAATGGGAACCGAAGTCATCCCTCACATGAAAATGGGAATATGAGGACTCCCTAACATAAAAATGGGAATATGATTCCCTCACATGACAATGGGAATCCGAGGACTCCCTCACATGACAATGGGAATCTGAGGATTCCCTCACATGACAATGGGAATATATGGATTCCCTCACATGACAACAGGAATATATGGATTCCTGCATATGACTATTCCCTCACATGACATCAGGAACCTGAGGACTCCCTCACATTAAAATGGGAATATGAAGGCTCCATCACATGGGAATTCCATGGGAATATGAGAATGTTGTATAACACTCAGACACAGACTGCATGTCAAAATATTTATTGGCACCAAAATTCATAAAGTCAGCACTGCTGATTAGCATATATATAAACTTGTATAAATAAACAAAAATTACAACATAAACTGAAAATGAAACAAAGATCTACAAACAATGATAGAAATGAACATTTACATTACACAAAATACCATATTTGTCCTTGAAAGGGTGCCTGCTCTGACAAGAGCGCCCCTGAATATTTTTTTTCATGTAGATATACTGTTTGAAAAATGTTTACCTTTTTATTTTTAATTAGTTCAGATTACAGCCGACATCATCATACTTTTTTCTTTTTGGTGAAATAAATATCAATTATACCCTCAAAATTGCAAAAGAACACCATTTAACTACATTGTAAGCAATACTTTGGATTCTATCGGTGATTTCTTTGATACAGGGAGGTCGCCATTGACGTTCATCAACAAACGAAATGAGAGAAGTCATACTTACTTTTTCTTTCTTTTGTTAAATACTAGTCAAAGAAAAAGTATTCGCTATCGAAAAAAATAATGCTTATCGTATTTTTTTCTACGAAGAAACATGAAACTCGTCAATTATTTGTTTACTCTGTTACTTTATAAAACTGAATTCGGGTCCGGAATTTCAAGCGAAGCGTTGTCATTCAAACTTCCCCCATTTAGTCTACTGCTGTCATTTTAAACAGTCCGCAATTACCAAAATCTCACATAATACCAGTTTTACACTTTGAATGTCAGAGATTGCATTAAATCAAAGAAATTGTCCAAATTGTTGGTTTCAATGAAGCATCTGTGTTAAGGCATGTATCACTCGTAGTCGTAATGCCTGTTTCCTGATCTCGCAGTTCAAACACTAATTCTTGATTTGAGAGTGAGTAACAAATTTTGCCACTGTTAAATACATCAGATGGGATTACAAAATAATTAATTCAGTACAAACAGCTATATACATTGTAGATAACTTTGCATAGTGGAGTATTTTACCATTTTTGGCAATGTAATAAAAATGTAAATTGTGAAAGAAAAAATGTCAAAATAAAGGCGCCCTGTACTACAATTACCCGCGCCCGGGCACCCTTTTTAAGTCAAATACGGTAATTTAAATTCTGAAAACAATGCAGTGTATGATATTTGTACATTACACAGAAAAAGTTTATGACGGAAATAAAATATAATAATTTCATGAATACTGTTTCTTTGAACTACTGAGTACTGTCATACATATCTATATTGGCACAAATTGGAGCTTCGATCACCATTTTTATATAATTTATACACAAAGTATTGAGAGCAGACATAAGTGAAATCTTCAATGCACCTGACCATGAATAAACTAGAATGTCACCTAAACATCACCAAGCTTACAAGAGCACCTCACAATTAGGGAATGTCACCTAAACATCACCAAGCTTACGAGAGCACCTCACAATTAGAGAATGTCACCTAAACATCACCAAGCTTACGAGAGCACCTCAAAATTAGAGAATGTCACCTAAACATCACTGAGCTTAAGAGAGCACCTCACAATTAGATGATATATTTGCAGTTTTTCTTTAACAACTTCACTTAAAAATCAGTCCATACCTTCATTTAGGCAACCAACCCACTAATCAGTCATTATGTTATTAATCAGTCGAGTGGATTTAATACAAAAGTCTCACTTTATATTGAAATAAAGCGAAGCAAGTCTAAAGAGACCATTGTCGTGAAAGACCCCATTTAGATAATAACCAAGTAACATATATTCCTGCGAGTAGCACCCAACAGAAACAATTTCTTGGCCCAAATATCAACCTCAATCTATATAGAGGAGGTAAAACGATGTTTATGAACAGATTTTGTTTTCTGATACATGTATCAGCAAATTTTGTAGATCTATATAGAACATCTAAATTTAGTTAACAATGGCAAGTTCATTTAGAAATAGGCAATACCAGAATATGGCTACCCTGTAGCAAGTTTTCAAACCATTGAAAGGCCTATTTGGTGACTTAAGCCATCTCTGTACCTCCCGAGTCACCACTGTATCAAATAAACTTATGACTCAGTCATCACCACTGTAAATACTAATCTCCAGATTCGAGTCACCACTATCTATTGATTCAGAAGTCACCACCGTAAATACTAAACTACAGATTTGAGTCACCACTATCTACTGATTCAGAAGTCACCACCGTAAATGCTAAACTACAGATTCGAGTCCCCACTATCTATTGATTCAGGCGTCACCACTGTAAATACTAAACTCCTGACTTGAGAGTCACCATTGTATCTACTGACTCAGGAGTCACCACTGTAAATACTAAACTCCTGACTTGAGAGTCACCATTGTATCTACTGACTCAGGAGTCACCACTGTAAATACTAAACTCCTGACTTGAGAGTCACCATTGTATCTACTGACTCAGGAGGCATCACTTAATCTAGCTACTAAACTCCTGACTCAGCACTTTATATACTTAATTGCTGACTCAGAAGAGTCAAGACATGAAATTTCTGTTACCTCTACCCTTGGTCTGCTACAAAACAAATCTGAAAAGAGCTGTTCCTGACATCATTAAAATTGAGAACCCAATTTTTTTCAAATTTTACTCAAGTCAAAGGCCAAATCAAGAACATTCTCAGATTTATGTAACTTTTTCAGATTTATGATACCACAACCTGCCCGGCTGCCTCTGACAAGAAGTGTAAGATATGTAACAGCATCCTAAAGTACCAAACCCATATAACAATAGAAAGCAGTGGATAACAATTGTACAACGAGTTCCTCAGGTAACATAATATGAAATAGCAGAAACCAGGCAATTCAAAATTTCAGCTTGAACAATATGCCAGCATACACAAATATACAATTCATAGCGATTATGACAGTGGGACTTCAAATCAGAAATAGCCATTGAGAACTGCTAACGCAGCTCCAGCTTCTGGGTCCCAGGGTTTGATTCCCTGACAGGCCAACTCGTACACATCGTCACTGTCAAATTCCCCGAAACTGAATGAGTCGTCAGAACCTGCATCATCGAGGCTGCTTTTCTTCTTGTCTTTGTGTGCATAGCTGTGAGCCATTAAACTGAATATAAAGAAAACATAGCGTACTCAAAGGTCAAACTCACACATTAACATATTCTATATCCCACATTTCACCACAGATTGAAATTTCCCCCCAAAATATTTTTTTTAAGCAACTTTGATTGATGTACAATGGCAAAAAAGAGATATACACAGGCATATAATTTCTTAAATTTCTATATATTCTGTGAAATTGCTTCAGAAACAAGTTTGGCATTTATTCGTTTGCTTTGATTTTGGATTTTGAATAGTGTTTTATGCCACACTCAACAATTTTTCACTCATATGGTGACGGCCAGTTTTTCACAGTGGAGGAGAGAACCTGGTTATCCGGGAAGGGACCAGCAGCCTTCCGCAAATTAACTGGCAAAATTTCTCACAAAAATCAGCTTAGGTTCCAGCAGGGCTCGAACCTGCACCGACCAGAAGTGAGAGACTTCGTGGTTCAGAGTGCAATGCTCCAACCACTTGGCCACGGATGCCCTCTATTTCTTTGCAAATGAATAATTGGACTTATATGCATACAACACTGGACCTGATCTTATTTTCACAAATTATATGGGAAAGAAATTAAAAAAAAAAAAAAAACATAGCTTAATATGCCCCTTAAATCCAAAATGGCAATAACACATATATCTGCAGTGCAATCTTCTGAATCAGAGATATGTCCCATCCCAGAATCAATATTTCATAAAAGAAAGATATTTTTTCATAAATCTATCAATTATGACTGCATGATATGTATTTTTTCTATAACTTCATGTTCAGAATTTCCTATATGAAATAAATAATAATCTGTAAGAGTTAACTTCCTTTAATCCCACACTCCCCCCACCCCAACAAAATTTTCAATACAAGAATTGCCACAAATTTTGATGTGTTCCATGGACTTATCCTGTTGCAGTAAGTGTACTTAGCCAATGGTAACACAGGACATTGAATTCAATCCTTCCACCCCAAAGAATATTCCTGTTATTCTCTTTTCTGTTGTATAGGATCAGTCAATTATGGTCTGTGGGGTTGAAAGGGTCAAGTCTTGCCCTCACATCTCATTACAGTCACTATCCATTTTTAAAAGTAAAATGGCCAACGTAATACATTTTAAAAAGTTTTTTGTTTGTTTATTGTTGTTTAATGTCCCACTCAAGAATCTTTCACTCATATGGAGACATCACCATATGCTGGTGAAGGGCTTCAAATTTTGGCCTATGCTCGGCACTTTCGGCCATTGAGCAGTGAGGGTTCTTTAACAAAGTCGACACCTACTGTCTTTATTCTTATGACTTTTAAAAAAGACCAGAGTTACTTTTTCCCCACTTTGACCCACTGTGGTATAAATTCCCAAATTGGAAGGGTACAAGACCCTGTCCCAAGAAGATGCGTTTATGAGACACAAATGTCCCAACAAATTTTTGCAACGTCCTACATTTTGACCTCACCCCACCCCCAAGGGCTTGTTGATGTCAGTGAAGTGTGGGCAACCCTTAGATGAACTTACAGTCTAAGTTTGGTTACTGTATCACAATTCAAACTTAAAATATTGCACTTTATATGTAAGTGGGACGGAATTACAGACAGACAGACAAAAACAGACAGACGGAAGACCCAAACACTAGATGCCCCCGGCAGATCTTTCAGGCTAGGGTCATAAAAAGGATCTATTAACCCCTGGTTAATACATCAATTGAAGTACAGACACCTTATTAATAAAGGGATAGCCCTTTAATAGAGCAAACCCTATAGTTCGCTACTGTATACTTTGAAAGTTTCGTCCTTGCTTATTTTTGCCCCATTACGACAGAAAAAATATTCACCCCATCTAAAATTCGCCCCAAATCACCACAGGCTCATGAATGGCATGCATGTCCAACTTCAATTATTTAGCTTGAAATTTTCACTTTCATTTTAAAAACGCCCTCTCATCTAAGGGCAAAAATGACGAAAATTAAACTCGAGCGAAAATTTATAGGTTTACTGGATTACACAACAAACAGCATACCCAATGAGTTCAGTCAAGCCACTGCCACTGGAAGATGAAACATCATTCTCCGTATCATCACCCGAATCACCTGTGTACGAGATGACCAGGTGTAGAAGAAGGGAATCAAGCAACTCTCTTTCGTTATCAATTCCATAGTCGCGATCTGAAATCCAAGAAAGTAGAAGAGTCCATTAATACCGTCTTCACTCCTCAAACAGAACAGACCATTATTTCCTTATCAAAGGTAGAAGGACCCTATCTGGTGCAAGGCCCTGTAACCTTAGGAAATGGTCATTTTATGTCAGTGTGAGAAGAAATATGGACACATTGATAGACATTTTCACACAATATTTAATGCTTTAATCATATCAATATACAAAACAGGCTCTGTTCAAATACAAAGTCAAACTTGCATTAAAGGCCACCTCTGTATAAAGGCCATTCAAAGATAACCTTTGATAACTTTTTATAATGAATAAACCTCTTCATGTCCATTTTTTGTTCTTCTAAAAAATCTGAAATTTTGTCTAATTTACAAATCAAATTCAATAAGAAAACTGATATCAATTGCAATCAACAAAAGCGTAAGTTTCCACAAAAAAATAAAATTATGACCAATTATTCACAACATGAAAGACCCAAAATAAAGTCCGTTCGCATATTTGTTTGAAATCTTCACCTGTAAATGCCATGACAATCGAAGTCAGGAATTCTTCATGCATTTTCCAGTCTTTTTGTTTAAGTTTGATTTTGTCCCTAATGTGATTGAGTAGACGTCTTGAATTCTTTAACCATTTCCCACAAACGCCACATGAAGTCCATTCTTTAAACAGATTCGAATTTTTGAGAAATTTTATATGATTCTTATCAAATTTCATCAATTTCTCCATGTAGTGCTTCTCAAGTTCGTCTAGATCATCGCTATCGTCAATGTCGTTATCGTCAACATTGAAACTTTCATCTGCCATATCTTCTTCACCTCGGGCTTTTCTGTTCAACTCAAATTTCTGACCACATTCACCTGTATGAAAATGATAAGAAATAAGTAAATATACCAGAGGTCCATGGGGCGTAAAGTTCACCTTAGAAATATATGGCTTTTCTACACTGTAACTTTTGTAAGTACTCTCTGTCAAGCACTTTTTGGCTCGATAAATCAGGAGGGTTTTGAGTTAAAAATCAGCAACAGCAAATCATTAGTAATTCTTTAAAATAAAGTGTTGAAACCATACCAAAAACAAAAAACAAAATAACAAAAAAAAAAACAACAGGAACAATGGGCCTTAATAATCACCTGAGTGATATAAAGCCCAGATCTGGCACTTTTTGGGCCCCTAAATATCCTAGCTCCTTTTCATTAGCAAACATGCAGCTTCACATTGGATAATTTCCTGTTTAATTTGGTCCACTGGTTCATGTTCCATGTTACTGAAGCACCCCTCCCCCTAGTAGACAAATTTCGTTTTCATTCACAAACTTTGTAAATATTGACTTTACAATTATGCATACAAAATATGAAAATTATCTGATCATTAGTTCATGAGAAGATTTTTAAAGATGTATCAAGTTTTGGACCATTTTGGTCCCTTTTGGGGCCCCTATGGGTTCTAGCCTCTTTTCATTTGCAAACTTTATGTGGATTCACATGTCGGTGCCACATGCCAAGTTTGGTTAAAATTAGCCCACTGCTTCTTGAGAAGAAATAAAAAATGTAGAAGTTAAGAACGCATGAAACATGATGACAGACAAAAGAAGATCGCAATAGGACACCTTGCACCTATGGGTCAGGTGACGTAAAAACTAAGACATGGCCACCTTCCTCTTTTCTAAGTAAGAGCTTTCAGGCCAATAACATACATTTAAGCAAAGAATGTCCAAGTTATTTCATTATTCATATTTTAAAGGACATGGTCAGAATGTTAGAATGTGATTGGTGTAGGCTAAAATGTCTTACATAGGCCATTTTCCTGACTTCTTTTTATCTATAGGATCAACAAAATTTGAATGTTAAACATTAACCTCACCTTATAATATTATCATTCTGACCTGTATTAATAATGGTAATTACAAGTATTTGCTAGATATATTAATTTGCAAACAATTCCATATGTGAATTTATGCGAAATTTAATCTATGTCGCAATAGAAGAAATCAAAACTTTAACTGACCACAAGTGACCATAGTAATGGGTCCTGATTTCGTTTCATTCTGAACATCTTGGAAATTTGTCTGATCATTCCTATTCATGTCAGTGGTAGAACTGGAACCACCTTCATTATGACCTATATCTGGCACTGCGTTTTCACTCATTGTTCCATAATGAGTTTGTATCAATCCTAAAGCTCCACCCACAAATTTATATTCTTCTGCCATTTCCTGTAGAATACAACAAATAGGTAACACAGTTTTATTTTTTTTAAAAAAACCTCTAGGTTTTCCCTTACTAGGGTCAATGATTTTCCGCAATCGCGGACAGAATCGCAGAATTGGCAATCTGAAACGTTTTTGCGTTTTTGAAAAATCTTTAAAAATTCCAACATGAGATAGAATTTATTTAATCTTGAACTAGTGTGATATTTCCGTGTTTTATAAACTTCAAATCTTTGTTTATTTGAAATATATTTCATCACATAATTTTACATCAATAACTATTTTATCCCTTACATCTATTAGCCTACATTTACACATCAAAAGATAAGGGCAATCATTTCCATTGTCGTAATATCAGTACTAACTGACATTTGTTGATCTGGTGTCTTCTAAAACAAAAATAGCTTTAATTTGATATCTTGAATTAGGTTTTCATGATGTTTCTTTCAATTTCTGAATATATATACCAATTTTTATGATTTATAGTAAAATTGCACAATATACAATCCATCCTAACTTTTTACGACATACCGCTCAATTGACAGCCGGTTTTTGTCATCAACACAAACACGTGTTCACACCTTGACGTTTTTGACAGCAAGCTACGATGGCTGAAGACACATGTATGTAAAAAGAGGAGACTTCCTCCCATTTAAAAAATAAATACATCAGCACGGGTTGATAGCTTCTGTGGAATCTTTATGAGGATGGTGACGTTTAATTTTGCAAAGTCTGTCAGCATAGTATAGATCATGCTGGTGTTGATACAATCAATTAAAAGACTAAAAATTAAATACATGTACATGTAGATCTACTTTATAAGTTTATTTAAAGTAAAAAGAAACACCAAATAAAACATCACAGACTTGTTCTAAGTTAGGTGATAAATTCAAGCAAAAACAAGTAAATAGAAATTACCTGTACAATTTCCAACAAAACTTGTTACCTACACATATATGAGTATAGGCCTACAGACTTACAAATTATTTGAGAAATATTTTAAAATCATAAAAACATACAGTGTTGCATATACATGTAAATGTTTTATTTAATTCCCTATTTAAATCTATCATTAAATTGGTGTGGCAGAGTATTAAAAATTTCGATTATGATTCTGTATTGTTAAATATTTTTCATCTAAAGTACGTTTATAGTTCTTTTTCTTATGAAAACAGAAAAAAATGGAATTCACCAAAACTGAAAACAGAATTGAAGCAAATCTGAAACGGAAAATCACTGGCCCTACCTTACACATGATTTCTGCGTCTCTTGAGACATAAAATCTTTTCATGCCCTGGCCTGCCATGTTGTTCTCCGCCTCAATAGTAAGTGTACACAGTGTAAAGTTCATATGCCGCAATTAGAGCTTAAGTGGTAATTATTTATTTATAGTGGAACCTGTCTCGAAAGACCACCCCATCTGCCACTAAAATGTGTTCTCTCAAGACAGGTTGTCTCTTAATAGAGGTTTCATTCAAAGGATTATTTAGGCCTTTTTCTACCTATTGTGGGAAAATTCAAAATTTGGCAACACAATTGGGAATTTTAATATAAATGTTTTTCAAATTGGGTAAAATAGTTTGCACACATCTATGTAAATCTAAATGTAATATATTTTATAAATTTTGCATTTTCTTTTGAATTAACAATGTCAATGGTAATTTATTTTCCATTAGTCAGTGTATGTACTTTACAATTAGGATTTTTTTCATCAAATCGGTAAACAAGAGGCCCAAAAAGTTTAAACTTTATCTATTTCACAACGATTGACAAACAAGTAAAACAACTTATATAAATATCTGTCACTGGCTTTGATGTTGGCGTGCGGCGATGATTTGCTGTGGGAGAAAACCGCAGATCCTGGAGAAAACCCATGTGTCCGTGTTGGCTACCACCATACCATCTCACACGCTCCCCTGTCAAATCCAAGGATCGAACTTTGGTCGCATTGGTGAGAAGCGAGTGCGCTAACCACTGTACTGACTGAACACCCAAGTGGGCCTATATCACTCACCCGAGCACCATCAACAAATGTGAAAAAAAGAACACAAAGGAAGCTAAATTATACACAAAAAAATGAAAATCGAACATATTTGATTTGTATCGAGCATTGGGTCTTAAGAAAGGGCTGAAAACCACATACTTGGTAGAGAATCTCAAGTACTTGTTTCCTGAAAAGTTTCATCAAAATCTCTTGAGCGGTTTTGAAAAATAAGCTGACAGTGTGAAAAAGTGCCAAGACCATCTCCCTTTTTGCAGTCTTAAAAAAAATTTAAAATCAAAAAAGGTTTTGGAAAAAATTCTTGCACAAAAATATTTCTTCACCTAATCATAGGTAAAACACATAAAAAAAAATACATCAAAGTGAATATAATATCAATGATTTGGGCAAGTCTACATGTGACCATAGGGGTTGACAAGTTAAGGTCGGGTTTTAGCAAGTCCCATTGACGTAGGTTCTTCAATCAAACTGATAACTACATATGTCAGACTGCAGCCAAAATGGTGAGTTTCAAAACTCCCCACCCACCCATTCCAAAATGTATCTAGGTTACAGCTGACCACATAATATCATAGTTACCTGTTTTACCTTCACTGATCTATTATTACTTTGTGTATCTGGTGGACACTCAGATATCTCATCATTTTTGTTCAAGTCTTTTCCAACAACAGAAATGGAATCTGAAATTTTTTGAAAATTTTAGTGTTCAATGTGCACTGACTGGAGTGGTATCTAATGAGTTGATTTAGACCATAGCACTTTTATGTAGTTCCTAAACTCATCAACTCATCCCCCCCAAAAAAATGGACTCTTCTGTAAATCAATGATTTAGGTCAGTCCAAATACCATATTTGTCCTTGAAATGGCACCTGCTCTAATAAGGCCCCACCCCTGAATATTTTTTTCATGTAGATCTATTGACTGTTTGAAAATTTTTTTTACCTTTTTATTTTTAGTTTAGATTACCGCCCGACATCATCATACTTTTTTCTTTTTGGTGCAATAAATATCAACTAAACCCTCAAAATTGCAAAAGAACACCTTTAACTATATTGTAAGCAATACTTTGGATTCTATCAGTGATCTTTCTCTGACAGGCATCTTGACTGCAGGATCAGGTCGCCATTGACGTTTCTCTCCTTCATCAACAAACGAAATGAAACTAGTCATTAGTTACTTTTTTTGATTCTTAAATAGACCTGTCAATTTTAATGTTATTCACTATCGAAAAAATAGTATACTAATGCAAATAGAATTTTTTCTACAGTTTGCAATTAAATATGAAACTTTTCCAATTATTTGTTATTACTCCCGTAACTTTATAAAACTGAAGTTTTCGGGAGTCGTGGGATTGCAAGCGAGGCAGTTGTCATTCAAACTTCCCCAAAAATTTCGTCTATCAAGATGCTGTCGTTTATTTTTTAAAATGTCCGCAGTTACCAAAATTTCACATAATATTTCAAGTTTTACACTTTGAATGTTCAGAGATCGCATTAAATCAAAGAAATGTGTCCAAACTGAAGCGGTTTCAGTGTTTCTCTCCTCTCTTTTAAAGACATCTGTATAAGGCATTATGTCGTTTCACTCGTCCTACTCAGTAATGCCTGTTTACATGATCTCGCATTTTAAACCAGTAAATCTTGATTTGACAGTGTAACAAATTTTGCTACATTGTAAATAAATTTCTTTTCCACTATTAATACATCAGGCGGGATTACAAAGTGAAATTAAGGTTCTGAGTATACCAAGCAGCTGGGTTAAGGAGTTATAACAAAGTATTTTACCATATTTTGCAACGTAACGAAAATGTGCATCAATGTCAATGAAGAAATAATGTCAAAATAAAGGTGTTCAGATCCCTGTACTCCATATTACCCGGTACGTCTAAGGGACCCGGCGCCCTTTTTAGCGAAACCCGTCTGATGAAGAAATACGTTATGGTCGTTAAGGAAAAATGAGTGTGAAAGCAAATGAAAGTGAATGATCTAAATGCTTGTGACAGAAAACAAAAAAAACCGAAAGATGTTACTTTACGAGCTCCAGAGGTTAACTAGAGTATCATTTGGGGTAAGTCTGAACAAACTTCAACGGACTTCTAAATACTGAGGTAGGAAATGTGGTAACATTCACCCACTGTTGGCAATGCGGTAGTGAAAACATTTTACTGTAGGTGGGGACATTTCACAACTTCTAAAAATATTCTGTATATGGTGGGGACATTTCACGACTTCTAAAAATACATGACTGTGTCGGAACATTCAAGACTTCTAAATAAAAGGCAAGGTACTGAGCACCAAAGTTGGGAACAAACTTATTAATTCAAGACATGTCGTTTAAAAAGTTACTGAGGTGGGAACGCTTCAAGACTTCTAAATACTGAGGTGGGAACGCTTCAAGACTTCTAAATACTGAGGTGGGAACACTTCAAGACTTCTAAATACTGAGGTAGGAATGCTTCAAGACTTCTAAATACTGAGGTGGGTACGCTTCAAGACTTCTAAATACAAGTGTGGTGAGGTAAGGGGGATAACTGTTATTACCCAACATCCCTACACTAGACCCTGAGTCTTCAAAAACAATTCAGAAACACTAGTTCAAATAAATACTGAGGTTAGGAACATTCATAGACTTCTAAATACTGAGGTGGGAACATTCAAGACTTCTAAATACTGAGGTGGGAACATTGAAGACTTCTAAATACTGAGGTGGGAACATTCAAGACTTCTAAATACTGAGGTGGGAACATTCAAAACTTCTAAATACTGAGGTGGGAACATTCAAGACTTCTAAATACTAAGGTGGGGACATTTAGTAAGACTTTTCTAAATACCAAAGGTGGGACATTTCACAGACTCCCTGGGGCTTAATATTCTAAATACTGACGGGGGCCCCTGGGTGGGAACATTGGCAAGACTTCTATATATACTAAGGTGGGGAACATTTCAAGACTTTCTGCAACAAAGAATACTAAGGTGGGACATTTCATTTGGACTTCTAAATACTAAGGTGGGGACATTTCAAGACTTCTAAATACTGAGGTGGGAACATTCAAGACTTCTAAATACTAATTGCAAAGGGGGACATTTCAAGACTTCTAAATACTAAGGTGGGGACATTTCAAGACTTCTAAATACTGAGGTGGGAACATTCAAGACTTCTAATGCACTAGGACGTTAAGGTGGTAACACTTTAAGATTGGGAATCTAGATCTCAAATGGGGACATTTCAAGACTTCTAAATGACAACAACTGATTTTTACGTGGTGACATTTCATGACTTCTAAATACTAAGCGGTGCTTAATAGGATGCCACTTTAAGACATCTAGATATTTCAAGGTGGGAACATTTCATTCCGACTTCTAAATACTGAGGTTAACACTTTAAGACATCTAGATATCAACGGCTATTTTGGAACATTTCACGACTTCAGTAAATACTGATGTCAGATGTAACACTTTAAGACATCTAGATATCAAGGATGGGATAAACATTTCACGACTTCTAATGGAACTACTGAGGTGTGTAACACTTTAAGACATCTAGATATCAAGGTTAAACGTCAGGAACATTGGTGCCTTTCATCGACGTTTTCTAAATTTATCTGAGGTGGTAACACTTTAAAACATCTAGATATCAAGGTGGGAACATTTCACGACTTCTAAATACTGAGGTGGGAACATTTCACGACTTCTAAATACTAAGGTGGTGACATTTCACGACTTCTAAATACTGAGGTGGTGACATTTCATGACTTCTAAATACTAAGGTGGGGGACACTTTAAGACATCTAGATATCAAGGGTGGAACATTTCACGTAACTTCTAAATACTGAAGGTGTTGGAATTAACACATTTAAGACATCTAGATATTCTAGGTGGTGACATTTCGTAACGACTTCAGTGTAAATTTACTGAGGTGCCTTTGTAACTAACTTTAAGACATCTAGATATCAAGGTTGGAACTTAATTTCACAACTGAACCATCGTTGAAAATACTGATGGGTGGTATTTTCCAAACACTTTAAGACATACTAGATACTCAGAAGGTGAGGGACATGAATTTCACGAGATTCTAAAGAAAAGTAATGTGAATGACAATACCGTAGTGGTAACACTTTCAAAAGACACCTCTAGATATCAAGGTTGGAAACACTATCACCACTTCTAAATACTGAGGGTGAAAACACCCACTTTAAGACATCTAGATATCAAGGTGGGAACATGTTGAAACACGACATTTTCTAAATAATACAGGTGGTAACACTTTAAGACATCTAGATATCAAGTTGTATTAAGGGAGATACATTATCACGACATTTATTCAAATACTGAGGTGGTAAACACTTTAAGTAAACATCTATAAAATAGATCAACGGAGTGGGAACATTTCACGACTTCTAAATACTGAGGTGGTGACATTTCATGACTTCTAAATACTGCAGAAAGGTGGGGACACATCTTTCACCACACTGCGGCGAGACATCTAGATATCAAGGTGGAACATTTCACTAGGAAGATTCTAAATACTAAGGTGGTAACAACTTTAAGACATCTCCTAGATGTTAAATCAAGGTGGGAAGGAGAATTTTTAATTTCATGAGCATCTAAATACTGAGGTATTGGTAATGCACTTTAAGACATCTAGATATCAAGGTGGGTAAACAATATTTCACGATTTTGATTATTTTAAATTAGCCGAAACATGAGGTGGTGACATTTCATGACTTCTAAATACTAAGGTGGGGGACACTTTAAGACATCTAGATATCAAGGATACATGGTAGAACATTTTTCACGACTTCTAGATACTGTACGTTTATTTTTGGATATTGGTAAACACTTTAAGACATCTAGATATCAAGGTGGGGACATTTCACGACTTCTAAATACTGAGGTGGTAACACTTTAAGACATATAGATATCAAGGTTGGAACATTTCACGACTTCTAGAATCACGATACCTGGAAGGTGGTAACACTTTAAGACATCGAATTATTTGTTTAGTAATATCAAGGTCGGGATTTCAAACATTTCACGACTGCTTCTTAAAAATACTGAGGTGGTAAACACATTTCAAAGACATGTCCTAGATATCAAGGTATAAGGCATATGTAACATTTCACGACTTCTAAATAATTTGAGGTGGCTAACACTTTAAGACATCTAGATATCAAGGTTGGAACATTTCACGACTTCTAAATACTAAAGGAGGTGGTAACACCCGCGCCCTGCGTCCTTTTTAGTCAAAGACATCTAGATATCTAAAAGGTGGGAACATTTCATGACTTCTAAATACTGAGGTGAGGTGAGGTAACACTTTAAGACATCTAGATATCTGAGGTGGGGACATTTCAAGACTTCTAAATACTGAGGTGGGAACATTCAAATTCTTAAGACATCTCAAGATAAATCTGAGGTGGGAACATTCAAGACTTCTAAATACTGAGGTGGTAACACTTTAAGACATCTAGATATCAATTTTGGAACATTTCACGACTTCTAAATACTGAGGTGGTAACACTTTAAGACATCTAGATATCAATTTGGGAACATTTCACGACTTCTAAATACTGAGGTGGTAACACTTTAAGACATCTAGATATCAAGGTGGGGACATTTCACGACTTCTAAATACTGAGGTGGTAACACTTTAAGACATCTAGATATCAATTTGGGAACATTTCACGAGTTCTAAATACTGAGGTGGTAACACTTTAAGACATCTAGATATCAATTTATCAAGGTGAGGGTAACATTTCACGACATTTCACGACTTCTAAATACTGAGGTGGTAACACTTTAAGACATCTAGATATCAAGGTGGGAACATTTCATGACTTCTAAATACTGAGGTGGTAACACTTTAAGACATCTAGATATCAAGGTGGGGACATTTCACGACTTCTAAATACTGAGGTGGTAACACTTTAAGACATCTAGATATCAAGGTGGGAACATTTCACGACTTCTAAATACTGAGGTGGTAACACTTTAAGACATCTAGATATCTAGGTGGACACACTTCCAACATTTCTGGGTCAGAGACCTTAAAAACTGCCAGACATTCGAGTCAGAGAATTTTTAAAATTCTTGAAGAATGGAGTATCTGTGTGTGATCAATGAACACTTCTAGATATCTGGGTTGAAGCATTCAACATTTCTAGATATATGAGTGTGTGATCACTTGGACACTTCTAGATATCTGGGTTGGGAAACTTTTAACACTTCTACATATCCGAGTTTGTGTTCACTTGAACACTTCTAAATATCTGGATTGAAGCATTCAACACTTCTAGAAATCTGAGTGTGTGATCACTTGGAAGCTTCTAGACATCAAGGTTGGGGAATTTTTAACACTTCTACATATCAGAGTTTGTGATCCCTTGAAAACTTCTAAATATCCCAGTGAGTGCTCACTTTGACGCTTCTAGATATCGGGGTTGGGGAACTTTGAACACTTCTACATATCCAAGTTTGTGATCACTTGAACACTTCTAAATATCCGAGTTGAAGCATTCAACACTTCTAGAAATCTGGGTTGGGGAACTTTTAACACTTCTACATATCCAAGTTTGTGATCACTTGAACACTGCTAAATACAGTGGAATCTCGCTATTGAGACCATCTGACTAACTAAAGGTGTTCTGATTAGTGAGGTGGTCTCCTAAGTGAGTTTCTGTACTGATTCCATATTAACAAAGAGACTGGAAATTCATGGTCTTAACTGTGAGGTGATCTCCTAAGCGAGGTGGTCTTTAGGTGAGATTACACTGTACCTGGGTTGGAGCATTCTTTCACTTCTAGATATCTGAGGGTGTGGGATTACTCGGGCACTTCTATATATCTAGGTTTAAGTATTCAACATTTCATGATATTTGGATTGCAAACCTAAAATAAATAATATTCTAGAACTTGCCTTAAATTAAGATTTACTGGTAAATGTTCTCACCTTTCAGTGTTGTCTCATCTTCCATGCTTGATGATTGTGTAGTCACATTTCCAGTTTCCACTAAGTTTCCATTAGGATCGATGTGTCTGAAGTAGCAGATACTACCGTATCGACAGGTGCCCCATTTTCTGAAAGACATCCAACATTTTTTTTAAAATGGCTTCTCAATTTTCTGTCCCAGTGTAAACATGGTTATCTGGTGACCTCCAGTTATGTGGTGGAAAGAACCCAGTCACAATGTAGGCCTACTCGAGAAGAAACCATCAGCCTTCTGCAGGTAAAATGCCAAATATTCTCATAAAAATCAGCTTAGGTTCTAACAGGGCTCAAACCTTTTCTGACCAGAAGAGACCTTTTTAACACTTCTACATATCCATATACCAGGCCTTCAAGTGGGTTTTGGTAAGAAAATAGGGCTTTCAATAGGGCTAAAATTCTTGAAAAATAGGGCTTTATAGGGCAGTTTTGACAAATTATAGGGGGATTATAGGGTCATTTTCCTGAAATCTAATTAATATCTATTGAAAATATACATACCTTGATTAAAATTAATATACAAACTCTTACCAAATTACATTTTTGAGGCATGTACACTTAACTGAAGTCTTCTGATGACTGTACTGCATCAACTGGGACACCAAGGCAGCTCTGATAGACCTTAACTAATCAAGACTTGGGAACCTTGGTTTTTAACTGTAAAGGCACACATAAGATCTTCAAAGCTGTTTTGGTATCTTGTTGTTGAAGTCAATCATCATAAAGACTTGAATGTTGTGTGTCACATGAAATGATAAGAAGATAAGATATTTAAAAAAAGCACTGGATGACTTAATTATATTTAAGACACGTACCTACATATCTGTAGACCGAGACATGCCTGTTTTGAGAAAAAAGTGTCATTTTTCAATTTCCGACATATTATTTTCTCTTTTTAGGGATAATATAGGGAAATGGGCTTTTTTGGGCTAAAATATAGGGATTATAGGGTACTCCCAAAAAGATAGGGATATTATAGGAATTATAGGAAATATAGGGCCGGTTGAAGGCCTGATATACATATACATAAATTGCGACACATTTGACCTACTTTTTGATCAGCCCCCACCTCCACTTAAATTGTCAATGTTAATAGAATGATGTTATTATCTGAGGCATAATGTGAATTTGTGTCAAATTGGGGGAAAATGTTAGCACATATGTACATTGTAAATCCATATGCAATGGACTCTCTTTTTTCAATTGCTTCAAGTATATACATGTAGGTAAGTTTTAAGGCTTTAAATACATGTAGGTAAGTTTTAAAGCTTTATATACATGTAGGTAAGTTTTAAAGCTTTAAGTATATACATGTAGGTAAGTTTTAAAGCTTTAAGTATATACATGTAGGTAAGTTTTAAAGCTTTATATACATGTAGGTAAGTTTTAAAGCTTCAAGTATATACATGTAGGTAAGTTTTAAAGCTTTAAGTATATACATGTAGGTAAGTTTTAAAGCTTTAAGTATATACATGTAGGTAAGTTTAAAGTAAGTTATACAAAGGTAAGTTTTAAGCTTTAAGTATATACATGTAGGTAAGTTTTAAAGCTTTAAGTATATACATGTAGGTAAGTTTTAAAGCTTTAAGTATATACATGTAGGTAAGTTTTAAAGCTTCAAGTATATACATGTAGGTAAGTTTTAAAGCTTTAAGTATATACATGTAGGTAAGTTTTAAAGCTTTAGGTATATACATGTAGGTAAGTTTTAAAGCTTTAAGTATATACATGTAGGTAAGTTTTAAAGCTTTAGGTATATACATGTAGGTAAGTTTTAAAGCTTCAAGTATATACATGTAGGTAAGTTTTAAAGCTTTAAGTATATACATAAAGGTATCATTTGTGTATATCGCATACAATTTTTTTGCCTCATCTTCAATTTTTTCAACAATGATGCCTTTTTTACTTTCCCCTATATGCTACATGTACATGAGCACGCCATCTGCCAAAGAAAATGCTTTCTAAATAACTGTACTGTTGCTGAAATGTGTTTTTCCTGATAGGAAACAATATATAATAAGAAAATATGAGACCAACTAGAAATTAGAAACGAAAACATGAATTTCCGTAATTTGTTCGAGATACAACATTACATGTAAATCATTATGCCGTAAACGAGACTAAATTTTGTAGTACACATCATGTATATCCACTAAATGCATAATGGTTGGAATCTACATGTATGTTACTTGTATACTAAATTTACTGACAATTGTTTTCTAAGAATTTTTACAAATATGTTGTGAGTAAACATTTAAAAATGTATTACATGTGTATATATAAATTTTAGAATAAACAGTTTCTGGTAGGATAAGCCAGTATTTTACTTCTAAAAATATAAAAAAATTTACATATTCTATGGAAAATCAGTGAATATCAATGATCATTTCTAAAAATAGAATTGACCTTGGCTATCGCCTCAGTCAATATTGAATATTGGTTCTCAGGTCAATATCACACCATATTCATCCACTCAAAAGTCCATAACTGAATAATATATGATATACACAGGGTTCACACCAAGATTTCAAATTTATGAGCCAAAAAATTAGCAAAATGAATATTCTTTTAGCCAAATAAAATTGCATTGAGCAAAATGAATAAACAACAAGTATCCAAAGCTATCAATAACATTTTAAAACTGTAATTCCATTTCCTCATCATCGCTATTTTCTATAATTGCCTGTACAAATCACAATCGCTGTGTTTGGGTATGCTCAAGGTCTATATTTCAGTTGCTAATATATTACCTCAGGATGGATTTTCCCCAAATTGTCACACAATTACCTATGATTTTATTTGAGCAAAAAATTTAGCCAGAAACATCACTTTTGAGCCAATTTATAATAGTTTTAGCATTATGCTAAAACAGCACTTGGTGTTGTGAACTCGGATACACATGGTGTGTGAAAAAAAATATATTATACAAGATAATTAATATACAAAAATATATCAATACAAACTTGTAGAAATGACAGATAGGTTTTCGCCGAGGGCCTATAAAAGGATGCCATTTTTTACATTTTTCTTCACGTGGACATCCTTCTGGAGTGTTGAACTTTTTACAATATTTTCTCCCACGGTTTTGAGGTCGAACTTTAGGCTTCTCTTCAAATTCACAGACTTCAAGCTTAACATGACATTTGTCTTCACGAGGACATCCTTCTGGTGCGTTGGACTTGTTACACAATTTTGCCCCGCTGTTTTGAAGTTGAACTCTAGGCTTTTTTTCAAATTCACAGACTTCGAGCTTAATATGACATTTTTCTACATGCTCATTTTTTATATTTACTGCTGCGGAGGCCTACAATTAACAAAATTCATGAAAAGTGGTAAAGTTATGGGTGACATAATTATTGTTTGCCTTACTGCTTAGTGTTGAATCTAGGATCCGAAAAGGTCACACAAATCAGTGTGAAAGGTCACAAAAATCAGTGTGAAAGGTCACACAAATCAGTGTAAAAGGGCACACAAATCAGTGTGAAAGGGCACACAAATCAGTGTGAAAGGGCACACCATTTCAGTGTGAAAGGGCACTTTTAACGTGTAAATTGATTTTGAAGGCATGCACACTATAACATTTGTGTATCCTTCATTGATTTTAAATACTTTACTTTAAATGATTAATAAAAACAGAAGATATATAGTTTTTCTAAGAAATAAATTGAATTATTTGATCATTTTTAAGATAAAAAAGGAAACAAAAAAAGGTCACCAGGGCTAACCCTGGCCTTCCATTTTTTTTTTTTTGCCAATTCAGAAAATTTTATACTTTGTCAATGGGGTTTTGGTTTTTTTGGTTTTTTTTCTCTTTTTTTATTTTGTTCTTTTTGGGGGTTTTTTTGCCAACAAAATTAAGGCAAAATGATGTTTGTTAAGTAGTGTGTTTAAGAATAGAAATCTTTTTAAAAAAAATATCTGTATATATGCCTTTTATATTAATATATTTATTCCTATATACATGTCATTTTGATTTTGACACTAATCAAATTTGAAGTTTTAGCTACAGGTATTATATAGTAATATAAAAAAAAATAGATGTCAAACTAGTCTATTTGATTAATTAAAACAAACTAGTAAAGGTCTCACTTAGTTAAATATTTGATACATTATTCACACTTTGATATACATGTATAACAAAAATAATTTCCTAATTGACTGTCGAGATTAAAGTATCTAAATAATTTCAACAAATTTGTTAGATTTAGGTCCACTTGAATTTCTCCTCACTGTATCACAGAGGAAAGGAAAAATCCTGAGAAATTCGGAAGACGTGTGATACGAAATCGATAAAGTCCAAAAACAAATTTGCTATAGGATTTGGCAGAAGACTCGGCTGTTTATTCCTATTTACAGTATTATCACTGTGATTATGGCTTTAAAAAGTCATTAGTGAATTCCCATGTATTTTAATTACTTCGTACAAAATGCAACTACAAGCGGTTTGCGTGAATCGGTTTAAAATCTGTATGTCCGTGGACACAAGCTATATTCCCACACGCGTACAAGATCCTGCTTCAGACAATGAATTCAGTCACATAGTAGCTAAGAACCTTCTTTAATGGTAGAGATGCCAGTGTTTTTTCTTTGTTATTTAAAATGGCATTTTATTGTGATTTTAGAAAAGAACAGGTCAGGACACCTCATTTGTCAAATTTGGTCCAGTAGTTTTCACAACATTTTGTAAATTCAAAATGGCGGCCACCTCATCACCTTGAAAATGGCCTCTAGAGAGACTATTTTAACAAGATTTTCTCTTCCAGACAGCTCAATATTAATAGTAGTCAGTGACTGGATAGTATGTTGCAGGAAAATTACTAATTTGGGACTTTATGATTTTAAAGGAGCATAAAATATGCTTAATCAGCAATTTTCACCTATGGCACCGACTGTTAATATATCAAATTGTAGTGTTTTACACACTTTTCCTGCTACAACTCCAAAACTTTCAGTCTGATCTTTACCAAACTTGGAGAAATGATAAACATCATATTAAGCTAAATAACTATGAATTATTTTGTTTTATATGGATTCTAAAAATAGCACAGCCGCCATTATGTTTTCCAATATGGCCGACTTTTTCCTATAAAATAACACATTTTTGGCCATTACTACAAAACAAGTCATCAGATCTTTCTCAAACTTGGCAGGATTATAGTACATTTTAATTTGTTGATTGATATACACATTTTCTGGTATAGGACAACCTAAGAATAGTACAGCAACCATTTTGTTTTTCAATATGGCCACCAATAACAGACATTTTATTTGCATGTACATTTATTCTTTACAAACATTTTACATGTAAATTAAAATTCTAGCCATTTGAAAAAAGCGGAAATTCAGTGAGTTTGCCGATACTCCCAATCAACATAGGCCTACTGCAGTAGTTGTTTGACTGCCCAATCTCGGGTGATTAGATCTACCTGAGGCTATTTAAACTAGGGCTGTCATTGATGAGAAATTCTAAATCGATATATCGATAAGTAAAAAGTATTGATACATCAATAAATCGAATAATTTGGTACTTCTATGAATGCATTCAAAATAAATAGATTCATTGTAAAATATAGTTGTTTTATTATATATTTGACCATTTAAAGATGAAAAAAGCAATCATTGCACAGAAAACGTCATTTATTTGAACAAATTGAAGAATTAGAAAAAAATATAACATACATGTAGTTCAATAACATGAAGTAAAACAAATGGAAAATTTTGGAATTTGTAAAAGAAAATACATCCTGTGAAATGCATAATGAAATGCATCGATACCTTAACAGTGTATCAATTATTGTATCAAATCAATTTGTGTATCGATATTTCGATATCGAGTCTATCAATGACAGCCCTAATTTAAACCGATCAACCGTGAAATAAACATTGACTTAAGCAGGGAGGGAATTAAGCATCAGTGATGGTAACCTATTTACGTGTTACCAGGTTTGAGCATCTGGTAACCCATTTTGAAAAATGGGTTACCACTCGTATTTTCCTATGATTGTACCTCTTACCATAATTATTGCACACGTACACATATTCTGATTGAAGCTACTGTTTCCTTGTACTATTATAAGATATGCATCAAATTTTTTGGCATTGTGCACTTAATTATAATGTTGAAAATAGCAAAGTATTGTGTTTTCTTTATACTCCAGCCAGTCATTGACAGTTAGTCAGAAAGTGGTCTTTCTTTTGACACCAGAGACAATGCTGTTACAAAATGATGTCTATACTGTTCTTTTGACCCCTTTAATAACAGTGTATGTACTGACGGTCCAGGTTGTGCCGAGTGTTGTTCCGATGAACTGATTGAACTTGTGCTACTGCTAGCATCCGCTGAGGCTACTGCTGATGCACTTTTATTGACACAAAATTTCTTTTTGGCCCAGTCGTGTAAAAAACCAGATTTGATGTGTCTAGATACATTGCTCTTATGAATACATCTAACGCCATCCACATAGCTCAGGAGAGACTGCAGCCATTGGCCGGTAATTCCTCTTAATTTTGCGTCCTGTCTAATTTTAACCACATTGTTTGTGCAGATTTTGCACTGTAAATATGTCAGTCTGTTATTGTCATCAACTTCGTAATGGAATTCATCATGAAAACTCCATGACAGGAAAGTTTTTAGCGTAACAGATTCGCTGGTATATTTGCCTTTTTCCCTACTCATTTTCGTATTTAGCCATTTTCCCAGAATTTGTCAGCTGAGCGAAGTGTGTTAATTCCTTCACACAAGAGAGTACCAATGTTTATTTTGTATACTATTACAAGTGGGAACCGTGTAAATCTAATCCGGAACATATGTCCCAGTTATGTCCTGAGTCCCGATGATTTTTATTTTCGTAAAAATAAGATCTAAAGTACCTGTAATAATATATTTGTACCCCACAGTAGTTAATATATACATTTTATGTGGAAAATTGCTTTGAAAATTCCACAGGCAGTACATTTTGGGACATAAAATGGGACAAGATTTACACTCTTCAAAAAATAATTTACGTCTTGTCCAACACCATTACATCACCAATGCCAATGATTTCTGCATATCATGTGTAAAATGTACATATAAATTATTATCAAGGTACAAATATATCATTACAGGTACTTCATATTTTTTTTTTTACGAAAATAAAAATCATCTGGACTTGAGACATAACTCGGATATATGTCCCGGACTAGATTTACACTGTCCCTTACACATGGAACTCTTTTATGTTTAAGCTACCGATTGCAAACGAACTCGTGTAAGAATTTAGATGTTTCATTTGTTCAAATCATGAATTTCAGCAGAGACCACGATTATAAACATGAACATATTATTATTAACAGCTGTTTAAAAAGGCAAACGATGGATCGATCGTTCATCCAAAAATAAAACCTGGTAACCCGTGCGTAACCCGAACGATCATTTGCCGCTTAATTCCCACCCTGCTTAAGCTTGACACGCGTAATCGAGGCAATTAACAGATTAAGGAATAAACGATAGGGAAGAGGGTTTCGCAAATAGAATATTTTAGTCATTAGGCAATTTCCTCAATTGATTTTTTTTGGGGGGGCGCTATTGGCGATTGACAGCATGAAAAAGGGCATGGCGCTGGAAAAAAGGGCATGGCGTTTCAAAAAAAGGGCATGGTGCCGTGCAATGCTATGTTGCTCTAGATTCAACACTACTGCTGTTTTACATCCTGACATGAAGGTTCCCTTTTATACAACTGTAACTCATCAACCCTTTTGGTCACATTTAATTTAGACTCGCCAAAATCAACAAATAGTAATGGTCCACTGTCATAATTTAGGGGTGAACAAGTTAATATTGCACCTAAAATTATTGTAAAATTTGGATTCTTGATCAATGAATATTGAATGCACCCCTTGTATCCTGATAATGGACTTAACTGTTATTTGAGATCGGACGGCCACAAACGTGGGTACAGGGGTTAATACATTCGTGACAATCAACTCACTTTTAAGGCCGCATCGGTTATTTGGTGCTTTATTCATCTAAATCTATATCTAGATCTATAATATTATAATTTATAGCCTAATTTAATAATGATAGAAAAAAATAATGGCTTTAATGCTGATATGCATCGAATAGTTTTAGATCTATCTATTTCAGTATCTATACTGTATACATACATTTTCACTTCAGGTTTAATTTAGTACTATTGCATGTTTAATCTAGATAAATATCTGTACTACTGGAGGACCAAGAGAAAGGGCTAGAACAAACAGTCCCCACTTGGCCCTACTCACCATTCTTCTTTCAAAACATCTGGAGAAATGAAAAGTTCAAGATTTGCCGCCAAATATTCGGAACGCCTTGGATTTAATAACGTCACAAACATTACCTCTGAAGTTATCGATCGGTCATAACATGTTACGTTTCCGTATCAAGGTGGATCAAGGATTTTTTGCCATACGTTGTGGATGAGGGGGAAAATATATTAATAACATGTTTTGCGATGTATGACCGCATTTCAGTTTATTCTACTTGTTGTTAGGAAGAATATCGATATATATATATATATATATATATATATATATATATATATATATATATATATATATATATATATATATATATATATATATATATATATATATATATATATAGAGAGAGAGAGAGAGAGAGAGAGAGAGAGAGAGATGGATAGAAAGACAGACAGACAGGTAGATAGGTAGATAGATAGATAGATAATATGTAATATGTCTGTTTCCAGACTGCACGTCGATTTATATTAGTTGAAAAACAATCATATAAAG
The DNA here is from genome assembly GCA_030159075.1 of Atrina japonica. Classification (NCBI taxonomy): domain Eukaryota; kingdom Metazoa; phylum Mollusca; class Bivalvia; order Pterioida; family Pinnidae; genus Atrina; species Atrina japonica. Next base: position 1,083,437 of record BROG01000056.1, read on the forward strand.
AATTTTTTATAACGAATAATTTTGCTTATAACAGACCAATTTCTATATCACTTGACGTCCCAACCAACGTATTTTATAGTATTAATTATAACGAAGTGATCGATATTATTTTTAAAAAGTCAATTGACTTATTTGCCAACCATAAACAGGCTTACTCTCTGATTGAATTAAACAAAGTAAACAAAAAGTAACAAAAACGTTTCTGTTTTCTTTTAACTTCCCGAAAAATAGCCTAAATTTAGAGTGATTTTCCCCCCTCAACGAATTGCATTATAATCCTTCATCCCACGTAGCTATAACTTTATAGCAAACTGTCCTTATAACGAACTGAATAATTAGGTCCCTTGAGATTGTGAAGTTATGAGCGAGTTTTACTGTAGATAGATACAACGACGCGCCAAAATTCTCTAAATCTACATATTTCATATAGATTTTAAATTTTCAACACATTTTTGGAAGGTCGTTTCTAAAACAACTTTGACAAAACTTATACCATAAAACTTAAAATATCCGACAGTTTGATTGTGTACTGTGAATACTCATTGAAAACTCATCCGTACAAAAAAAGAAAAAAGGAAGCCAAATGGTTTTTATTTTTACATTTAGATATATCGACGACGTTTTGTCAATTAATAATGACAATTTCCATAGTATATAATTAAATGCGATGTATCCCAACGCACCGTAGAAATTAGATAGACCACGGAGTCATGCACGTGTATACATATGCTTCCTACCTTAGACACGGACGGGAAATTAACAACAAAGCTATACGACAAACGCGATGATTACGGCTTTCCTGTCACCAACTTTCCACATATCAATAGTAATATCCCTTTTCGCCTGCACATGGTGCTATATATCCCAGGTGATCCGATATGTCAGGCTGTGATAAACTTGTGAACATTTCTTATACAGAGGCAAACTAAGAATATCGCGTATAATGTCAACATTTTGCGAATTTTACGGTCGTTATAACGTTCTTGTTTGCAATTACAGTGTTTGACAGAGTGACATGTTGAGTTGTATGTTCGATAGTGATGGTTGAGTCTTTACGGATTGGAGAGCCGGCCTGGATCAGTCGGTAGCGCGCTCGACTCTTGGTCGTGATGTCGTGAGTTCGAGTCCAGTCGGCGGCAGGTTGGTTTCCTGTCTTTTGGATGAGACAGTAAAAACCGAGGTCCCGTGTCACAGTAGGTGTCGGCACGTTAAAGAACCCTCACTGCTCAATGACCGTAAGTGCCGAGCATAGGCCAAAAATTTGAAGCCCTTAACCGGCATTTGGTGACGTCTCCATATTAGTGAAAGATTCTTGAGTGGGACATTAAACAACAATAAACAAACAAACAAACGGATTTTGACGAAGATTCACTCTTCACTTGTTTTATTTGAATTTGACGGTGTACTTGCGGGGGGGGGGGGGGGGGGTTCGACAGATCAAAAGGGGATGCTTACTCCTCCATGGCACCTGATCCCACCTTTGTATTTTCAGATGTTCGTGTTTGTTCAATGTTCACCAGCCTGATCTGCGTGTTGTCTCCTGAACCTCTTGACGATTACTACTTTTGTTTCTACGGTTTTTTGTATGTAGCAGGACCTATGGAATTTACTCCTCATGTTTTGTTATTCAGTGTCAGTGGCACCCGGATTCAATACACACACCCCCTTATCTGGACCCAGCTACGCCACTGTATACCACAAAATTCAGAATATCTAATGCTTCATTGTGTAGTTGCTCATACTGTTTCTGTTTTCAAAATTCAGCACTTTATTTAAACTTAGAATTAAAAACTTTATGTCACAATTCGATCCCTATTTACACTGGTATTAAAAAACAAAACAATGGAAATTTACAACAAATCAAACACAGAAACTTCAAAACATTAACCCTTTCACCCCTGTAAATCAAGATAATATACTCTTTTCTATTGTTAAGACCAGTCTATTATGATCCGTAGGGTTAATAGTTAATATTAATCGTGAAAATTCGATTGAAATTGCAGGGGAAATGACTCTAAAATGTTTTTTTTAAATGTTGCTTTTCTATAAAATATACATCTGTAGAAAAAAAAATGAAAAAGTTGCTTCTATTTTGGCGCATCACTGTATAACTAGAATAAAGTTCAGAGGTTAATCTAAAATACATTGGCTAGGATTAATTATGTATAACAGAATCTAACCCATCAATTTATCACAACGGATCTCGTTTCGGTATGGGACGTCGTTGTATCGTTGATGTAACGTGACGCTGTGGACCTAAGTAGATAGAGTGCCGTATTCCCTGTGGTCCACCAAAATACAACTCCGGGAAGAACACTGATTAAGTTAATCCGTATTTATTGTCAAGCCGCAACGATGGAACAGTAAATCAATATATAACACATACCTGTCAAGTCTACCGATTTCGGCGGTAGTCTACCGATTTTTCTATTCATCTACCGCTTGTCTACCGCCGAGAAAAACTCTACCGATTTCTCTAATTTTCAACCGATTTCCCTATATTTCTACTGCTTCTTGTCCATTTCCGGCGATCGGTAAACGTTTATGGCAGGATTAAATATTCTAAATCGTAATTTTCAGTCTATTAATTGGCGACAAAAAATAGCATCACTCCATATCATTGAAGTATTAAGACATCTATTCTAGGTTATATACCTCTCAAAGTAATACAAAATACATTAACATCTAAATAAACGTATGTGTTATAGCATTTAACTGACCTTAATGTTGGATAAATGCAAATCTTCTGCTTACCTCATATAGGTAATCAGACGTGCGAGCCTGGACAACTCCACGTTAAACACTTTGGCTATATCATTTGGCTAGACCATACAGAGGTGTCATTATCGGACGTGTGCCGACGGTAATTACACAATGACCTGTACTGTGGAAAGGTACCTAATATACAGATTGATTACCTGTATATTTAAACATCCACACCTATAATCACTATCCATATGTTCTGTCCTAAAAACAGTTATCAAAGATGTTATATTAATTTCATGCAGCTTCTGTATTAATCCTCAATGAAAACCGAAGCGAGTGTCTTCTATGACGTCCGCACTCCACATACTAAACAGTGATACATGTAATTTGTGATGATTTCAATACAAAAACGATGTTTCTTTCATTTAAATAATATTTTATACTAAGATAATAATATCATCTTGTAACACATTGAATTGAATTAAATAAAATGTCAGTAATGACAGTAAACACATTTATGTAACTTCAATAATCTTTTTTTCTTTTTGAAAGCAGATTTGATTTTTCTTTATCAAATCTCATTTTTTTAGTGAACTATTCAGTCATCATTTGTTGTTTTATCTTATCAATTAATGAAAAAGGTACAATAAAAATCTTCAAATAAATATTTGGGTATGCAAACATTTTGGTAATAAATGTTCAAATCTCAAAAAAAAAATAAATAAATAAAAATAAATAAATCAAGCCTTTGACTTTAAAAATTATCATACTTCCAAATATTTAGTAATCAAACTGAGATTATATTTCTTCCAGATATTTTCTGCATTCCAAATCCAACTGTTATATTAGAATATTTAGAATTTAGTATATTTTAAAATTTGTTATAACAAATTAAGAAATACTAAATTTTAAACATTCTAATGTAACACAATGACCATAACATTATTTTGAGTCTCCCAAGGTGTGTGTGTGTGTGTACATGTATATATTACATGTATTAAAACTTCAAAATAAAGCCTATATCTATTCCTTATAAATTTCAAAGTCGACAAGAAAATTAAAAGAAATGTGATATATATATATATATATCATCAATATTATTCATAATAATTCCCTTTTAGATGCATAAAATGGCAGATATTGAAGTTTAAAGTTACAATTTTCTTCTTGTTATTTCGGACACCCCTCCCGTACCCTCCCCCTTTCTCTTATTTCGACGCAACTGGTACACGCATATATATATATATGAGAATGACAACGCATTCGTCAAAAGTTCGACCATTGTACGCATTTTCTACACCAGACAAATTTCATAATGTTGACAGGTATGACAACAATCAAAGTAAATAGTCGAATATTGAATAATAATGAATAAGTCCTGGATTATAATAGAAGGCAAGTTGGATATATGACCAGTAGTATACGTGGTCTCCAAAAACAAAGTAACGAGTCGGTGTTATCAATAGTGTGTCTGATGTCCGAACTGAGGAAATAAAATTTTACAAAAGTATTTATGAGAATTTGGGACTATAGTTTGTAAATAATAGATTTAGTATAAGTTTGACAGGTGTTGAGCAAATTCCTGAACAATAGGAAAATAAATCTTACACACATGTACATGTACTTAAACATAATAGAAATATTAACACGTGAAGTAACTCCATTTCCTGTATCATAATTATTGTCCAGGTGTCAGAAAGTCTAAGCGCATATGGTGGGAAAACGTAAACATACGAATGGAACAGAAACACAATTTTGATTTCAAAATTTCAGAAATGATAAAAATAAAAATGTCTGAATTCAGCTTAGTGATAAATTTGTCAAAGTTTTGTGCCTGTGATAGCTGTTAATTATGTTAGTAACTTACAATACGTAATTTACATAACGAATTGACAATTGTCTCCCCTTTTGGAAATCTTCCATCATGGTGACGTCGTGTCATATGATAAAAGTCGTAGCATAATCCAACATAAATTATGAATGAATGACAGAGTTCTACCGGACAGGTTGGTTGTAAACAAATTCTTTGATATTTTAAGATATCTTATACTTTTAGAAATTTCTAAGATTATTGACATTACGGCAGAACTGAATAGATCTTTTTCACTTTGATTAGGTTTTCTCCATTTTCATATTTTAAAATTTACTGAAAATGTAGGCTGCAGGCATGTTTTACGCCGATCGATATGCCACATATATTGACTGACATTACCATTTTCCGTTTATATTAATGTAATTGCTCGCCTGTCTTATTACTGCACATTTTTAGTACAATTTCTCATATTTGTCGATATTATGTCATGAGGTAATCCACACCGGTAACGAGTTGTTTCACGCCAAATAGGTTTACACAGCCGGTTGACAACGGTTCATAGAATAACCGATATGACACTCATTCACCGAAACGGGGTATTAACCAATATGACGCTGAAATACACCGAATTAACACTTATTTAATAAAGAATTGGTTATTTTCTAATACTGGATATCATAATAAACAAAAGTAATAAAGTTAAATGTGATTATTTTGGTTTATAACAAAAATATTAACATGAATGTCCTCTTTTCGTTTCTCATTCTACACGAGTGTCATTTTTCTTTCTAAATGGAAGAGAACACAAATTGATGCTATTACTTGTGATTCTCGTTAATGATTCTCATTTATTTTCAGTTTACTTATGGTATCAAAGCACCATTCCAGTAATAATACCTTGTTGTTTCGGTTAATACCCCGTCATTTCGGTCATTCTCGTTAATGAGGTGTCGGAGGAAATTCAGCATTATCTTTTCTTCTCAAAAGTAACAATATGTATATAAATATGGTCTTTCAAGCTCAAACTAATCATGAAAAAAAAAATAAGTGAAAATATTGACTATAGTGGTGGTGTCATTTCGGTGATTTGGTGTTAATTGACTCACTCTGAATCACCTTGCATATTTTAGAATAGTGATTCTCTTGATAACTATAAACTAGCAGTCGTATTGATATTAATAATTAATGTTTTATGTACATGCATATATGTAAATAATAGTTAAAATTAAAATTACCACTCGCCTAACACACCAACCCCTTCTTGACATGGCCTTCAATAATATGCTAATGAATTATGAAAATCATTCTCCCATTACTCAGTGGAGCACAATAAGAATGTGGATAGATAATTGATGGGTTCTGTTTTATATTATTGAATGATAAGTAAACATTATATAAAGAAAACCTGAAAATTTTTGTCTCCCATTTAATTTTTGTTCCAGTTTTATTTTCGCCTTAGAGGAAATGTCAAATTAAATTACAGACTTGGGGAGATTTTTAGTTTCATGGGGGAGACTCTTAATTTTTAGTAAGAATTAATAGGAAAATTCTAATTTTTCATAGAAAGATATGCATTTTTCTGGAAAAAATTATCCAGATTTTACATAAATAATATATGTATCTAGGGGGAGACTTGGCAAGTATGAAAATGAAAGCAAAAATTTCAAGTTAAATACAGTCGATTCCACTTAATTGCATTCTTAATAATTGCATATTTGCATAACAACTCAAAACACAAAACTATTTCCTATCTCTTTTGTTAAATATTCCTTTTAATTTAACAGATTAGATTAGGAGTTCCTGTTAATTGCATAAGATATTCCACAAAATGGGGGGGGATATACCGATATTTAAGTTAAATAGTTATATGTAGAAATCTATTTTAATAGAAATGAGGACATACCTAACTATGTTTTATGAAAATTTTGCTTTTATGACATTATTTTACCCCAATGCTTAATAAAAATCCATACACATTACTAGTATACCTAGGATGTGTATATAATAGTATTATATGCACGAATGAAAGGACTTGATGAACATGCATCTCAATCATCGTTGTTCACTAAAATACACTATTCCTGTTAATTGCATATATTCCTGTTATTTGCATAATTTTCTCCGACATTATACAGAGCCCAAGGGGAATATGACTTGTCGCGGGTAAACAAATCCTCATGTCTCCCTACAACCAGGGCAATAAATTGTTTATTATACCGAAATAAAGAATCAATAAAGACTGTCAAGTAAGCTGCAAGGGTTTTTGCATGAGGGAAACATGATGCACGTGAGGGAAATATGACACATGCGAGGGAGATATGATGCATGCGAGGGAGACATGAAGTGAAGTCTCCCTGACATGTGACGGCTCTAAACCAATCCATGACTGTGATTTATTAATTAGGGATAATAATTGGCTATGTTACATTGTCCAATTAAGAGGAATCCACTGTAATTGAAGCACAGACATTCACGTCGTCCATAAAATAATGGTGATTTAAAACGAATGAAGACACATGTATACAGTGTACATGTATATATATATATATACAACTGCATCAAGGGAATTCATAAAAGCTCTGTGGGAAATATTCTAACTTAACTATGAGGTGAACTTTATTCAGTAGCTTTTACAGTAACTGTAAAAGTATGAAGTTATCATTATTAGTAATATTACATATAGCTTATTTTAAAAAAAAATGGTTTTTGGATACATATATACTACAACATTTATTTAGGAAATTGTAATGCGTTTTGGAAGTTGTAGTGTGTTTTGGTAAATCGCCCAACCCTACATGTATGTACATCAGATGTATATAATAAATTATTGGAATTTACAAATGTATCAGTATGAGAATAAATGGTGTTTCAATGTGATTGATGAACGGTGTCTGTGTCAGTTTGCAGATGAATGTAATGTTTTCTTCTGAAAATAAATCTCGGCAAAATAAGATGACACTAAGTTTATCAATTATGATGTTTTGATAAAAGTTTGGTTTTATCAAATACATACATATAGATCAATGAAAAATACCAGGGCCCGAAGTCACCAAATTTTTTCAGTACTCAAGCTCAACTAACTTATAACAGTTTTAAGGTAAAAACATGCAAACTTTATTCTGTAATTGGAGAGCCGGCCTGGCTCAGTCGGTAGCGCGCTCGACTCTGGATCGTGAGGTGGTGAGTTCGAGTCCCGCCGGCGACAGGTTGGTTTCCTGTCTTTCGGATGAGACAGTAAAAGCTGGAGGTCCCGTGTCACAGTAGGTGTTGGCACACGTTAAAGAACCCTACTGCTCAATGGCCGTTAGTGCCGAGCATAGGCCAAACTTTGAAGCCCTTCACCGGCATTTGGTGACGTCTCCATATGAGTGAAATATTCTCGAGTGGGACGTTAAACAACAATAAACAAACAAATTCTGTAATTGGACATGTTTGTATATTGATGGCATACAATTGTAAGTAATGATAAAAATTATTGCCTATTTGAAGAAAACTTCAGAAATATTAAAAATATGTTTGAGTACGTACTCAAATCTTGAGTACCGTGCTCAACGTATTTACTCATTTTTTTTAAAGGAAAATCGTAAGTGTGACGCAAAAATCTGTATGTAAATAATCAAAAATAATAATATGTTTCCTAGTCACTAAAATCCAAAAGTTTTATAAAAAATTTTATAGTCAAAATAATGAAATAAAAGTTGAGCTTGAGTATTGAGTAAATTTGGTGACTTCGGGCCCAGTAGACTAGCTCAATTTGCAAATTTTTTTTACCATGCAGCAATGATTAAAGAATTTTTGATTTGGTTTTTTTTTTAAATGATTTACTCACAAACAGACCCATGCCAGTTCTGGAAACCTGGGCTTTGGAGCTTTAAAAATGAAACACTCTATATATTGTTGGCTCAATTACTGATTGAATAAGTAAAAACTAACTTATTCTACTTGTGATATTGATTGTGTATATGTTAGTGACTGTTAAACATTGTATCATGTCAATATCATGTACCTGTACCGGTAAATGTAACATGTGCACTGTCATGTGTAACAAGGAAACAACTTCTAATTTTAAGATCAATATAGGATGTACATATTTGGGGTTTGGTGATCACAATTAATTTGACATTTAAAGACATAGTATCTACGAAAATGGTTATTTTTTTTAGTCGGCAATTTTGCGGAAATATCGAAGATATGACTGAATAATGATCTTCCACGTCGACACTTTTTTGTATAATTAGCGTAATTAACGGATAAATGCTGATTTGTTGTCGTCGTCTGTAAGAATCAAACTCATTAATTATGCACAGAAACAATCCCAGAAGCACACGCAATGACCTAGATCGTATCGATATCAATCAATGGATGCTAAGGTAAGCACGTGTTGATTTATTTACAATTTCGACTTCGGCGTGAGATCCTACATTTAGACGGTCCTTGAGGCTTATCCATCGATCATGCTCCTTTCCAATATTTATCTTGGTCTTGTTGTATTTCGCCAGAACTTCTTTCCGATTTCTTTTTCTAGCTGAATCTGTCAATTTAACAGGTCGGCCACGATTTGTTTTTGCTTTGGACGCCATGCTTTTCACTATCAACAATGGAAATGCGCATGCGCAAATACAGGTCACATATGAATATGGGCGGGCTTGCAAAACGAATTTTTGTCGTACAACAAAAAATAAAAAAAACGTGGAAAGTTGTGAAATACAATAAAACTATACTTCTATGTGTTTTAATTCAACAATTTTTCGTTTTTTATCTCCAAATACTAACATATTTGACCCAAACAATTGAGATTGAAATATTGAGGAAATCGTAGATACTATGTCTTTAAGTATATTAATTATATTTTGTCATTTAATAATGACAATTATTTTCATATGTACCGGTATGTCAAATTGTCAATGCGATATATCCCAATGAATAAGAAATTAAAAGACATCACAGAATCACGCCCACACACTTCCTTCATGTACATGTTCAAGTGTATTTGGACATTTTACTCGTACGTTTCAATGCACTGTATAGACACAGATGGGAAATTAACAGCAGGCTGTAGAACAAATGAGACAATTTTGACTTCCCAATAATCAATCATCAATTTTCCACAATTTAAGTACCGGCTGTAATATCTTGCTATCACCTGCACACACACTCACACACACACACACACACATACACATATATATATACAGTGTATATGGTGTTTATATCTCGCAAATGGTCCCATGTGCCATATACATGTGGTGTTCAACATATGAGCATTTCACATACACAAGAGACGAACTACATGTACCCACTGATAAATTATTGGCAAGTGGATTAGAAATCGTGCATGATGTCAATATTCCACAAATTTTAAAGTTCGTATAATTACCTTGTTTGCAATTTCTGTGTTTCACTAAGTGAAATGGTGAGTCACCTGTCCTGTAAAGGTTGTCATGGTTTTTGAGTCATTTATACCACTTGTGATGAAGGATTTATTCCTCACTTACTTCCTTTGAATTTGACAATGAACTCACGCTGGGTGTGACCGGTAAACAGGGAATGCTTACTCCTCTATGACACCTGATCCCACATCTGCATTTCCAGAGTCCATATTCGGCCAATGGTCAACCAATTTGTATATTGTATCGTGGACATTCTGACGGTTAACTCATTAACCCCAAATGACACATTTGGACTGGCCTTAGTCATTGATTTACAGAAGAGTCCACTGTTTCTCAGGGGTTGATGAGTTAATTCTTTCATATTTGTGATTTTTCTGTTTGTCTGGTTCTCTTTTATGGAGTTGTGTCATCATACAGATGGTTTGTCAAACTAGTATGCAGCTTCAAGAAGAAATGCGTCTTGCATTATAATAAAATCCATATAACCTGGTGGGGCGGTGTCTTGTGAACCCTTTTTCGACCTGGACGAGTTTAGATTTTACGTAATAAAGCATAACATTAAAATTACAATAACCAGAGTGATTGTTCCTACTTGTCACCATATATAAGAAAATATTCAATGAGGAATACATGTATAACGTTTTTCCCGTCCAGCTTGTCATAACTGAAAAGTGAGTAGAATCATTTGTATGATAATCAAAAGGTTACTCCGCCCTGCCCTCATATGTGAATCAGACGATACATGTACCTCTTATGAAACAATTTCACATCAGGAATTGGACGTTTGCTCAATTTGTATTATTTATCAAATTAAAAGAAAATTTTTTAAAAATTTTGCGTGCTGACCATCACTGATGCACTTCTAAAACCATGAGTCGGGTATATCAAACAATTTTTTTTTAATGTTGGCCTAATTTGTCAAAATTCTCTTCAAAGTTCTCTACATATATGTACATGTATATGTGTATTTGTAAATGTAGCGGTACATGAACAGGCCAATGGCATTTCCCCAAAATTGACAGAAAAAGGCTTGATGTATTTATGTAGCATCTGTTAGAAATTACTACCGGATGCCTAGGAATTTTTGCCTTCTTTTTGATCATCGATGAGAGGGCGAAATTATGATGATGGCGAAATTTTTGGAGTTAAAAAATTAAAGCATGGATATGATCAAGGGTAAATTTAAGATGGGTTGAATATGTTTTCTGTCTTGAAAGAGTGAAAATTTCCAGGTATGCATATAGTATACAGTAATTCTCTGTCCTCGACTTTTTTGCACCAAAAAGCCATGGCCAGACCATGCTGTATATTAAGATCTTATATCTGTGAGACAATAACAAACTGGATTTATACATGTAGGTACAATCAACAGGTAGGCCTTTAAAGGTGTATATAGTTTTTGCAAATTAGTAAACATTATAAAGTGCAACATCATCAGTATTTGGCAAATTCAGACTAGTTCAAAAGGTCAAAAACCAGAACACAGATGTATACAGCTGAATCACGTTTCAATACATTTCTCTGTAATCTTAGCTTTATCAGATATTCAATAACATGCACAGAATCATGTGTACATAATATTACTGGTTGGGGACCAGTAGCTGGCTATGGTGTGATTTCATCTTTATTTTTTTCCATGACAATATTTTTTTTTCATCTGTTTGAGAAAAATGTCCATCATCTCATGATTGATCTAAAAAAAATCTCACAAAATCGTGTTCTATATAACCGAAATAATGCAATAGCCGGCCACTGGTCCCCGACCAGTATAGATTTCATGCTTTAGCTTATATATTTATATGTATGGTAATCTACATGTACAAATTTTACCGTGTATATAATCAGGCCCTGCTCTAAAATAGACCACAAAATGATATGGGAGCGATCGTTCAGGTGATGTGGAGGTTGCGACAAATAAAGATAACCTAACCACCTTTAGTTCTCCATGATATTTGTCAAAAATACAATACAATGTAATTGATACAGTGGAAACTGTCTTGAGAGACCATCCCATCTGCCACTCAAATGTGGTCTCTCAAGACAGATGGTCTCTCAAAAGAGGTTTTATTTAAAGGATTATTTACCCATGTGGTTTTCAAAATGTGGTCTTAAAGGACAGGTGGTCTTTCATGAAAGTGGTCTTTCAAGACAGGTTCTACAGTATTAAACAATTATTGACCTCACTTGAGGTTAATACATGGTGTTATCAACACAAGTAGGTGATATTTTACTGACGCCGAAGGCGGAGGGAAAATATCGCTGAGTTGATAACCCCATGTATTATCCTCAAATGAGGTCGTAAATTATTTTATTACATGACATATGATCAGTTTGACACTGATGCCACTGTATATATCTCCAAATATCAGTAAGATGTGGGAGTATAGCCACTTAATGTGATCTTATTAAGGATGAACAACTAAAACAACAGTTTTAAACAGCTAAATGTGTTGCACATCTAGTATTTTTAGAATCCTTCTCTTCCAATAATGTTTGGACAACATTGTGGGCAACAGTGGCGAAACGAAAATGTTTGTTTACACTCTCATCGTCTGTCATCTTGAATGCACTTCCTTGACGCTAATTATAGCTAGACAGCGTTGATGATTGGCTATATAATAAACCCCGAGCATGCCAAAGTTAAGGAATTCCTTATGCTATTTTTGGGTACGACCTCGATGTGTTGGATTGTTATATCAGCTTACTAAGCAATTTATGGGTTATTGCATGTATAACGATTGATCGAGAACAGAAAGTATGAAATGAGCCAATCAGAAACTAGATGATAAGAGAGTCATGTAATATAATTATATATATTTTGGGTCTTAATAATTCTTATTGTAACCCGTAGGTTACAATAATTCCTTTTAGCGTTAACTTCTAAATGGGTTACTCTGATTTTTAATATTTTGTGGCTTGTCTTAAGTATCCACAGGTCAACATTTAGCATTCAGCCCAATTCTCAATATAAATTTGTATGGTTTTTTTCACAATTTAATGAAAAAATTCCCAATATGATGTATAGACCGCCATCGTAATGAAAAATAGATAAATGTGAGAGAACTGAATTTAAAATAAGATTTCATTACATTTAGATTTTTATGTGCATGAAACTATTATTCCTACTTGTGTCATAGTTCTTATATATATATATATATATATATATATATATATATATATATATATATATATATATATATATATATATATATATATATATATATATATATTTCACCACACATTTCAATAGACTTTCTCAGACCTAGAGTTAATATTTTGTTTTATTAACAAATGCCATGTATGACAATTTACTCTACAAAACAAATTTCATTACTAATATGTCACTGTCAGGATGGCTTTATCAGTAACATCACAACTGGGCAACAATTAACTGTTCACCAAAGTGTGATGAACTTTTGCCCAGCTGTGAGGTCACTGATTAAACTGTTATGTATGTACATGTTATTACATGTAATCCCTTACTGTCTGGTTCCCTGGAGATACATGTACTAAATTTTGCAATGTGTCTGCAGGTCTGTCAGTTCCTATGCTAAATGTTTGAGCCATGTCATCTTCATTTCTTCAACTAGTCTCTTTATACTTGTACTTGGTGAAGGCATTTTTTAAGAAGATATTATTAAACAAATATCACATGCCTACATGTACCATCCTTATCATTGGAGTTATTCCCCTTTGTTGACTTCAGGTGTATATATAACTTACTGTGGCAGAATGTCGCATACAAAAATTGCACTCCTGCCATCCTTATTATTAGAGTTATTCTCCTTTGTTGATTTTAGGGATATACATGTATAACTTAAGGTAACAGAATGTCGCACACAAAAATTGCAATCCTGTTATTGCCCTTTGTGGATTTAATTCATCCAGGCCATATCTAAGTTACCTTATGTATAGATATATAGTTAGTTAGTAGATCTTATCAGAAATTGTGAAATAAATAATACCTGGGCCACAATATTTTGTCAATGTGGCTAGGAATCTGGTGATAGGTAAATCTCTAATACAATGAGGCCTGTCTGGAGAGACCACCCCTTCCGCCACTGAAATGTGGTCTCTAAAGACAGTTTGTCTCTCAAATGAGGTTTTATTTAAAGGATTACGTCTACATGTATTTATCCAAATGGATTTCAGAAAGTGGTTTAAGTGAAAAGACAGATGGTCTTTCATGAGAGAGGTCCTTGATGACAGATTCCACTGTAGTAGCCTCATTTACACACACACACATATATATATATATATATATATATATATATATATATATATATATATATATATATATATATATATATATATATATATATATATATACCTTATACCTTATATAGATACATGTAAGTGTCAGTTTCGAAATGTTCATTTCACATGATGTTGACAACATGTTTCTATTTTTACATGTTTATAAAACTTCATACAAATGATAAAGGTGTGCAGTCTATCACATGACATCCCTGATCAGCACATGATGTAATTGATTGTTTGTGCACATTGCATGAAATTTTTCTGTGTCAATTTCACACAAATCTGTAATATTGAAATCATTTATATTACATGTATGCTGTCACTGAACAATACATTATGTGTATATTCTGACACAGGGCAAAATTCTAACTCAATTTTAAGTACAGTACCTAATTTTAATAGACAAAAATGTCAATTTAAATCGGGGCAGAAATTCGGCCTAAATCTGATGTACCAACATACAGTAAGTGCTGGTGTATATGGCATATATCGTAAAATTATCATGTCTTTTCTTTATTTATAAAAATACTTTTTTACTTGTTTATCATTATTTGATAAAATAGAATTTTTGTGGAAAAAAAAGTTTCCTAAAAGCCTATGATTCATCATTTTTCTGCTTGGATAATTCTATATATAGATCTCAATGTTTCTTAGGATTTAATAGCTGGTTTTAAGTTTCTTTAACCCTTGCACTTGTCTGCAATGGAGATGAAGTTTTTAAAGATAATTCTGTGATAGAACATCAGAGTTAAATTGTATTTGTACATATGATATGGTAAAGTTACAACATTTTTTTTAAATCATCATATCCTGAAAAACAATGGACTCTTCTATAAATCAATGATTTAGACTAGTCCAAATGTGTCTTTAGGGGTGAGTGAGTTATTTAGTTTATTAAGAGTCATCTTGAAGGTACATGTACATGTATGAAAGGGATTTTCCATACTCTTTTGTGGATTGGGCCTAGGCCTTTTAAATTGGGAATTTTAGCAACATTTTTATTGACATTGGGAAAATCTAAAAATTCACAAAATTAAACTGCAATGGGGAAATTTTGATTGTGAAATGGGAAAAAATGCTTTTTTTTTTTTAAATTGAGAATGGGGTCTTATTTAGCCCCAACAATAAGGTGGGAAATCCCCGTATGATCAATATCCTATTGTATATCTAGAAGTAGAACAATGTCAGATAAATGTAGATGTCTGAGACATTTGATTTGTCTTGATATACGGGATAAAGTAGCCAAAAATGTTCACCGATTTCCGTAAAATATAGCAGACATATACCAGTATTGTGCTGGCTGACGACTTTTATTGAAAGGAGACGGTATGACAACCACTGGCACGTACATGTATACTGTATACAGGGAAATTTTCACCCCCATTTTATTTTCCCCCCTTTCGCCCTTATTGTCGGTGGGCAAATTCAAAACTGGGTGAATTCAAAATGGTAAATTCATTTATTTCTAATAATAAAAGTTTGGACGACTTTTATTGAAAGGAGATGATATGACAATCACTGGCATACACATGTACATGTATACTGTATACAGGGAAATTTTCACCCCCGTTTTATTTTCGCCCCTTTCGCCTCATCGTCAGCAGGCGGATTCAAAACTGGGCGAATTCAAAATGGTAAATTCATTTATTTCTAATAATAAAAGTTTGGACGACTTTTATTGAAAGGAGATGATATGACAATCACTGGCATACACATGTACATGTATACTGTATACAGGGAAATTTTCGCCCCCGTTTTATTTTCGCCCCTTTCGCCCTTATTGTCGGTGGGCAAATTCAAAACTGGGTGAATTCAAAATGGTAAATTCATTTATGTCTAGTAATAAAAGTGTGGGCCTATTTAAAATGGGGCGAAACCCTTTTTTAAGTGCATTAGGGTGAAAATAACACTGGGCAAATGTATCCCTGTATACAGTAGTTATAATATAGTGAAGCCTAGCCTGTGACGAAAGACCACCCTTTCTGCTACTGAAATGTGGTCTTTCAAGACAGGTGATCTCTCGATAGGGGTTTTATTCAACGAACTGCAATTTTGTTTTTAGTATTGTCCATATTATAGCTAA
Organism: Atrina japonica; assembly: GCA_030159075.1. Classification (NCBI taxonomy): domain Eukaryota; kingdom Metazoa; phylum Mollusca; class Bivalvia; order Pterioida; family Pinnidae; genus Atrina; species Atrina japonica. The sequence continues at coordinate 1,099,689 of BROG01000056.1, forward strand.
TCTTTTGAATGTATATACATGTAGTAACTTGGTCAAAATTTGGGGTGTAAAAAGAAAAAACACAATACATGCACACACACACACACATGAAAGGGTCATAAATGTAGAACTTACATGCAGATCTGGGGCGAGTATTGTGACATAGAAATACTGAGGTGTATATCATATGGTGTTAAGATTTCTGTTTGAAGCAGTCATTCACGTGGTTGAATGATGTTGTAAAACTGTCAGTTCTTTCTCTGCGATTTACTACAGTGTTGTACATGTACTTATTGGCCTAACCCTATACTTAAGACATTTAATTCTATGAGTGTACATAGTTTTTAGGTACTTTGAGTTTTGAATGCTTCTATGAAAGATAAAACTTAATATACTGGAGGTAATATAAAGGCAGAACTGTTACAGTATTTACAATCAATGTCAATTGGAAACTAGTGATATTAAAATATAAGATATATAGATTCGATTCCACTTAATTGCATATTCCTGTTTATTGCATAAGAATTCAAAACACTAAACCATTTCTTATCTCTTATATGTTAAATATTTCTTTTAAATGCATAGGTTAAACCAAGAATTTCTGTTAATTACATAAAATATTCCCCAAAGTGATGGAAAATGTATTGCTTAAGATGAAAAGTTATGTGTGGACATACTATTTATATAGAAATGAGAATATACCAAAGTAAGTTTTTTTGAAAATTTTGCTTTTATGATATTATTTTATCCTTATGCTTAATGAGATTCCATTACTAGTGTACCTTGGATGTTTATAACAGTATTATACACTTAAATTAAATGAAAGGACTAAGTGAGTATAAATAATCATTATATTGTTCACTAAAATACTCTATTCCTGTTAATTGCATATTCCTGTTATATGCATAATGTTTTCTGACATTTTGGCTATGCAATTAAGAGGAATACACTGTGTGTGTGTATATATATATATATATATATATATATATATATATATATATATATATATATATATATATATATATATATATATATATATATATATATATATATATATATATGTACATGCATGTGTACTTTGTGGATACATATGTAACTCTTTATATTCATGACCAGGTTCAATTTATTTTCACCAACTGATATATATATGCACATATATATATATATAGGTTATATATATATATATATATATATATATATATATATATATATATATATATATATATATGTATACACATATGTACCTGTGTGTACCTCTGTACATGTGTGTACCTCTGTACATGTGTACCTCTGTACATGTGTGTACCTCTGTACATGTGTACCTCTGTATATGTGTACCTCTGTACAAGTGTGTACCTATGTACATGTGTGTACCTCTGTACATGTGTGTACCTCTGTATATGTGTGTATCTCTGTACATGTGTGTACCTCTGTACATGTGTACCTCTATACATGTGTGTACCTCTGTACATGTGTACCTCTGTACATGTGTGTACCTCTATATATGTGTACACCTCTGTACATGTGTGTGCCTCTGTACATGTGTACCTCTGTACATGTGTACCTTTGTACATGTGTGTACCTCTATATTGTACACCTCTGTACATGTGTGTGCCTCTGTACATGTGTACCTCTGTACATGTGTACCTCTATACATGTGTGTACCTCTGTACATGTGTACCTCTGTACATAAGTATACCTCTGTACAAGTGTGTACCTCTGTACATGTGTGTACCTCTGTACATGTGTACCTCTATACATGTGTGTACCTCTGTACATGTGTGTACCTCTATTCATGTGTACCTCTGTACATGTATGTATCTGTAAATGTACCTCTGTACATGTGTGTACCTTTGTAGATGCATGTATCTGTACATGTACCTTTGTATATGTGTATCTCTGTACATGTGTGTATCTTTGTACATGTGTGGATCTCTGTACATGTGTGTATCTCTGTACATGTGTGTATCTGTACATGAATATATCTATACATGTGTGTACCTCTATACATGTGTACCTCTGTACATGTGTGTAATAATGTAAATGTATGTGTTTACCTTCATGTATATGTCTCTATATGTTGTCACTGTATATCATGATTATCCAATTAACCCCTTCACCCCTTAATATCTTAATGGTATGCTTTTTTCTATTGTTTAGACCAGTCTTTTATGGTCTGTAGGGTTGAAAGGGTTAAATTGAAACATGTGCTGTAACTATAGAAATCATCTATATAAATATATAAATCTTGAAGATAGCAGTGGTACAAGCTATAAATTACAATGTGTACCAATACGTTTGTGTCAAATTTCTACCTGTGATCAGAGTGTACAGGATTAAGTGATTGGTAAAGTGGTGGCTTTTCTAAAACATTTGTAAGTTAAACATTATTTAAGGAAAAAAATATTTTGCTTAAGCTTACTGGTAAATACATGTAAATCACGAAAATAATTTTTTATAGGATTTTTAAATTTTTTTTTTACAGGAATTTTGAAATTTGGGTGTACAGGTATACAAATCTCCAGGAGACAAAATCATAAGATGTCCTACTGCTGAAAAAATCTGTCCACATGAACTTGTTATTTCAATATAATGACTTTACAAAGATAAAATTCTAAGAATAACAACTATTTTTATCAGTGATATAATAATCATCTGACAAAATATGAGGTGTTATACTGTGGTATCATTCTTCTGTGGACAGGGATTTTTTATGTCGGCTTATGATCATAATGTTCATTTCACATGTACGTATACAGTCTGTTGAATCAGAGGTAATCAAACAGCGATTTTGTCATCTGTATGTATTTGGGAAGATACATGTAGCTTGTATCCATGGCAATGTATTGTATCTACCTGTATGAATTTTCTCAATATTTTCAGAAAATTTGTTAATTTTTAATGCTGAAAATTTACTTATCTGAAAAACATTGCAGTGTAACTAAACTTTATTACATGTACATATATGTATATTTATTCTAAATCACTTTCATTATTTTCTTACAGCTATATGTATGTCTGTGTTTGTTTGTGTGGGGCTAAATGTGTGTGTTTCTGTGGGTGTACATGTAGGTGTTTGTGTGTGTGTGTGTACAATGTAGGTGTGGATGTGTTAGTCTCTCTCTCTCTCTCTCTCTCTTTCTCTCTCTCTCTCTGTGAGTACAAATAACAGTAGCACTGTGTTTGGGTGCACATATATTTGTTTAAGGTGTACATGTAAGTTATCTACATGTAACATGTAACATGTAACATTGTTTACTACATGTTTTTGCCACATTTCAATTGTAACATGAACCTGGTGGGTAGGGCAATATGTTTTATTTGTGTCCATATACCTCCCCTCCCCGAGCCATCCACCCCCATACATCAGTCAGTCTGGTTAAAGTTTAGTTTTGTAATTACTCACCTTTCACTAACTATATAAGATTCTTGAGTGGGACGTTAAACAACAATAAACAAACAAACAAAAACAATGTAATAATGGTTTCAGAGGTAGGGACAGGCATTGATTCAATAGTACAGTTAATCAGACAGTAGTCTAATGCCACTCAAGAGAACGGGCAAATATAGCAGTTATATTGACAAGTCGCCTTTTAAAAAGAGGTTTACTCATTTTAAAAAAGTCAACATAATAACAAAGGTTATGTTTGGATGGTCTTTATAGGCAGGTGCCCTTTATACAGAGGTTACCTTTAATAATGCAAGTTTGACTATATTCTCAAGAATGCTTGTTTATAATTATACATGTAAAATTGATGTGTGCATCCAAATGTTCATTGTAGCCAGGGCTTTTTTTTTTTGTCAATTTTGGGAAAATGTCATTGGGGATACAATTGTGAATTTTAACGGGAATTTTTGTCAAACTGGGAGGAATTGTTTGTGCACATTGAAAATCTAAATGTACATGTAATGGAATCTGTTTTTAATGCATTTGCCATTATTTTAATTTATTTTTCATTACTGTTGTTGCCTCACACCAAATCATAAATCTTTTTCATCAAATTGGGAAAAACCACATGGGAAATGTGAATGCAAATGGGAATGTGGCTGAATTTCAGCCCCATGGAAGCTATAGAAAAAAGGCCTGGTAGCACACCTACCAGTATGACAAAAACAGACGTTCATACACAGTTGTTTCTGATATTGAACATTCAGTAGTGACTACATGGGAAAAAAAATCACTTTCCGTTGCAACTTACGCACAACAAATCAATATCTTCAAGGATTTCTATTATCATGTGATTCTGTCTGTATTACAGGTCAACTAAGTACACTTGAAACCAAAGTGCACACTCAGCAAAAAAAACAGCGTGAGGAGAAATATAAAAATTGACAAAGATGGGTTCCCTCTTCCGCAGCGAGGAGATGACATTATGTCAGCTCTTCTTACAGTCAGAGGCAGCTTACGCTTGTGTGTCGGAGTTGGGAGAATTAGGACTCGTACAATTCAGAGATGTGAGTATATTTACAATGTAGCTTGCGTTTTTACAACAATGTCAACATATCATACTCTTGTCTATAAACACGGCTTACCATATTTCACTTCTGTTGTATAATAACTCACTTTTTTTTAACAAATATACATCAGGGATGTAATGATATAATTTATACATTGTGTACACATGTATAAATCAATTTATAACAATGTCTTCCAAAATTATAAAAGTGGATTGGAACCTGCCCTGTTGAGAGACCGGCCTTTTTGCTACTGAAATGTGGTTGGTCTGTGTACTATGTCACTATGCTAGTAGTAGTTTTTGCTGTCTTTTACTGTGTATTTACATTGTATATAATTAAAAGTTTTAATCATGGTGAGCCAACCTCGCTCAGTCGGTAGCATGCTGGACTCTTGATTATGAGTTTATGAGTTCGAGTCCAGCCGATGGCGGGCCGGATTCCTGTCCTTCGGATGAGACAGTAAAAATGAGGTCCTGTGTCACAGTAGGTGTCGGCACATTAAAGAACCCTCACTGCTCAATGGTCATAAGTGCCAAGCATAGGCCAAAATTTGAAGCCCTTCGCCGGCATTTGATGACGTCTCCATATGCGTGAAAAATTCTTGAGTGGGACATTAAACAACAATACAACATCAAAGTTTAATCATGGTAATTGTGGTAATTCTGCAATTTCACATTTGAATCATCCATTATACATTGTATATTAATAGACCTTTTTAGGGTTGTACCATTCCATTATGGTTCCTCATAGTAGTTTGCCGCATCAGAGAAAAATGCATGCTGTATCACTTTCAGACAAGTAATACATCTGTATAATATATATATATATATATATATGTATATATATATATGTATATATATATATATATATGTATA